>OY986041.1:75013923-75550681 GCA_963920215.1 Nineta flava
GATCTATTTTCCGCAGAAAGTTTAGTCAAAGTAAATTTTTTTAAACCATTTCCCCCATCTTTATATTTACTCTAATGACTGATCTGCAAATTAAGAGTTGGAACGTTGGTTTGAATTATTAATTATCGATTTTATTGGTGATATTATTTTGATTACATTTTAGTTGGAACGAATGTGTTTGTATGCACCGCATTCACAGGATGTACGGCATACAGTAGCTTTACCGAATGATAGTTATACAACACAACTTATACCGAAATCAGAGGTGGATTATGAAGCTCCAATGTTATTAAACGATACAACAATATCCATAGCAGCCTTAAAAAATTTACCATTAGTTGAACAATGTCGAAATTTAATAAAAGATGGTAAACAATTTATTTTTATTAACAAATATATAGGAAATATTTTAATATGGTGAATTTTTTTTCAGCCAAAATTTTAAATTTCGAACATATTGTCAAACTGTTATCTATTGATATGAGTAAACGTGATGAATTACTTCGAGCCTTACCTTCATCTGCTGTATTAGTAAAAGGTCTATGGGTAGCGAAATCCGAATTGATATATCCTACAAATACGTTTTCTAAACTTGGTGGAGTTCCTGCAGAATTTATGTGCCGTGCCAGAGATTATGTTGTATGTAATTTTATTGCAGTAAACAATGTATTAGATACTTTTTTATCGGTATCTATCTTTTTTATTTTGTTTTCTGATTTTCAATCAAAGTAAAATACACTATGATCCAGGCAAGACTACAAAGTTAGGGGCTCAGTTCAATATTATTTCAGATGCATTGTTTAAATTTAACAAATATACAGTTTAAAAAAGATATAATTTACCATTATTTACAAAAAAATATCTAGATACATGTGGAAGAAGATTATGTTGCAAACTCAAAATAGGGTGCGTTAGAAGCACATTTGAATTCGACCTGTAATGGCTGCCTTGCTAATAAAACTGTGAAAGTAAACATTTGTATGTGCACAAATAAAATATACAATCGTATTTTTATTTGAAGTAGAAATCTATGTCTGACGACAAAGGGTTGTTGATAATTTTAAAAATAACGGATTTTCGATTTATAGAAAAAATAGGTATATCAATATCACACTTTGTCATATCGAGAAATTTCGATATATCGACTGTATTTAAAAAAATAATTAAAAAATTAATTTATATTTTAACAAGACTTCAACGTCAGTTTAATTTAAATTTTGACTCACGCAAGATATCACGTCCGTATATCCTTGCCCTATAATTTTAATAATTTAAGAAAAAAAAATTGACACCGATACTCAGATTTTAATATTGAACTATCGTCGTATCAGCCCAAAAAATATCAATCATAAATATCAATATTTCTTAAAAATAATATTAACTTTATCAACAACCCTATGACGACGTACTCGTTTGTCCTCTACTTCTATAGATACGAGGCCATAACAGGGCGAACGTTTCGAATACCACTATTTAGAGTTTGGATGGCAAATACTCTCATTTAATCATGTACTATAACTGTTATTTTCAGTTATACCTACTAACATCTTCGGATTATGTAAATCGACGTAAAGTTGCATCCACAGTAAAAATTCCACCTGATGAATTAATGGAAATTTTTGAAGGTGTATCAAAATACGAAAAACATAAAGGCTGGCAATTATTACTACCACCAGATGGACAATTTATAGCACGTTATCCAGATGTTGTACAACGTCAACAATTATTTTGGGAAACAAAATCCAAACAATTTATACAATATATTAAAGAATTTAGTAAAACAGTGCGTAATCGAAAAAAATCAAATCGTGAAAGTGTAAGTTCTGATGTTGAAATTGTACCAAAAATGAATGGTGTGAAAAAACAAAGGGATAATTCATGCAGTTCTGATACAGATAGTGGTACTGAAAAAAGTAAAAAATCTAGTGCTGATTCACGTAAACGAACTAAAGTGAATAGAGATAGTAATAGTGCTAATTTATTTATGGAAAAACCAATTACGTTGGAGTGATTATTAAATGTATATATCGATAGTTATACAAGAGTTATTATACAAGCCGTATCTTAAAAATATGGAGAAAATTTAAGAAGTGACGCTTAGGGTGTTTTATACAGATTTGCTCAATTGATAATATGAAACGGTTTAGTTTAATGAGACGTCATCAATCAGACGATCATTGGCAAAATTCTCTTTGTATTTAGTGTCATAATTTTTAGTTTCGCTCATGCGAATGCGTATTAATTCTGTCATCACTATACTTTTGTATTAAAAAACATTAGTTTACAATTATTGATTCTAAATGATTCTACCAAATTTGTATTTAGTTAGATTCAAACATCAAACTAACTATGGGGTATCTTTATGTAACATGTGTATAGTTAAATGTTTATTTAGGATATAGTAACAAAACGAGTGCTAGCAAAGCAATCGAATTGAGACAATTCAAAGACAACGTTATTTTTTTCACTATTCATATGTTATTGAGAGAAGCAATTGTATCACTGCTAGTGAATTTAATCTGCAAAAAAATAATTAAAATCGTTCCATAAATTTTCTCTATATTTTTAAGTTACATTTAATTTATACGATGTTTGCCTATGTTATAAAGATAATGATGTGAAAATATGCAATTCTGTATATTAATTTCACTATTGTGAATTATTTACCAATTAATTATAACTAATATTTTTTTATAATGTGTTGATTAAAAAACTTATCATAGAGCTTGTATACTATTAGAGAAATTCTCTTTTCAACATTTGCGTGAAACCTTACATTTGAAACTAGAGACAGGCATAAATGTCCATCTATAATAATATTATAAAGAGGTGAATGTTTGTAAGTTTGTATGAGGTATTCTCTGGAACTACTGATCAGATTCTGAAAATTTTTTCACTGATATAAATCTACACTATTCTTCAGTAACAGTCTATAAAAAAATTTTTATTTCTTGTACCTGTGTAGCCGGTACACTAAACACCTAACTTATAAATGAAACGATCTTCCAACTTCTTTCAACCATCGTTGAACTTTTCTCTTGAATTGAAGCATCATTTTAAATAAATAAATTTTCGAATAATTCGTTGATTCTTGATCTTAACTATACAGATGGTTTTTTAATGGAGAAAAATTTCATCCTACATAGAAATAAAATTCAATAAAAAAAATTGTGTTCCCGGTTTGGATGAAACTGACTATATAAGGTATATTTAATCCACTAAATACAAAAATCGTATTCATTTGACGCTTTGATG
Source organism: Nineta flava (assembly GCA_963920215.1). Lineage (NCBI taxonomy): Eukaryota > Metazoa > Arthropoda > Insecta > Neuroptera > Chrysopidae > Nineta > Nineta flava. The sequence continues at coordinate 75,017,179 of OY986041.1, forward strand.
AGCGATTTACGACAGATCGCCGAAAAACGAATAAAAGGGGAATTAAATCGTGGGCAAGGTGGGCATACCTCAGAAACTATCCATTAAACCGTCAAACCAACTGGATTTTTATGTTTTTTTGATTTCCAATTACTTTAGAAACTAATTTTTATTCAAATCGAAGATTAAAAATTTTCAATTTTTTTTTCTTCGATATTTTCTAATCCCATAGGAAAATATAATGAAAATTTTTTTTTGTATTTCGATTTCAATAGAACTCTATCGAAATATATAAGATGATTTTGATCCAAAAAGTTCAACAATCGTGTTCAATCCGCGATTAGATGCATTGTTTTCATCTCATTTGGATCTCAACAACTAATAGAGATAGAGAGCCGGTGTACTCGCTATCTCAAAAACTATTCGAGCTATCTTCGTGTTTCCTAAAAAATTTAATTCCTTGACTGAAATTTAGTGGGTTTAAAAAAAATTTCATTAAATTTTTGATAACGTCACCATACTAAAATAATTAATTTTTTTACTATCACAGCTAAATTTTGTCCGATTTTAATAAACAAATTTTTGTAACCCACTATTTTTTATGTGTATCACTTTTGCAATATAGGAATGTATAGCTTTTGTAGATTTTGAAATCCAAAGTCCCATGTATAGACCATTTAAAAAACGAAAAAAGATATCGGGGTTTTTCAAAATTGGATTCCTTGAGTGATTTTTAGTAGATTTGAAAAAAAAATTCATCAAAATCAGTATAAATAAACCGAAGATCACCAAAAGCAATCAACTTTTTAACTACGAACCATGACCATGAACAAAATTTTATGACATTTTCAGGTTTTCCCTGACCTAAAATAAATTTCATGACTATTCCAGGTTTTATAGAATTTCCAGATCTGTGGCCAATCTGTTTTTTACATAATTCGGAGAAAAATTGTGATCATAATCAAGTCTTGTTATTATACTTATGCTTCACCAACGTCCTGATATTTAATCGAATTTCACACTTAACGAGTTAACTATAAGCGTACAGTAAAATAAATACGTTAATTTGTAAACGGTATTAGTAATGACACAAGGGGGTAAGAATAATAATATGGATATCGTTTTTTTTTATCAAAATCATTGGCTAGATGTAACGACCATCGTGGTCACATTTATTTTACTCATTCCACAACACTTACGGGAATATGGAAACAGTGTAAAGTAGGCTATTAATAAGATTTCTATTTCAAAATTATAGCCTTAAGCAATTCGTTGTCCAGATGTAATGAGGTTATTTATTGATTTAATAAACGCATCGATGTCCGTTGATGAGTTTACCATGGTACTTTAAGAGAAATCACGTCTGCATATTTACACATCATCTAAGGCAATGTAGCTTGTGGATGAACATTTATATACAGTTATACACATTTAAGACATTTAATAAAGTATTTAATGTTTTACGTTTAGCTATTTATTTTTATAAATTTAAACAAAAAAAAATTTTAATTTAGAAAATAAAAAACGACTGTGATTGTCATTTTATTATCCTCTCAGGGTGACTACCGAAATGATGTTATTTGAATGATCGAAATTGCCTGGTTATTTCGATATCTCGAAAACAAAGCGATATCAAAAATTTGTATTCTGTTTAAATCAGCACATCGATATCTATCGAAAACATTCACCAGATGGCGGCGTTATGGAAATCATACTCGCCTCTTCGTTAGTCACAAATTTTGTCAAGTAGTATTGGAACAAATATCGTATAGAAACAATATTAATAAAAAATATTTGTTTTTATGTTAACTAATCTCTTCAAAGTTGATCGGTTTTGTTTACACACGAAACTAAAATTCCAGAATCCCAAATTGCCTAACTCATTTTTAGGTTGATCACCACCCTACCCTGCCTTCAATCAGCATTCCATCGAGATTTAACAATTTGATTTTATATTGAAATAGGTGAAATTATTATTGTTTCTATACGATATTTGTTCCAATACTACTTGACAAAATTTGTGACTAACGAAGAGGCGAGTATGATTTCCATATGATCTAAAATGTTATCAGAACATTCTTATATACATTTTTTGGACAAATACATTTATTCGATGAAAATTTATAAAAATATATTAAAAACAAGAATATTTGTACATTAATGTTAACATTTACACTTCCTTTACAATCGCAAACCTGAATGCATTTCGGATATATTTTAAGTATATTTATGTCTATTCATCTGTGTTTCGTTTCATTTTGTTCAGTTGCGATAAACGATTGATAAATTTTTGCTAACCCTAAACTAAAAACCACTGTTGCCATACTCATTATTCCATATCGATTAAAACGTGTCTTTTGATATCGAGCGTAATGAGCTAAATACGCCCCAATTCCAATTAGTGTACCACATCTTATCAGTTTACAACTTGTACAATCTTCTGTATTTACCATTCTACTGTAACAATAAGATTCTAGTGTTAAATTATTATTACGTTTGAATAGAGTTAGATATTACGTTTAATTTATTTTACTTGAGTTTTTTCAATGATTAATTTATAAATTTCTAAACATTGTTTTTAGCAATGTTTAGTTAAATTAATAAATCAAACGAAAAGGATAAAATTAAAATGATTTTTGTGAAAATGTTACATTTCATGAGATAATTGGCTTTGACAGCAAAAATATTGACATCTGCTGTTATTTGTGTACTACTTTAACAAAAAAGTTACCATAAATCAGGGTTTCCCAAACTTTTTCTTTCAAAAGACTCAATCGAAATTTTACGATAGGATGGATAGTTGAGTATCGACAAACGTTTAAAGGCGAATTTATTACAAAATCAAATTTGAATGCCTATAGAAAAAAATTAGTAATTTTTGATACTCGGTCTGTGAAAATATTTTGTAGATAATTTAATTTCCTACAAAATCATTCCACATTCTTTTTTGAATCAGTTACATGAATCGAGTTATGTAAATGAAAGCAGTAAAAAAAATTTTTTGTACTATTAACATGTGAAATCTTATTTTGAGGAAGGCTGTAATTAAGTTAGATGGCCCATTTTTTGAAACAATGTTTTTTCGCTCGCCTTTGGTTCGTTGGAATTGTGATTTCAACGAACCTCCGGTGATCCATAGGAAAACCACGATCATAGTATTCATTTTGCAGTAAAGTTGTAAACATGTCTACGCGACGGGAAAATCTCGCGATTATGGTGATGAGTGGTGCGGCATTATTTGTCTAAAAACAAAAAGAAACGTCGAAGTCGGTCAAAAAAAACAATCACAAAAACCCGTTATTTAAGCCTGAAAATAATTTAAAGATATTAATTAAAATGTAACATTTTAGTTCAACTCGAAAACTTTTCAAGTTGAACTAAAATACTACATTTCAATTAATATCTTAAAAAACAATAATCACATGCGCGCTAAAAACGACAAACCTTTCATGTTCCCGTCCAAATATGAACTGTGAACATTCAAAGTGTTCATTGAAAAAACAGACATGAGATGGATCGTTGTGAACCACACACGCGCCGCGCGCCTGCCTCGTCCGACGAATTCAATGCGGACGAGGCGAGCAAGTGTGCACGCACCTTAACAAAACAAAATAGTAGTTTTTATTGGCACACCCTAATGTCAGAGACTAGCAGAGTATAATAGATTTTGATATTAAACAACTGACATTCGATAGTAATCTATCTGTTCGTTAGATGGCAAAAGCATCTATTGGACAAGTAGTTTAGTTTAATGAGTATACAGATGTCTCTACTCACAGTCACATGAAATGTTTAGGATACTCTTCCCAGATGTCGTATGTTTTTGCTGTTATTGACAGCCGAATAACGCTTAACAATGATAACAATTTTCAAAAAAATTTATCAAAATTTGCGTGGATACCTTAAAACAATGATGTGTACATGTAAAATTTTTTAAAGTGTATTAACAAATCAAATATTATTTTAAACAATGTGGATAGTAAGAGCTTCTCTAATTTAATAAATGTTTAAACTGTGGGAATTATTTATCAGTAGACCCTAAGAACAGAATCTATGATCGTATCCCTCAAGTAAATGCATATTTATATGCATTTCCTAATATAAATGCATATAAATTAATTTTATATGCGATACTATTGTTGTTTCATCTCCAAATATGAATAAAGAATATTTAATAATTATTTTATTTAAAAATCTATTAAAATTTCCTATAATTTTTCGATGAATTTCCATGTGTTATTTGCTGTTGATAGATAAACGATATATAATAAATACGAAACAATACGAAAGTGTACGATTTCGTATAGATGCCGGTATAGATGTTATATGGAACATGCCGTTAATGTTAGTAGAAACGGTGACGCGTTGTCGACTACCAACAGGTAACGGTTTACATATTGTAATACTGACGTCGTTTAACGGATTTTAATATAACATACGAATATCGTATATTAATTAGATATAAATTTATCTTTTTTTGTCTCAAAATAATATATGTCTATAAAAAGTTTGTATATTTCAAGTATTCTTTAAATTCAATAAAAACAATTTTTAATAGAAGTTTTGTTTGTTTAATTCATTATTGTGTTTTGGTTTTCCAATTATTGAAAAAAAATATTTTCGTAAAAGGTAAGAATAATTCTTTCATTGTATTTTAATTCTCACATATAGTTTATATAGAATTATTATTAAAACTGTAGGGACAGAGGGCTGTTTTTTAAGATGTTACGACCGTTTTTAGAGCGGTCCTGTCATGTTAACTTATTAGAGACAAAAAAACAAAGATTTACAAAGTACAAAATGTGTTAACGATCGGTACCAAAAAGTATCTATCTTTTGACCACTATATCTTAATCTCTTATTAATAATGCCTTATATACATTAACATAGTAGCTACGAATTTTTTTCCTTTCCAGCATTTTTAATTTGTCTCATGAAATAAGAGCGGAAATTCTACGCTCCTTTCGGTAAGTATTTTTTTTCTAAAAAAAAAACCCCATCGGCTTTTATTTGTTTCATAATATCTGCACGTATTACTGTAATAAACATAAACGACACTGATATATCAATTAGTTTTGAGAAATATGTTAGGAAACATAATAAATTTTTGTTGCCGATGCTGACCACCGGGTTTTTAAACCTACCCTTTTGGCTGAAATAGGCATTTTTCTCGAAATTTGAGAAAATTTCGAGATTGATACTGAGTTCATTATCAATGCTTGAACTGTTTATTTTTTTCACACGCACAAATATACATATATGCTAATATATTCAGAAGAAATTACATATATTTGGGTTGAAATTGTGGTAAAACCAATCAGTTTATGAAAAAAAAGTTTCAAACAAAAGTTGTTTATTTTTATCATTAAATTTTTATTCTATCTCTTACGGTTTCAAAGATATTCCCCGTCTTAGTGGAGGGGATTTGGTAGAAGCACGGACCGTATTTTACTTTTCGTGATCTTGAAGTATCTTTTTAGCTCTAGAACACACACAATTTCAGATCGTTATCTCTTTTCGTTCTGTCACAGTACTATGGCTCTGTTTAGCCTTCAAAAGAACGCTGTAGAATCTACAACAGATTCCGATACTCGACACAGAAAAAAACACAAAATTTTAGTAAAAGTTGACTAAATTTATGTCAATTTGAAAACATGCACTTTGGGAAAAAAAATTAAACAAAACAAAAACATTATGATTTCATTCAAACCCGAATTTTATTTGATTTGAAAAAAATAATTTAAATTTAATTTTTTTTGTTTCCACAATTAAATGAGTCTCTTTCTCTTTTTAATACAATAATATACAACTGTTAATTTATAACTGACTTTACTTGAACAACCGGTAATTTTAAATTGATTTAACTGTACAGCTATTAATCTTAAACTGTAATTGAACTAATCAAATGTTAATCATAAACTTTGATCTTAATCCAACAAACGTTTATTTTAAATGATGATAATCGAACAGGTGTTAATTTTAAACTGATTTGAAATTGGTGAATTTCTATGTTTATATAGAGGCCATGGACCATTCTAGATGAATGCTTCTTCGAACCAATAGAAAATATTGTTTTTGAAAACATATTTTTTTCCCAGAAACTTCTAGAACATTTAGTTATTTTCTTAACCACTGTCGTATTCAGAGGAGTGGGTATTTGATAAAATTTATAAAAATTATATTGGTTCGGCTGGGATACGAACCAACACAATACCCCTCTTGTATTAACCACAATTGTCTTATATTCACAAATTTCAATGCACAATAATTCATAATCGTTTATCAGCAAGCTTGCGTTTGACTTGTTTATGTATTTATGTTATTTGACAAAAAATAAACTTGAATTTACGTTCAAAACATGTTCAAATTAAATAAGATGAATTTTTATTCATTTGATTAAAGAAAAAAACAACTTTGTTTCAAAGAAAAAAAAATCAAATCTATATCAAATTTTTATTATATTATTTTTTTTTATATAAAAAAAAACTCCTTCCATGAGGATAAAAATATTTAATCTTAAATATTTTTCAACATATTTGTGTACTTAGAAATATGTGTTAGGCCCAAAAAAATTACTCTTAATAATTTACAACACAACAGTTCTTGTAATGGACTAATGGACTAACAAATATTCTGCGAAATATTCTGTTCAGATCAAAAATTACTTCCCGGATATATCGCGTAAAATGATTTTTCTCATAAATTTTTGTCCCAGATATTTAGACATGTTACAATGAGTCATATATGCGATGAAAAATGAGTATTAATACCAGAAAAACCTCGAATGTTTCTTGATCTGTTAAAAACGTTACTATGGAGCGAAATTAGTTACTTAAACATTCAAAGTTTTGTCTGTTCATGTTGAAAGGATTTTAATTTTTATACCCTGTATATATATATATATATATATATATATATATATATAAATTGTACTTAAACATTCAAAGTTTTGTCTATATATATATATATATATATATATATACAGGATATAAAAATTAAAATCCTTTCAACATGAACAGACAAAACTTTGAATGTTTAAGTAACTAATTTCGCTCCATAGTAACGTTTTTAACAGATCAAGAAACATTCGAGGTTTTTCTGGTATTAATACTCATTTTTCATCGCATATATGACACATTGTAACATGTCTAAATATCTGGGACAAAAATTTATGAGAAAAATCATTTTACGCGATATATCCGGGAAGTAATTTTTTGCTTTTGATTCGATGTCGTGTAATAAATATATTTAGGACATTTAATTTGTTTGTTTTGTTTTTTCATTTATTACGCTTTCAAAATTAAAAATAAATTTTAATAAGTAAATAAAACTATTTGTAGGTAGGTATATCAATTTATTATTTCTTTACTGTTGAGAAATAGATTTTTGTACATACCACACAATCTTAAAATATATATTTAATAACATTAATTCTGATGAATTACCAATTTAATGAACTAAACACACCTATCAACGTAGAACGTAGAACAGGTAATGACCAACCTTTTTTGGCTACGATTCATTATATGATGATAGTAAGTCATTATTTAATAATGTATGTTGTACTTAAAGAGAATAGAAAGGAAATTTAGATAATAATAATTTAAGTATTCGATATATGAATGTGAAAACAAATTGTGGAATGGGATGATTGAAATGTACAGTAAAATCTCGTTAATCACTTCAAACTACGAATCCATATTTATAATAAAACTATACAGGGAATCTCAAATTGTAATCTGGAAAATTGTATAGGCGATTGATCTACCAAAAATAAAAAGAAAAGTTCATATGAACTTTGATAAAGATTATTAAAATAATCAAAGAGAACTCAAGGTTTTTTGAAATTACATTTCAAATTTTGCCCCTATTCCTAGAACATTTATTTGTATTTTATAAATACGTATTTCGACTACAATGTAGTCATCATCACTATGAATTAGCTAATCGTAACTATCTCTGGGATATTGATTCAGAGATATTTTGCTTAGTGCTAATTTGGTGAGTGTCTCACAATGATATTAAAAAAGTTGTGTCTTTTATACGATTTGACGGAGGGTATGATCTGACCTGAAGATTATTTGAGTTGACTGACTAACGGAATAGGTGTGTGAAGAGCTCCTATTGCGGCGTTGTTTTTGTCACTACAGTGAGGATATCGAAGCTGACTATGATATTCAGGTATTAGATTTTTTGAAAATGGTTTAATTTTATTAAATGATAATTTGTAATTGGGCCATTGTCTAAATTCATTATGTGTTTTCTCAATTTGTATATGTAGATACTTTCGTATGCATCTAATTCTGTGGGGTTTTGTACTGATTTCAGTTTTAGATTCGATTAGTTAATTTTGTGATTGTTTGTGAATTTGATGTAAAAGCATTATACCCAAGCGTCCCAATACCAGATGCAATAAAAATACTAGAAAAATGGCTAACAAATAAAGGAATACCCACAGGTGAAATATTTGAATATCTGAAACTAACACGACTTTGCATGAGACAGAATGTGTTTACTTTCGAAGGGAAATACTACAAGCAAACATTTGGAACAAGTATGGGTAATCCATTGTCTCCGTTCCTAAGTAATATCTTCATGACAGATCTTGAAGAAAAAGCCAAACAAGATTTCAACTGTTTTCCAAATGTATGGCACAGATACGTCGATGATATCATTGTGAGAATATCATTGTGAGACACGCACGAAATTTGCAACAAGCAACATATCTCTGAATCCATATCCCAGAGATAGTTACGATTAGCTAATTCATACTGATGATGACTACATTGTAGTCGAAATACGTATTTATAAAATACAAACAAATGTTCTAGGAATAGAGGCAAAATTTGAAATGTAATTTCAAAAAACCTAGAGTTCTCTTTGATTAATTTAATAATCTTTATGAGCTTAATATTCTTGAAATAGAGTATATATTATTTTGTAAGAATTATCCGGCAATCTAGAGCACGGTAGTGCGCAAGGCCGAGATTTAAGGGAGACTTTCGGACTTTTCACTACAGTGCTATATCTTATCGTTAATTTAGGCTCATTTTTTGGGTGCTGTATCTTTTGAACGGAAAGAGCTACAGGGTTGATATTTCGAATATAGATACTTTACGGAATTATAAGAACCAATGTTTTCAATCAATGTTAACGAATTAACCGTTAAAAAGTTATTTCACTTCAAAAACGCAAAATTCGTGGGAACGCCCACAATTCTTGGTAACTAATAGATCAAAATGTTTAGCTACTTCCAGATATGCTGTAAAGTTGATATTGGGCATGTAGATAGCTGTAGTACCCAAACCGACGGGAAAATTGCGAAAACTCGAAATTTGTATCGGAAAAGTGGAAAATTTAACATTTTTTATTTTTAAGACTAGTTTAACTCAAACTACCATGTAGAGAACGATATATCATATATACCTATTAATTTTTATACCATATAGAAATAGACATTGCTATTTGAATACAGCAGTATGCGTTGATTTTAAAAGTTATGCAACGGAAGCCTCGGAAAATTGGAAAAACATCCTCCAAAATTATGTTTTTCTGTTCTATTAATGCTATAAAGTTTGAATTTTCACTAATCGACCCGAAATAACGTCAAAATTAACAGAATATTTTGAAAAATTTCATTACCTACATCGCAACCACACCGAAAATGGGAAAAACATCCCTAAAACTTACCTCTTGACTTCTATTCATGATAGAAAGATCGGTTTTTTTCCATCACAACCCTTCGAACTTGGTAAAAACACCCCCAAAACCAACCTTTTTGTTCTATACATACAACAAGATGCAGTTTTTTGCAATCGACGCTTAATAGCTACAAATTAGGAAGTTATTTCGAAAAACTTAATATTTTTTATTGCAAACTCCCGAAAAATCGAAAAAACACCCCCCAAAGTTACGTTTTTCATTTCTATATATGATGAAATGATGGAATTTTCACCAATCGACCCGAAATAAAGTCAAGTTAACAGAACACTTTGAAAAATTTTTTTACCTATAACGCAAACCTCCGAAAATGGGAAAAACACCCCTTAAACTGCCTTAAGGCATTTTGATCAGACTAAAAATATGACCGCTAGAGAGTGATTTATGTATTCTAAGGAAATTCGCTAAGTTGACGCTCCTGCGTAACGAATTTTTTTTTGTGAAATGGAGCCAACGGGTCAAGTCATTTCTTCAAAGACTATAACGTTGATAATCAATTATCTGTAATAAACGATTAGTTTAGAAGTCATAATCGAAACAAATCAAATAACATCTTATATATACTAAATTTTATATAGTTATTTTAATAAAAAATATATCACTCTTATTTCACATTAATTTGTGGCGTTTTAATAAAAGGCCTATGATATATGATCGATGAATATTATTATCAATAATCCAATGTATAAAATTTATGCTTTCTTTTCAGTTTTCTTTGGCAATGACACTGCTTGAATATTTGGTAATATACCGCCTTGAGCAATTGTTACAAAAAATAATTTATTTAATTCTTTTCATCATTACGAATTGCTAATTGAAAATAAACTTGTTTATTTTTAAACAACTTGTTTACTTAAAAAAAGTTACATTGTAACAATACAATAAAACAATCAATGTTTTCTATTTGGAGTATTAAAACATAATGATATATTAAACTAGAAAATTTTTATTTAAATACTAAATGTCTATCTAATCAAAAAGGAGGCGGTAACCTTGTCAACAAATCAGATCGATATATGCTTCATATGTTATTTTAATTACAATTAAAGTTGTTAAATTTTCCGTTTGTAAGAAAGGTAAGTTTTCGAGAAAATCTTAATAAAATATTTGCTTCTTAATAAGTGATGATATGGGATAAAGGACCGAGCTATTTACAAAGTAAATAGATCCAGACTTCATATAATAGTTGCTCCTTAAAAAGTGATGATATACGAGAAAGGATCGAGCTATTAACAAAGTAAATAGCTCTAGACTTCAAATAATAGCTGTTCCTTAAAAAGTGATGATATCCCATAAAGATTCGAGCTATTTACAAGCTAAACAGCTCGGTAAACTATTTATTAAAAAAATAAATGAGGGGTAAATTAATTAAGTGTAAGAAAAAATTTGGTTGAAATTTATGTCGTAAGTTTTCCCTTAGTATGTTTTTATTAGCAAATTTCCTGAAAGGAAATAGAGCTATTGGTCCCGTACCGAAGTCAAAATTTCGCAAAAATTTCTTCAAATGTCCATCGATCCTACCTTGTAGATGTCGAAAATCACCATCTGTTAAATTTATATATATATATCTATGGACATATATATATATATATATATATATATATATATATATACATATATATATATATATATATATATGTGTGTGTCTGTAATCACTCTAGCGGTCACAGTTTTCATTTTATCGGAATGAGATTTGGTATTTGAAGCGCTTTTGGTATTCAAAAGGTCAAGTTCGTTAATGGGTAAAATCGGACCAGGGGAAAGGGGGTTTTAGAGGGAGGGGGAAACTCAAAATTTGACATATCTCCCTTAATATTCGAAAAATCGAAAATTTTATAAGATGTAAAGTTGTAGGTATTAAGTTTTACTGTAATTTTGTTTCTTATCATTTTTTCTGTAACCCTAATATTTACAAAAATATTGACGGTTTAAGATTGAAAATTAAATTCCTCAATATCTCTGTACGCATTAGAGTTTTAGCAAAAATGATTAGGTGATGAAATGTAGAAAACATGATTTTCTACAACTTTGTTTCTTACGCATTTTTCGATTGTTCAAATATTAAGAGAGATATTTTAGATTTTGTGTTTTCTTCTATCTTTATGTCCCCCTTTTCCTTTGACGTATGTCATTTATTAATAAAAATTTCGTTACGCAGGAGCTGCTTCAACTTAGCGAATTTCCTTGGAATAAATAAATTACTCTCTAGCGGTCACAATGTTAGTCTGATCAAAATGAAATGTCGTATCTGATTTTAGTATTTGAATGGCCAATTTTAGCGAATTTCCTGAAAGGAAATAGAGCTATTGGTCCCGTACCGAAGTCAAAATTTCGCAAAAATTTCTTCAAATGTCCATCGATCCTACCTAGTAGATGTCAAAAATCACCATCTGAAAAATTTATATATATATATATATATACATATATATATATATATATATATATATATATGTGCCTGTCATCACTCTAGCGGTCACAGTTTTCATTTTATCGGGATGAGATTTGGTATTTGAGGCGCTTTTGATATTCAAAAGGTCAAGTTCGTTAATGGGTAAAATCGGACCAGGGGAAAGGGGGGTTTAGAGGGAGGGGGAAACATAAAATTTGAGATATCTCCCTTAAAATTTGAAAAATCGAAAAATTTATAAGAAGTAAAGTTGTAGGTACTAAGTTTTACTGTATTTTTGTTTCTTATCATTTTTTCTGTAACAATAATATTTACAGAAATATTGACGGTTTAATATTGAAAATTAAATTCCTTAATATCTCTGTACACATTAGAGTTTGAGCAAAAATGATAAGGTGATGAATTGTAGCAAATTTGATTTTATACAACTTTATGCCTTACGCATTTTTCGATTGTTCTAATATTAAGAGAGATATTTTATATTTTGTGTTTTCTTCTTTTTTTATACCTCCCCCCATTCGCCTCGACGTATGTCATTTATTGAGAAAATTGGACTTGCAAATGCTAAAATCATATATGACATTTCATTTTGATCAGACTAAAATTGTGATCACTAGAGAGTGATTTATTCTAAGGAAATTCGCTAAGTTGAAGCAGCTCCTGCGTAACGAATTTTTATTAATAGATAACATACATCAAGGGGAAAGGGGGGCATAAAGATAGAAGAAAACACAAAATATAAAATATCTTTCTTAATATTAGAACAATCGAAAAATGCGTAAGAAACAAAGTTGTAGAAAATCATGTTTGCTATAATTCATCACCCTATCATTTTTGCTCAAACTCTAATGCGTACAGAGATATTGAGGAATTTAATTTTCAATCTTAAACCGTCAATATTTTTGTAAATATTAGGGTTACAGAAAAAATGATAAGAAACAAAATTATAGTAAAACTTAATACCTACAACTTTACTTTTTATAAAATTTTCGATTTTTCGAATATTAAGGGAGATATGTCGAATTTTGTGTTTCCCCCTCCCTCTAAACCCCCCTTTCCCCTGGTCCGATTTTACCCATTAACGAACTTGACCTTTTGAATACTAAAAGCGCTTCAAATATCAAATCTCATTCCGATAAAATGAAAACTGTGACCGCTAGAGTGATGACAGACACATATATATATATATATATATATGAATATATATATTTATATGTCCATAGATATATATATATATAAATTTTTCAGATGGTGATTTTTGACATCTACTAGGAAGGATCGATGGACATTTGAAGAAATTTTTGCGAAATTTTGACTTCGGTACGGGACCAATAGCTCTATTTCCATTCAGGAAATTCGCTAAAACACAAAAATTGCAGGACAATTTTTAATGCGTGTTACCTCAGAACTCCGTCATTTATGAATCGATTTTGAATTTTTGTTTTAAAGGGTTTGATTTCCCATTGTCCCCAATATTATACTACAACCATACTATATTGATGTTTTAGCCTTTCAAAAAGCGACCAGAGCCAGTTGACGTAATATAACGCGAAGCGGTCTCCTTTGTAAATGTGAATCTAAAAAGAGGAAAGTATCGCGAAGCGAAAGGAACGCATAGCATACGCGAAGCATATGCGAAGAGTAACAAAACGCTACGCGTTTTGTGCGAAGCCTTTGGCTTCGTATATTTAAGCCTTTCAAAAATTATTGATATCCGACCAAAAACATAAATGTAAGAAAGGGCCGAGTTTTCGGGAAAATCCTTAATGTAATAGTTCCTTCTTAAAAAGTGATGATATGAGAGTAATGACCGAGCTATTTACAAAGTAAATAGCTCTAGACTTCATATAATAGTTGCTTCTTAAAAAGTGATGATATGGAAGAAAGGACCGAGCTATTTACAAAGTAAATAGCTCTAGACTTTATATAATAGTTGCTTGTTAAAAAGTGATGATATGGAAGAAAGGACCGAGCTATTTACAAAGTAAATAGCTCTAGACTTCAGATAATAGTTGCTCTTTGAAAAGTGATGATATCCTATTAAAGAGCCGAGCTATTTACAAAGTAAATAGCTCGGTAAACTATTAACTAAAAAAAATAATGAGGGGTAAATTGATTAAATGTAAGAAAAAATTTGGTTTAAAATTATTTCATAAGTTTTCCCTTAGTATGTTTTTAAAATTTTATAACGCGGCAAGTTTTAAAATATTGGAAATCAGAAAAAATAACTTGCCGCGCTATATAAAATTTTAAAAACATACTAAGGGAAAACTTATGAAATAATTTTAAACCAAATTTTTTCTTACATTTAATCAATTTACCCCTCATTATTTTTAATTTTGTAAAATTAAATGCTATTTTGTAGGCTATTTTGTAAAATGTTTGTAAACCTTTTTATTGTAACAGAAAAAATCGTTGTAATTTTGATGCTTGAAACTTCCTACATCTTTGTAGCAACAAAGTAGTAGTAGGTAAAGTAGAGCCAGGCATGGATCTTGGATTAAATTTGGTTGGAGAGTTCTATAATATATACAGCCTATTTGTATAACTTAAGGCGTCATGTCTGCGCAGTATGCAGTACTTGGAAACTGGGAGGTTATGGGTTCGAATCCCGACATCGACTGTTTGTCAATTATATAAAAAACAGGGGGCAGTTTTCTGCAGTTTCCTTCACGAACTCCAGATAAATATCGGCATAGTTCCTATCATAGTCGGCTGCAGCCGTATATCCTACAAATTCCTAGTCTACTCACAAATTCCTTCCACTCCACTCACATCCTCACATCCTAAGGCATCACAATGGACCTTAAGGTCGAAGTGTAGCCCGTCCAGGGCAGCTTTTACAATCTACCTCTATTTGTATAACTCACTGACTCACTGATCTATACAAAATCTAACCCACAGAAATGGTAGAAGGATGCGATTTTTTGCATTCGACGCGGAATTACTTCAAACTTTCGAGAAAATCTATAAACTTTAATCATTCCAAGCGTAATGATTAAAGTAATCTCCCCGTAAATTGGAAAAACTCGCCAAAAATACTTCATTTCTATACATACTAGAAGGAGGCAAGGCCGAAGACCACTCCGGGAATCCAGGGAAGAAGCCGTTTTGCGACATGAGCAAAACGGCATATCATAAACTTACAAGTTAAGGTAATAAAAACGTCTTAAAAAGAATAATTGAAATGTCCTAAATAGATGTTACAATTACTTACCAACTTTTGTTTGGTGACCACTGTTTTAAAAAGACTTTATTAATGAATTTATTGCCTACGTAATGTAAGTACATTACCATCAAGTCATACATAAATGGTGTAAAACTTTTTGAAAACAACTATTATAATAAAGCTTTACCACAATAAAAGCTTGTAGTACCTACAAGTAAAAGTATCTAATAGTTGGTTGGGTAAAACCTTTTTACCTTGGAATATGTTTGAATATTATTAATAATTATGTAAACAATTCATATTTTAGATAAAATAATCCATATCATTTCATTTTCAGTTAGATAAAACTTAATTACATAATAATCATTATTATATGTAGGTATGTCTTATCTGAATATCTATCAAGATAACATATATCAATAATATTTAATTTTATAATTAAACGCGATCATTATAAGTTGAGTTTGTATTATGTTTGTGTCTTGGTTTACATTAGTGTTTCACGAGGCACGAGGCGAGGCGAGGTTTTGGTATCACCTCGCCTCGCCTCGCTTTTTTAAATATCAACCTCGCCTCGCCTCGCCTCGGCCGAGGCAGAATGTTGGCTAGCCTTGCCTCGCCTCGGTTGGGTCAACTATCAACCTCGCCTCGCCTCGGCCGAGGAGAGGCGAGGGAAAATTTTTACTAACTTTGACTTATTTTGCATGAATGTACATAATATGGTAAAAAAAACTTATATGTATATGTATATAAATTTTAGAGACGATGACTTTCGACATCTACTAGGTAGGATCGCTGGACATTTGAAAAATATTTGCCAAATAATCTATCTATTCTGTAAATTTGTCTCGCCCGAGGCAAATTCCTCGCCTCGGCCGAGGCGAGGTTACCTCGTAGCCTCGGTGAAACACTAGTTTACATGTACAGAGGAAATCTATTACAGCAAATACTTTGGTATTTACCAGTCTTACTTCCAAGAATCTTGTATTAATTTAACATTTTGTAACATTGTTATGAGAAATTAACGGTTTTGAATTTCGATATTAAAATAAAGTAATTCTGGAATTTTATTTGAATTATTCAATTAAATACACTGCCTAGCGTAGGAAAAACGTATATTTTAATGACCCAAAATAATAATAATAAATTATCTATACACAGTGCCGGATTAATCCTGTACAGGGCCTGTAGCAATTGGTAACAATAGGCACTTGCTTTGCTTTAGGTCATGAAGTTTAGGATATACAATAAAACAGCACCTTCTCTCGATTCTTCAAAAATTTTCTCGATTTAACGTGGGTAAATTTAGAGATAACACTAGTCAAAACAATGTCTCTAAGCAAATCAAATTCTATGTTCAATAGGTGAGACATTAAGAAGACCTTGTCCCATCGTGTTCCTTAACTCATTTTCAATGCGCCTTAATGTTGAAAAACTAAGGAACTACATTTCTAATAAATTTTCCGTTAAAAGTTAATAAAACTGACCCATTCAATACAAAATAATAAAACTGTAGTTCCATACAGTTTTTTGCTGCAATAAAAGCAACCACATCTGTTTTGAGCAGCTCAGCGAACTGCATCCATTCGTTGCCTAGACTTTTTCCAAATCGTTTGGGTAAACTTTGATTAATTGGAGTTCTTTTCAAAATCTTTTTGCTGTAAAAGATGTTAACTATCAAAGTATTCCACATTGCTTGGACGTACTCAAATTGCGGTGTTGTCAACTTAATGTAAGCGTCACATAATGTATGGTGTGGCCAGTGTTAATTTGGTAAAGTAAAGAACACCAGAATTCAATCAATCAAGGGAGGTTAAAGAGGAGGGGGAAGCGCGGGTCCTAGGGAAGACCAAGGAGGTATAACGGAAAAATATTTCCTTTATGTTTCAAAGTATTCCATGTCGAATGCAAAAAACAACATCCTTCTAGTATATATATAGATGTAAAGAGGGTATTTGGTTTTTTTTCTTCCGTTTTTGGGGAAAAGGGGATGGGGTTGCGTTGTAGAATTAAAGTTTTCCGATATTTCCCGCAATTTTCAAAGCGTTGTTTTTCAAAAATTTTTTTGAAATGCCCCACCGTTAAAAATTTATGAAAAGTATTCAGATAAAAAAACAGATACTGGGATGTTGCTGTGAATGGGTTACAAGTCTCTGACAATGTCACGTGGTTTCTCGAGAGTGAATATGTACCAATCAGGATGTCCACTACCATTTTTGACACGCATGTGAAACTCTGGTCTGTAACGCTCGATTTTTGAATTTCAGTAGATTATTCAAAGTGTATAGGTATCATGTATGTATACATGTATGTATGTATGTGTTATTATCAATTTTTATTATAGATTAATTAAAAAAAAAAGACTTAAATTAAAATAAAAAGTTTTCAATTTAATTAAAATTAATTATCCCATATTATTTTAAATTACTATCCCCTATTTTAATTAAAAACTAACTTCAAATTTTTTGTCTATATCAAATAATAATAAATATCATATTTAATTCTTTTAATATAAATAATTTTAAAAAATACCTTTACGTATAATATTATAACAACAGTATTGCGTGATCAACTATTTCACTATTATATAGGTATTATTATTATTTTTAATATATTGAATTGTGTATGTTATCTATTCGAACGTATCTATTTTATGTACCCTTAGAAAATCAGTACAAAATAATTACTAAATTATCGATTTTGTTTAGTATTAGGGATGTATATATATATATATATATATATATATATATATATATATATATATATATATTATATATATATATATATATATATATATATATACATACCTACTATGTATATACTCGTATAGTAAAGGAATATTTATTACTGTTTAATGATCTATTAACTAATTAATTTTTATTATTTTTAACTCTAAGGTGTGGATTTAATATCAATTTTTCAACAATATTTGTTGCGTCGTTACTAAAGTTGAATGTAGGTATACACTAAAGCATTCTAGAAAAAACAACGAAGAATTACGGAAATATTAACTCACGTTTAAATTTTAACGGTGAATGGTTCTACTATAAGAAGGATCTATGAAAATTAGAAAAAATTTCTCCGAAATATCTTCATCGGTACAAAACTAATTGGCATTAGCTAAATTCTTCCGAAAATAGTTACAATTTTGAACGAGGTCATTTTTGAAGAAAACTTCAAGATATAAGTAGAAAATAAAAAAACCTGAATCATCTTTGTTCCTCCTCCTTTTATCTCTCCTCATCGATCGTAAGATGTTTATCTCCTAACTAAGCCTTGAAGTACCAGGCAAGTAGCCGAGCGATCTAAGGCGTTATGTCTACATGGGGACTGGGAGGTTATGGGTTCGAATCCGGACATCGGTAGTTTGCCAATTTATTTTAACTATCAGTGTATGGACAAGAACGAAGTAACCGGCTATGCTAGTGAAGGTTTTATGCAGTTTCCTTCACAAACTCCAGATGAATATCGGCATAGTTCCTATCAGAGTCGGGTGCAGCCGCACATCCTACCAATTTCTAGCCAGCACACAAAAATTCCTTCCACTCCACTCACATACTCACATTCTTAGGCATCACAATGAACCTTATGGTTGGAGTGTAGCCCGTCCAGGGCAGCCGCTACAATCTATCTACCTAAGCCTTGAAGTAAAGAGATTTTTTCATCAATAGTGTCGCGCAAGCCTTTTTTTGATAGTCTAAAAATAAGAAATATTGTTTACTTATTTCTTCGCATTGATTTTTGACTCCGCAACACAAACGAATCGTAATTTAAAATGAAAAGATCAATGCTTACCGTGCCGACGCTGTAATAACTGTATTTAAGGATATTAGGGAGAGACAATCGGGAGCAAAAGTACTTAAAATATGAAATAACAAATAATATGAACAACTTTTAGCAGTGAATATACCCTTAATTTAAATGAACAAAAACATGTATCCTTTTTTAAAAACCAAATACGTATAAGTAATGAGTCAAATTTTTATATTTCTATTTATAATTTTTTTCTTAACAACCGTTTAGTGAATGTTAATAAAATTGTTTCTATAGTGATCAAGTCCTATAATTTAAAAATTTGGATCGCTACGTTGCTGTTTTACTTGGTAATTGAAATGAATGCAGTCTATTGATTATAAAAAATCACATGTTAAATTACAGTTTTGTTAAATTGCAATAACTTTTAAACGGCTTAGTAAATTGTTTTTCATAGTAGCTTAAGCATTATACCTCACTAACATCCTTAGATAGATAGATCTTATGGTCTATTGTGCTCCCCCTTCTACTTCAGTCCGACGAGATTAGCTTCTCCCATATGTTGGCAAATGGCAATATCCAGAAGCTCGCTTTTCAGGTCTTCCTGAAGGTTCATAGATTTATACGCTATTGCATATGCATTGAGTATGATGAGTAATAGAATACGTCTTGTATTTAAAAATGTACGATCGTTTAAAATATTATACTGGAATTAATTAATTTTACTTCGTCTTAGGTTTTGCGTAATTAGGCTTTTCGAATTAGGGAAAATTTTGAAATATGGGTGTTTTAATGAAAAAAAAGTTGTAATGAAAATCGTTTTTCTTAAGACACAGCTTTTGGTTGTTTTCACACTGTCCGACATGACACCGGCACGAAAACGACAATGATGTTGGTGGATGCGTAATTTCATGTAAATAAATGTGGGAATGCTTTCACACTGGCCGATATGTCGGTGTCGTTATGTCCTTATATCGTCACTGGTCGACATGTCGTTATGGGTATATTATACGATATTCTGCCAATGTCGGTGCTGTGCTGATGTCGTGTCGGTGTCAATAAATGTGAAAATGCTCATTGGCGTTGTTTCAGTGTAACGATTTTTCAAAAATTTGTTGAAATACCCAACTGTTAAAAATTAACGAAAAGTATTCAGATAAAAAAAAACAAATACTGGTAAGTTCTTGTGTGGACCTCATGGATCGCACTTAGAAATCTAACTTTCAGAGAAAAATCCATCCAACGGCTAGTTAGTTTCTATTTTATTCTTGTCAGAAAGTTTTATTACAAGTCATATTGTTGATGGGATATTATTTAAAAACACAAAGTACCGAATGTTATACATTTTGAGATACTCTGTACCTATATTTATTTTTCTGTATGTGTTTATAAGATGGTGAGAGATATGGGTGAATTTATGGTGGAAGTGATTTATATTTATTTATTTTATTTGCTTTCGTATTTACTTTTTTTTATTTTGATGTTAAGGGCCTATTTTCACGATATCGATTCGATTCATATTAAATATTTTAGGTTTTTTTTTTTCTGATGGTGTACAGTTGGTTGGTTGTTTGTTTGGTAAGAACTGGAGGAAGGCATATATGGTAAATCAGTGTTCAAATAGGTTTTACGTGTTGTAACACATTATGAAATTTAACGTGTGTACATATATTTAAGAATGTTATACGAAAAGTACACGCTACACGTATAAAACAAATAAAAGTGTTTGAGTGTGCTTTGTCATTTCTGTTTATTGACAGTGAAATTTTTACTAACGACTGATAATAAACAAGTGAGGATGGATAACAATTGATTACCATGAATTATTACATTACCACGAATAATGGAAGTGTTACTTCTTTAAGCGTTATGAGAGTCAAACTTTACTACACACTAAAATGTGTGCTCGCATATCGTCAGCAAAATTTTACAGGTTGTATAAGATAGATGTATGTATGAGTGAGAAATAGTGAACGTATGACTAAATGGTAACGTTTGTGATAACCAGAAAGAAACGATGCAAGTGGACGCAATTCCAAAATAATACATTAACTCTGATGTATTAAAAAATTAAATCTTTGATGTTTTTTTAAAATATTTAAAAAATAAATATTTGTTTTTATTAATTAAAATTTTATCATTCGTATTTACCATAATCCTTTTTTCCTCTTATCATTCTACTCGTATGGATTTTTAGCATGTCTACTAACCCTTAATCTGCCAGTCAAATCACAGAAGGATAACTTCTAACGTGTGTACATCAGGCGCGGATCCTGCCATCAAAAAAGGTTTTGGTCACCGACACAGGGAAATCGGCAAAGTGCGAGTCGGAGTATGAACTCGCTCCTGATCGATAGAGTGCGTGCCTACAAAAGAGATGTTTACAAAATGTATGACGCCCTGACCAAGATTTTGTACAGTGTATAGTTCCACGTGGGCAAAGCCGTGGAGCGAACACTAGTAAATTAATAAACCTGTAAAATGTAAGTTTGTTCGCTCACGAAAGTTACAAAAGTAAATGTGTGTTTGTTTGCACATCACAGTGTCACATTTAGACTCCTACTAAACCGATTTCGATTTCGAAATTTTTACAGCTTCAAAGGATATCAAATTAAATTAAACGCTAGTATACATTTTACATTAAATAATTTTATTTCGGTGCTTACTTAAATTACAAATTCAAGCTTACGTTTCTTTTTCGCGAAAACGTTACGCCACCAAAAAGGAAGGCGGCTCGGAAGTTTTGGCGGCAACGTATATGTGCATAAAACACCCGCTTACTTTTAAATTAGTAGACGATTATATATACAGTAGGTGGTGAATTGTTGGATGGTGAATTGTTGAGCGGTGAATTGTGGAGTGATGAATTGTTCCCTATTAGTTTTCTGAAAACGAATACAAACATGAAAATTTAAATTTGGAATTTAGGGCCGATAGTGTCATACAGCTTTAATTTTATTATCGTCTATTTGTCGTTTCCCACTTAACATTAAAACGACTGACCCGATTTTGATGAGGCTTTCATCGGATGATGGTTGAGCTAACTATACATACAAACATACAAAATTTAATTTACGCTTCATGAATCCGCGACCGCGGGGCAACTGTGCTTAAAAACCTTCAACTTTTAAACGGTGCAAGGTAGAGAAAACCTCAAAAATGTTTGTCTTATGGAAACAAATAATTTTTGTTCGAAACATTTTGTCATTCAATCAAAAACTTCGACTACAATTTGAGTGAGAAGTCAGATGACGGAGTATCATGAAAATCAATATTTTTTAGTGCAAATGACATTATGATTTGTTCGACATAGATATACAACTTAAATAACACTTTTCTTTTGTGTATTTTTACTGTAGATCCTTGTCTTACCAATTGATTTACATATACTCTATAGAGTATGGTGTACACTAGTAGTAGTATTCTATATAGGATTGTATAAACATAAATTGAAAACAAAACAATTGATGATTGTCAGACATAATAGTGAACACAATAAATATAAATTTGAAATACAAATTGACATTTATCACTAATAAATCAATGCACATGTAGATATTTTATATCACCATTGTGTAAGTAAGTATATATATATATATATATATATATATATATATATATATATATATATATATATATATATATATATATATATATATATATATATATATATATATATTATATTTATTATGTGTGTATGTACCTATCTTATACTATGGAGTAGTATATAAATATGTTTGTGTCGCAGATATATTGTCAAAGCTAATTTATTATATAGCTAGACCAACCTCTGGCAACATCCAAAAATTTATAGAAAAAAAAAATTGAACTGACTTTGAAAAAATGAAATAAATACTAAATTATATTTTCAAAAAAAACTAAAAAATTGTAAGTGTTGAGGTGTAATAATGGACGGTTGGTTGCTTTGCTATCGACGTTGAAATGCTAGAATGCACGTTCAGATAGGCTTACGCATATTCAACTATTTATTAAATTAGATGTAGCTCTACAGATGAGAGCGTCTGTATAATGTAGGTTAATTTTTTTTTTTGGAAATTTCGATTGTAAAAAATTTGTCAGGATCTCTCAAGGAATTGTACAGGGTAGCATAGTGGCCATGTTGGCCTCTTTCACTATTGATCAGATACCGCATAATCTTGTTTTTTTTGTTTCTTCTTTAAATATAGATAGATAGATTGTAGACGCTTCCTGGATGGGCTACACTTCGACCATAAGGTCCATTGTGATGCCTAAGGATGTGAGGATGTGAGTGGAGTGGAAGGAATTTTTGTGTATAGACTAGGAATTGGTAGGATATGCGGCTGCAGCCGACTAGGATAGGAACTATACCGATATTCATCTGAAGTTCGTGAAGGAAACTGCAGAAAACCTTCTCAAGCATAGGCGGTTACTTCGATCTTATCCATACGCCTGCAGTTTAGTCAATTAACCGCCCCTTTCTTTTTTTCTTAATAATTGACAAACTGCCGATGTCGGGGTTCGAACCCATAACCCCTCAGTTTCCAAGTAGGCATACTGCGCAGGCATAACGACTTAGACCGCTCGGCCACTTGGACTGGTTCTTCTAAACATAAATGAACAAGATATGAAAAATTTACAACATGCACTGGCTCCATGTTCAAATTGAAAATTATTAGGTTTTAGAGTTTTTTAAAATAATTAATAGCAATTAATTAACCTTACATTTAATAGGAACGTTCAGTCATACAACTGATTGAAAATGTTCGTCATTTTTTACGCTCGAGTCCCCTATTTCAAACTATCATACTCTTCTCAAAGAAATATTTAACTCCAAGTGCCCTACGTTTTTACAATTTTTTGCGTTGGAGTGCATTACTTACAATAATACCATCAATCGATCCCCCACTCCAAAACTCTAGCACAGTTTTTAATAAAGAAATATTTCTTATAAAAAAACGAACAACTTTTAAATATTATTAAAATAATCAAAGAGAACTCTAGGTTTTTTTGAAATTATATTTCGAATTTTGCCCCTATTCCTAGAACATTTGTTTGTATTTTATAAATACGTATTTCGACTACAATTTAGTCATCATCAGTATGAATTAGCTAATCGTAACTATCTCTGGGATATGGATTCAGAGATATGTTGCTTGTTGCTAATTTGGTGCCTGTGTCACGCTGTTGCTTGTTTGTAAATTTTTTTGGAAAACCAATTAAACTGGGGACAAATCGAATATAATACTTTAAAAATTATATCGCAGTCAATTTGGGTTGAATTACTCTAGTTTTCGAATAAATAATGTTTCGATTAAACGTACTTTTTTTGTAAGGAACCTTTTTTAAATGCAAACTTTTGCTGTAACCATTACTGTTTTCAAACTAAAAAAGTGGGGAACTGTGGAATTAAGTCGTTGACTTGAAATATTTGTTTTTGACAGTATTTGCAATAACTTCATAGTTTTTTTTGCAAAATTATAGTTTGTTATGTTGTCGAACAGGCTACATAGCTTACCAAAGGTCTATAAATGTGTACTTGTTGGCTATAAATTGGCCACACTTTTCTTTTGTTCACAAAGAACAAATAAATAATTTACTTATGTTTTAAAATTTTTGATCAATACTATATGATTAATTAGGTTTCACTATTTTTAAAATTGAAATAAAACTATTAAAATATTGTTATTGAGGCTACTTTGGGGTTAAATGCGTACAATGGATATGACGGTGGGAAAAATACTGACAGCAGTGAGCAGTATTATTATTATACTATTCCTAACATTAGTCTCTTAGATTAACAGTTTAAAAGGCCTATAAATTTGTACTCATTGGCTATAAATA
Source organism: Nineta flava (assembly GCA_963920215.1). NCBI lineage: Eukaryota > Metazoa > Arthropoda > Insecta > Neuroptera > Chrysopidae > Nineta > Nineta flava. Next base: position 75,042,030 of record OY986041.1, read on the forward strand.
GGCCATACTTTTCTTTTGTTCAAAAAGTGAAAAAAATAATTATTTATTTATTTTTTTAAATTTTTTATCAATACTATATTAATTAGGTTTCACTATTTTTAAAATTGAAATAAAACTACTAAAATATTGTTATTGAGGCTACTTTGGGGTTAAATACGTGCAAAGGATAGGCTATGACGGTGGGAAAAATTCTGATGACAGCAGTATTATTATTATTATACTATTACTGATAGTAGTCTCTTAGATTAACAGTTTCATCTCTATAATTTATAGATTCAATCAACTGCATCGTCTGAAGACTCGCCATTTTCTGTAAGTAATCTCTAATATTGTGAGAACCACGATCGATTGACTATAATTCGATGTTTTATAATTTGGCTACATCTATTATAATAAAGTGGCTTTGATAATAGCTCCCACATGTATATATCTAACACCTAAGCTTCTAGAATCAGTTTATTTATGGCAGTACTATTATTATTGTCACTATTGTGAAAACTTACAATATTAAAATCCCAAGTGAATGAAAAATTTTTACATACAACTTGAAGAAAAAACTTCATATTATTTATACTTTCAATATACTTATGTATAGGGAGAAGTATACTATCTATACCTTTTACATTATTACATCAACCGTATACTTCGTCGTATTTCGTGTTGGAATGTACGTTATTGTGCTTAAAAATATACTACTCAAGCTAAAAGGTATTTATTTATTTTTTTTGTACAAAGCTACTACTAAATTTTCATTTTATGAAGTTTGAGTTATATTCTGTGATAGTCCAATACAGGGTTTCCCAAAGTGTGTTCTGCGGATACTCGTGTTCGACGGGAAGTTAATAACTGTTCCACTAAAAAATGTATAACTGTATAATGTATAACAAATCAGTATTTTCGACATTTGGCAAATTTAAATTTTATAATCTACCCCTACCGGTGCTACATAACATCACGTGGGTTTAATAACCAATATGCTCATACGAAAAAATCTTTTACGATTGACAGTATTGCCGATATATTCTTCATAAAAATAATTAAAAAGCGATTAAAAATATACGTGTTAAGTGTTCAAAATACCGACGGCTGAATTCCAGAGGAAACAAGTCTGCGCGAATAATTCATGTAATAAGCTATGAATTACCATTTAATTAGTACCTAACTAAATAAAATAAGTTTTATTCCCATTTTTAGCGAATTTCCTGAAAGAAAATAGAGCTATTGGTCCCGTACCGAAGTCAATACCGATTTCGCAAAAATTTCTTCAAATGTCCATCGATCCTACCTAGTAGATGTCAAAAATCACCATCTGTAAAATTTACATATATATATATCTATGGATATATATATCTATGGATATATATATCTATGGATATATATATCTATGGATATATATATCTATGGATATATATGTATATATGTCTGTAATCACTCTAGTGGTAACAGTTATCATTTTATCGAAATGAAATTTGGTATTTCAGGCACTTTTGGTATTCAAAAGGTCAAGTTCGTTAATGGGTAAAATCGAACAAGGGGAAAGGGAGGTTTAGAGAGAGGGGGAAACACAAAATTTGACATATCTTCCTTAATATTCGAAAAATTTATAAGAAATAAAGTTGTAGTTATTAAGTTTTACTGTAATTTTGTTTCTTATCATTTTTCTAATTTTTACTAATATTTACGGTAATATTGACGGTTTAAGATTGAAAATTAAATTCCTTAATATCTCTATACACATTAGAGTTTGAGCATAAATGATAAGGTGAATTGTAGCAAACTTGATTTTCTATTGTTCTAATATTAAGAGATACTTATATATTCTAAGGAAATTCGGTAAGTTGAAGTAGCTCCTGCGTAACGAATTTTTTTTAAAATTTATCTCTTTTTATTTTCCAGTTATATCGTGTTAACAGACAGACAGTGGTTATAAAGTCGGAACTAAACTTAATATATCATGAATTCTAGTTGAATATTATATTAGCTTTTAAATTGATATTCTTAAAATATTAAAAATTTATCATTTGTAGAATAAAAACTTGTTGCCGATACTTTAAGCTACAATAATATAAGTTCCACAGACGTTCATTTACGACATACATATTATGGGTATATTTATAATACTGAATTTATCAATATTTAAAAACGAATTTTTTTTTTATAAAAAAAAAGAGGGAAAACATAAGATATATTTTCATATAATGTTAATGTATTTTTAATTGACATTTTACATTCATATCAGATGGATTGTATTTATTGTAAGAATATAAATAATTTTATTCATTCTATTTGGATACAAATGTTTGTTTGGTGAATACAATCGAAAATTGATATGCTCAGGGTGATTTTAAAATATACCAATTTGTGAAAGAAATTTTTTGTTTCATTAAACCGTGAACATCGGAAACTGAAAATTTATTTTATTTATTGAAAATACGATAAGTTTAATGGTTTTCAAGGTATCAGACCCATAGTACTGAAATTCCTAACTGTATGAATTAAGAAGGCAAAATTTTGAAATGTGTTGGTTGGACGTTAAAATGAATCTGATTTTCGTGCTGTTTGGATCAAAATTAGCCTAGAAAATGATTATTATTAAAATGGTGATGAAAAATTTTCTCCACTTTTTTCACACTTTTTCTAAGGACCCCTTAAAAAAATCGCTAAAATTGGAGGAAAATTTTATGTCTCCGATTTTGATAAAAACTTGGTTTAGAGCTAATTTGGATCTAGCGAAAATGATGGCGTTGGTTAAAATACGATACGATTAACGGTTTTCAAGGTATCAGACCCATAGTGCTGAAATTCCCAACTGTATGAATTGAGAAGGCAAAATTTTGAAATGTGTTAGTTGGACGTTAAAATGAATCTGATTTTCGTACTGTTTGGATTAAAATTAGCCTAGAAAACGATTGTTATTAAAATGGAGAAGAAAAATTTTATTCACTTTTCTGGCCCATAGTACCGGTATGTGTTGTCAGTTTCATAATCGGTGTTCATTCTACAAAATAATTCAATTGATATATACTGAATCAATTTGGTTTCGGAAAACTGTTTCAAATAGTGATGCCGCGAGACAAGACAAGAGTAGCATGTCTCTTGTATTGTATTGACTTTTAAAAGTTTTCTATCGCCTCGTCTTGTTTTTATAGTTGAAGATTTTCTTGAAAAAATACAACAAAAAAATCATTTTTTGTACTTAAGTAAAAATAATAATAAAAAGAATACCAAATTAGCAACAAGCAATATATTTCTGAATCCATATCCCAGAGATAGTTACGATTAGCTAATTCATACTGATGATGACTACATTGTAGTCGAAATACGTATTTATAAAATACAAACAAATTTTCTAGGAATTAAGTTAAGTTACTCTGCCTACTTGATGCACTGAAGCTGAATAGGATGCAACTACGGAGGGTTTCAGGATTCATTACCGGGAATTACCTCCTGCGGAAGCATCTGCCTACAATGGGACTCCGTAACGGGTCCACTGTGTGCAAATTGTGTGGCAAGGAGGAAGAAACATCCAGTCACATTATCTTTGATTGCGAACCTCTAGGTTACAGCAGATACAGGATATTCGGTGCATCTCACCCCGAATATATGAAACTTCAGGAAGTCTTGATAAGGAAGCTCCTGGCTATTGCCAACATATGGAAGAAGCGAATCTCGAAGGTATAAGATAGAAGGGGGAACACAATTGACCATAATGTGGAATACTTGACCATAGTGCAATACTTTTTAGACCCCAAGATTTATCTATCTTGGGGTCTATCTATCTATCTATCTATCTATTCCAAAATTATTGTTTTGAAAGATCCCCTTGGTTCGGTATTGGGTAATATTTTGAATGCTCTGGATGGATATATATCCATCGACCCCATTATATTATGGACTTGATCATTGTGCTTCCAATTGCCCATATAAAATTAAATTAGATGATAAAAGATAAAAAATATATAAATAATATAATAAATTAAAAACAATTTTTTGATGAGTATCAAAAATAAATGTACAATTATTTTTGTATGTAGGTACCTAATGAATATTGTCCACCATGTACGTAGAGAGTTTGTTGAATATTCAAGGTATGTTTACTCATCCATCTGCAGGTATCGAACTCGGGACCTCTGAATTTCTAGCCCAGTGTGCTACTGTTACACCACGGATGATACTGATGAAAGAGTAAATTCTTTCATATCATTGACAGTATTAATTTGAAGTCAACAATAACTTATTATTCGAACATATCATTATTTGTGTATATTTAAGCGTCACAAGAAAATTAATTCATTAATCAGTATTGTACGTGGTGTAACGGGAGCACATGCTAGTTCTTTCATACTATGTCTTTGTAACCTTAATGGAAATTGATATCAGTATTGTATTGTAAATAAAAATTATAATATGTAACAAAGCAATATTTAACGTGTGCGTTATTTTAAATACTTCAAGGGGCAACGCGCAATCATAATATTAGTTTTTTATACCCAGTATATATATTATACAGGGGTATATTAAATTTAGTTCCAACATGTAAAGCCTGAAAATATTGATCGCAGACAGAAACGTTCGGAAAAGGTGTTCATAAAATGGCCTAATTCAGCCATTTCCGTATGTTCGTCCGTCTATCTGTCTGGGGATACGATAACTCAAAAACGAAAAGAAATAATGAGCTGGAATTTTGTGGGTATGTTCTAGAGCCAAAAAGTAAGGTCAAGTTCGAATGGGCAAAATCGGACCATATTTGGGGAAAATGGGCAAAACTTGCCATCTTTCCGTGAGAGATAGAACAAAAATGAAAAGAAAAAAAAAGTTCCATTTTTATAAATAAACAACATTTCTTGTAAACTTTTTTACATAAATTCAGGATATACCGGGTATCTAAGCAATTAACTCAGTTAGTTGTTATTTTCATTTGTTTTTTCAACAATTTAAGTATCAAAAATGTTGATAAAGATAATATTCCTTTCGGCGATATCATTCTTGCCATTATCCCGATGAGTTCGGTTACCCCGACTAAAACCAAACCTCTAAATTTAGTGACAATTTCTCCCCTTCAATATATAGAAACTTCTATAAGTCACCCTTTCGTATATGAATATGAAAAAAATTAAATTATGTTGAATTAAATATTCATTTAGTGTTTTTTTACATATAAAAAACAAATAAAAATGTTTTTACATGTTGTGTTTTTCTTATAAAAAAAACACATTTTAATTATTTATATTTCAAATAATTAAAATTTTATTTTTATGAACGATATAATTATTAATTATTTTTATTTTTTAAATGTCTGTAGTTGATTAAAATATAGTAACAGAAGTCATGAACAACAAACGAATAAGGATATCATATTTTGTTTTTTTTTGTGAATTTTAAATATTGATATCGTGGCTATATACTCATTCGATTTAGTCAAATTGTTTTACAATTTTGATGTTTAAAGAAATCCTTGCATTGTAATCAAGATGAGCTCGAATTTATGATATTTATTTAGGTGGTAAAAAAAGTAAAAACTACTTGGAAACTGGGAGGTTATGGGTTCGAATCCCGACGTCGGCAGTTTGTCAATTGTTAGGAAAAAAAGGGGCGGTTAATTGACTAAACTGTCGGCGTATGGACAAGAACGAAGGCTCCGGCTATGCTTGAGAAAGGTTTTCTACAGTTTCTTTCACGAAATCCAGATGAATATCGGCATAGTTCCTATCATAGTCGGCTGCAGCCACATATCCTCACAATTCCTAGTCTATACATAAAAATTTCTTCCATTCCACTCACATCCTCATATCCTTAGGCATCACAATGGACCTTATGGTCGAAGTGTAGCCCGTCCAGGGCAGCCTCTACAATCTATCTATCTCCAAAGCGATATTCTGCTGTTGTTGAATATTTGATCATAATGTATGAGTTTCTGAGGCGTTTATATTTTCCCAAATTTACCAATTATCGTTTACAACGACCTAAGTGAATTTGAATAAATTATCACTGCCAACCTAGCTTAGTCTTTGAGTCTGGAGAGACCACCTATTGTGTAATAATCCCAAACAAGTTCTTAACTAAACGAAGGATTTCTATTGGAAAATTGCTAGGTTGAAAAACTGCTGTAAACCCTTGAAATCTTGGAAATGTCAGCTAATATTGAGATTCTAAATACTTTTATAAATGATTTTCATTTGCTGTTGCAATTTCTTCTTGAAAATAATAAAATTGATTAGGTCATATTCAGAATTATTATTGATTGTTTTTGCACTCTGTATTACGATTCCAGATTCATAAACCACTCACATGGATTCATAAACCACTCACTCAATTCTCAAATCAGTACAACTTGTGTGTTTTTTTGAATCCAATTTACCGTTTGTAATGAACTTGGGAACACAAATTATTTTTCAATTTTCCGCGATTTTTTACTCAATTGTTTGAATGAACTTTAGTATACTTTCCTTTTGAATGAAAATTAGTTTATAAACCATATTGAACTCAAAAACCATAAGCTTCATCGCTTTTATGATTTCACGGAAAATTTCCAAGATAATCCCTGTTTTGATGTAACTCTTTATTTCTTAAAGAATCGAATTGACGAGAACTTTATTAGGCTTTCAGAACAGTCAAGAAATTTCTTACCATTTCGATCGCCTTGTGTTATGAAAATCATTTGAGAAATTATAATTAAAGTTTGAAAAAACTTGAGCGCACAAAATACTGAATTGTACGGTAAATTTTAGTGGTCAGAAATAGCTATAAAATGTACTACAGTAAGCATAGTTTTATGATTTGAAATCTTTAATAAACTTTATAGTTTCTATAGAAATATTTGTATTAACAAAATTTTGGAAATAAATTATTTGTCAATAAATTCTAATATTAAAAAAATATGGAAGTTTTAAAATTTAGAAAAAAATTATTATTTGACATAAATTTCCATAAATCTTTTGAATCCCGGGAAGCAACGCCGCATTTTTCAGCTAGTAGGATATGTTTTTAGGCCTGAGTCCCGACCTGAAAACTTTTTTAAGTTTAAATAGGAGTTATTATTGATAAGTAGAATTATAAAAAAATATTCCTAGCTCTCAGTATACGCACTAAAAAAAAAAACTATTGGTAATTAATATATAAATTGCAAAAGATATTAAGAGATGTTTTGTTGTAAAATACCTCAAACTCCAGAAGAAGAAAAAACATACAACCCTCACTTTCATTATCATAATTTCTGATTGTGTTATATATATATAATTTAGATATTATCAATCTTGTCAGCATTTCATGGTTGACATATCCGGAATACAGAACGGAAACAGAATTTCTATGCGTCTGTATATACATTTTTTTTCGGTAATTTAGTATGTAAATATCGAACAGCAATCATTTATATGATAATGAAGTAATAATAATGTATAAAATATTGTATATTATTTATTCCTAAACTAAAATTTATACGTTACTACTTGGCATGCCATGTCATTCAAACATAACCTGAAATAAATCGAAAATTTATTACTTAATGTTTTAGAATAATATTAAAGGAAAAAAAAATAAAACAATATAGAAAATATTAGCGTATATTATTTTTATTTTTATATTTGTGAACTAAAATGTTTTTTTTTTTTTTTTTTTTTTTTTTTAAATTTTGGACATATTTTCATAGTTCAGTAACGTTGTCCACACAATATTTTAGTTTTGATATTTAAACTGTTTTATTTTTTATTTGATTTATGTGCTGTAATAAAAATTAATTAGGTATGCACATAAAAAAGAGTAATCTTTTTTTAATTACTCGAATTCTTAAAATACATTTTTTATTAAAACAAATATTGCATGTATTCTATATGTTTAAGGTGTGTTTTATTTGAAATTTAGGTTGTGCGGCCTCTATTTAAAAGCATTTTGGAGTGGTTTTGCAATTTAGTTTGTAGTAGTGGAAGAGTGGTCAAAGCCTGGCAAGTCGACTTTTCTAGACCTTTTTTACTGACCCTTAAGGACAAGGAATTTGTATGCAGACTAGGAATTTGGTAGATTTTGTGACTGAAGTCAACTTTGATATGAACTATGCCGATATTCATCTGAAGTTCGTGAAAGAAAACTGCAGAGAACAAGCGTAGCTGGTTTTTTGGGTTCTTCTCCATACGCTTACAGTTTAGTCAATTAACCGCCCCATTTTTTTAATTTTATTTAATTGACAAACTACCATTGTTTGGAATCGAACTGGCAACCACCCAGTTCTAAACCGAGCGCCTATGACAGCACGAACACTTGGACTGGTTGAAGCGGTCAGACTATTTTCAGCATGTTTTGTTAATTTGGTTATTTTTCACTAGATTGCATCAAGTTACCAAGCGGTTAAACTACAGCGATTGTATGACACAGTACAGGTGTTTGGCAATTGAATAGTTCGATCGAATCCTATGGAAAAATAATATATCAACTTTGAGATTTGAAAATCAATATTTATAGAAATAAATACTTTATTGATGCACTCTCCAAATTTAAAAACGTTCCATCGCCTAGTTTCTTAGAATAATGGTGTTAAATATGACGATTTTAATAGGTCTAATACACAGATACTTATGGTTGACAAGCTTTTGCCGTGCCTTTTTCCTATTTTTTTCACCAATAATCCTCATTTCATAAGAAATCTATGAAGTATAGAGGAATATTTGTAGAATATTACAATTAACTTTTAAAAAATACCGATTCCGTTTTAGTTATTTAGATAATTGAAGTTAAACTTTACTATTTAACCTTGAATAACAGCCATACGTATTTCCGATTATGGCAACGTCACATATGAAGCTGAGAATGAAAGAAATATATTTTATCAATAAGGATGACAATATAGTTACCAATAGAGTACGCAGATATGTATTTTTTCTGGCTACGAGAGATTGAATTCGAAAATAATCCCTAAAATAGAAATATGGTGGAAGTGTCGATAAATATTTGAAATAGTGGAAGCAGTGGAAACAATGTATATTTAAAGTAGTGGAAGCGGTGAGAAATTACATTGTGGTTTTTAGTGTTTAAATGACGGGAGCTTTAAACTAGTAGATTAATAACTCTAAATATACTTTTCTGAGTGTACTCGATTGAAGTGAAATATTCAATGTTTTGAATCGAATTTAAACTTTAGGATAGCTTTCTCTAACACATATAAATTCTGTTTCTCAGATCTCATAATTTTTTACGAGATTTCATTATTTCATATAATGGCTTCTTATTCGATAGTAGAAGTAGTAGTTGCGGAAGGACAGTCAAAACCTGGCAAGTAGACCTTTATAGACATTTTTTACCGATCCCTAAAGGACAAGAAATTTGGATGTAGACTGCCGACATTAATTTGGAGTTTGTGAAAGGAAACTGCAGAAAACCTTCACAAGCATAGCCGGTTACTTTCATCCTTTGTCCATACGCCGAAGGTCAATTAACCATCCCATAAATTAAAAAAAAATTAATTTAATTGACAAACAGCAACTCCTCAGTAGAGTGAGTAGAGCGCCTTTAACAACTAAACCACACGGGCTGGTTCTTCCTCGGTTAATTTTACCGGATAAAGCTTACGGTAATTGTACTATGGACCACAAAAGTTGATGTTATTTTTTAAAATTTTGTAATTGATTTGTGCCTTATTGATTCGGTTTTCGAAAAAACGATTCGGATAAAAGTTGCTCATTAAAAATATAGTAACAACTTTTTTTCGAAAACCGAATGAATAAGGCACAAATGAACAAAATGAAAAAAAAATGACATCAACTTTTGTGGCCAAGTGTACTCTAGAGTAAAATTATTTGATTTCTTAATTCTCTCAAAGTTTAGCATCCATTTTATCTATGATAGCACCTGAATTAGAATGAAAATTTCATCTGCTGAAATCCATTAAATTGAATATGGAATATAAAAAAAATTTGATTTTCAACTTATTTTTGTATATTGCTTTTTTTTTGTAAATGACTTCATAATTTTAATAATAAAAGTAAAGAAAGAAATTGATGAAATAAAGTTATAACATTTGAATTGTATAATAAAAAAGTATTAAATAAAATTTTTGATATTCAAAATCAAAAAGAGAACGATTCGATTTACACTTAACCACTCACTGCCACTTTTTGTTGTTGTTGTATCGTAATATAAGTAGATTATAATACGTGATATACCCACTTACACGTTATTACAATACACCCTTTCTCTACATGTATTCGATTGTGATATTATTATTGATAATAGAGAAGAATATTCAATATACACAGATTGAATATTAAAAACTTCTTCTTTATCTAGTCTTCTTAATAATATCTTTAAATATTTAAAATCGATATAAATATGTACCAGTCTCATTGTTAACATAAAACTGCCGATATAATACTCGTATTTGGTGTTTGATTTGTTGCATGTGTCTGCTAAATTACGAATTTTTTAATAATTTTCGTTATCAATATCTATATCTATATTTATATCTATATCTGTATCTGTATCTGTATCTGTATCTGTATCTGTATCTGTATCAGTGTCTGTGTCTGTGTCTGTGTCTGTGTCTGTGTCTGTGTCTGTGTCTGTGTCTGTGTCTGTGTCTGTGTCTGTGTCTGTGTCTGTGTCTGTGTCTGTGTCTGTGTCTGTGTCTGTGTCTGTGTCTGTGTCTGTGTCTGTGTCTGTGTCTGTGTCTGTGTCTGTGTCTGTGTCTGTGTCTGTGTCTGTGTCTGTGTCTGTGTCTGTGTCTGTGTCTGTGTCTGTGTCTGTGTCTGTGTCTGTGTCTGTGTCTGTGTCTGTGTCTGTGTCTGTGTCTGTGTCTGTGTCTGTGTCTGTGTCTGTGTCTGTGTCTGTGTCTGTGTCTGTGTCTGTGTCTGTGTCTGTGTCTGTGTCTGTGTCTGTGTCTGTGTCTGTGTCTGTGTCTGTGTCTGTGTCTGTGTCTGTGTCTGTGTCTGTGTCTGTGTCTGTGTCTGTGTCTGTGTCTGTGTCTGTGTCTGTGTCTGTGTCTGTGTCTGTGTCTGTGTCTGTGTCTGTGTCTGTGTCTGTGTCTGTGTCTGTGTCTGTGTCTGTGTCTGTGTCTGTGTCTGTGTCTGTGTCTGTGTCTGTGTCTGTGTCTGTGTCTGTGTCTGTGTCTGTGTCTGTGTCTGTGTCTGTGTCTGTGTCTGTGTCTATATCGGTCTGTCTAAATTAAAATTAATTAGGTCTGCTTAAAACGTTGAACCGATTTTGATGAAATTTGTTGTGGAGAATTTGAACCCTGAGGGATACAAAAGAACATGCTTTTGTTTAAGTAAAAATATCAGCAATTGCTTGCTGCTCAAATTGATAATTTTGAATATTTTATGATCTGTTTAGAAACGTTCTTGAATGCTACGTTTAGCAAATGTCTAGTTAAATAACTATATACCTTAATTTGTTTATGCCTACGATATGCCAAACAGTTCCTTGTGTACAAATAACATAAGTAAGTCAATGTGTGGTGCAACGTAAGGGCTCTGGTATTTTTATTAACAATATTTTTATACAAAATACAATAGCCTTGGGAGTAATACATGCTAAAGATGGCAGATAGTTGTATACAAATGACAGCTATAAAAGTTCAATAGTAAACTAACCTGAGTACTGTATGTATATAGGTATTATAGTATGCGTCTCATACTCTGCTTATAGTCGGGGAAAACTTCCTCATTGGTATGTGAGCTATTCGGCTTTTCATAGTATATATACATACAAATATATGCGATGTATATATTTGTATACAGGTGATTTTATGTACAGTTATGCAAATTAGTTTTGTCATTGTATTTGAACCGACCTTGATAATTGAAAAACTATTTTTATACCCTAGTATATGACATATACCAGGGTATATTAAGTTCAGGTCCGACTTTGTAACTTGATAATATTTTACCAGACCGGGATTGGACCGAGAACGAACTGTGATCGGCACTATAGTGTCGATCGACCCTAAGGGTTTATATATGTCGAAATTTTCAATTGAAAAATCGAACCCAATACAATAACTTCCCAAACGGGAAGTTAAAAATATTTTGTATCTGTGCAATCACCATTTATATATTGTAACTGGATGAAAAATATTTCATATAGATATATTCATATATTTATAATGAAACGAGATGCAAATATATATTTTCCTCATGTATTTTAACTATCATTTATATGATGATACTTTATTGAATATGGTTTAGGCAGTGAAATATCTTATTTAAATTTTCTTGTTTTTTTTGTTTTGTTTTTTTTGATATTGTCCTCTCTGTCTGTGTACTTTTTTGATGGAACACAAACAAAAGTCGAATTTCAAAATAGTTTATACTATTTATGCCATGATGATCTGATTATTATCAATTATATGATAATAATCTATTTGAATTTTTTTTTCCTTTGAAATATTTTATTTTAAGAGTAGATAAAATTTTCAAAAAGTGTGTTCTATGCAGAGAGAGAGACAGTTATATTTTTTCGAACAACAAACAAAGACATTATATCATATTAATTAATTAATTAATGTTAATAGCCAGCAGGACTACGGTGGCAGACATTGCACTCATACATTTATAATGTTGTTATCTGCCTTTTAAACATTATTTCATTCAATTAACAGATGAGGGTAGATTTTTCTAATGCCGGATCTTAGACCATTAGTGTGTAACACCTGTTTTTTTGGAAGATATATAAAATAGCACCTACTACTAATTATGTAACCTGGAAGAATAATATGAAAAATATTTACAATCTACAGTATAATACATTTTCTCGCGTTAGTAAAAAATATCATTACAGTTTTTCCTATAATTATATGAAAAAATTACAAAAATTGTATTTTTAACATACATTAATTAGCTTACATGTACACTCCCGTTCAAAAAAATAAACAGACCTGAACCGAATCAGTCTCTCACAAATTTGATTGTTTCAGTAGTAAATGTTTTTGTTTACATAAATTGCTTACATAAATAAAAAATATAAAACTTCCATTTCTTTTTTCACATTTAAGCCATATACTACTTATCTTTGTTTGTAAATAAATAATACACAGGGAGTTACAAAAGTGAGGAGTTTTATGAAATGTAAGAAAATTTACATTTCGGGTCTGTTAATTTTTTTTGAACGGGAGTGTATGTATGTATGAATGTAATGGAATGTTGTGAGTTTTCACCCACTTCCAGGCGTCCGAACAATCTGAAATTTTGCAGACGCATTAAGAATAGATGACCAATACAATAATATTAAAAAAAATATCAAAAAATACAAAATAAAAAAATTTAAATTTATTAATAGCCAAAATATAAATTTGCATATTTCTAAATTCTATATAATGATTTATAGTATGCTAGTATAGTTTATAGTTTCCATAGATATGTCATCAACAAAATCTTAATAAAAAAATGACATTTCCAACTGTCAAAATTTAGAAAAAAAATAATTAATTGACATGAATTTCCTATGCTATATTCGATAAGTACTCTCTTTGGTAAGAACTGGATTCATTCCATTTCTCGTGGGAATAAAATGAAGAATGAAAATATAATACAAAAAATAGTTTTGTTTAATGACTAAAAAACAAAAAATTAAATATAGAGTTTAAAAAAACTAAAAAAGATACTTTTATTACAATATGAACTAAAAAATACAAAATTATTCAAAATAGAATTGAATAAAGAGATTGGCAACAAACTTAACTTTAATGTAAACAAAAGTATAGGGTGTTCAATACTTACGTCTTCATAATGGCTCTACTTTTACAAGAGTAAGTATAGAGCAAGCACCCCATACTTTTGTATACATTAAAGATAAGTTTGTTGCCAATCTCCTTATTCCATTCTATTTTAAACTATTTTGTATTTTTTAGTTCATATTGCAATAAAAGTATGTTTTTTAGTTTTACTCTAAATTTTATTTAAACAAGCTTTTTACTTGATTAAAAAATAAAAAAATTGATTAAAAATTTTTCCCCAAGCTACCAATTAGTGGCTATAAATAAAAGTTTAAAACGCGACCAGGCGCGACAATTAAATACAATCAATTAAACATTCAGAAATTCAACCAATCACAGAGCGCATAGTGTACAATAAATTAATTAAATACAATCAATTAAACATTGATAAATTCAACCAATCACAGAGCGCATAGTGTAAGGAGACGGAGCCCTCTTAATGTCTGCGAGCCTTTAAAAGGTAAAGCGCCACGCTCTATTGCTGAAGTCACGCCTCTTTACACTATGCGCTCTGTGTGATTGGTTGAATCTTTCAATGTTTAATTGATTATATTTAATTGATATCTTAAAAAATAAGCGTCAAATGGAAGAACTTTTTTGTTTGTTTTTTGCAGCCCTACACCGTGGTATAGTTTTCTTGAATGAATTTCAGACACCCTGTATAAAACGATATTAGATATATTATATTGCATTGTCAAAGGACTGGTCATTACGTGTGCTAGATTTTAAAGCTCGAATTCAATTATGGAACTAGTGGAAATTCTGATTTTTCCATCACAAACAAAATAACGAACAAACTGAAAGTGAAGTTAAATAAAAGCTTGTAAAAAGTTGCGTTCAATTCATTATATTACTTAGTCTGAGGAATGCATCATGAAAATGATATAGATTTGAGTAGAAAAAATGTTTTTTTAAATAAATAAAAATATAAATATTTTTGTCAATTTGTGCCTGTCCGTAAAAAGTAAAATAAACAGTGCTCATAATGATAATGAATAAAGTATATGCAATATATGAGTGTTTAATCAATTACGTCAGTTAGTTGTGATTTTCACTTGTCTTTGAGTTCTTTTAAAATTTGAAGACACATCAATTCTTTTCATTATATTTTTTAAACTGAGAATTAATTACACCTACTGTTTCAAATAATGTGTGGGGTGACATTGTGTGTATGTTTTTTTAATAGTATTTGTAAAATAAAAACGTTTTGAGACACAATTGTAGCTCTAGCTAGGCTACGTTCTTCTGGGTAAAGAAGAGAATCATGAAGTAGGTACTATACAACACGACATAAGCTTTGGGAATACACCAATGGGAATAAAATTGTCTGTGTATTGTAGGTTCGCACTACAGTCTACCCAGAGTCTATTGTAATAATGATGTTAGATTTTATACGTAGAGAATGGATTTTGTTACATAATGTTTGTGTAAAAGTAGTAAACTTTGAAAAAGGTTGAATTAACAAGTTTCTTTTTTGTTGTTGAATGTATTGTAAAGTATCCAATTAAGAGCTATTTTTTGTTAATTTGAGAATTTTTGATTACTTACATTTATTAACAGTTTTAGACAAAGAGTTGGTGACGAATTTTAGGCATTAAAATTTTGTTTACGGTTGTTAAATTTTTACTATTGCGCTGTAATTACATATGCAAAACAATTAATCCAAATATAACTATTGTTTAGGCACTACGTTGTATAAAGACAAAAATAACATGTGAAAATAACAACTAACTGAGTTAATTGCTTAAATAGCCTGTATATATAAAAATTATTAAATAAAACAAATATTTGAAATTTTCGTAAAAATGAAATGGATTATAATGGTTTTTCGTCAAGTAATGACTCAATACAAAATATTATTATTATATATTAAAAAATGTTTCAAATAAAAGTTTTGTTCTATCTCGTACGGTTTCAAAGATACGTATTTTCCTTCCTGGTGGGGGATGTGCTATCCGATTTTGCACATTCACGAACTGAAGATTAATTCTGTAGGTTAATTTTTTAGCTCTAGAACACGCACACAAAATTTCGGTTTGTTATATCGTGTTGTCTGGCGGATATGCGGAAATGAACTAGGGTTAGGTAATATTATGAACACCTATACCATAATTTATTTTTGCGATCAATATTTTCATCGGTTGCAAACTCGGGACTAAACCTAATATACCCTAAAATTTAACATTTTTATCGCCCATAGGGTCAACAATACGTACAGACACTTATAGTGACGATAGAACTACTGCAATAATCTGTGGGCTCAACTTCCATTGGTATGTTTAATGGATTTAAAAATGTATTTTCAGTTTGCGAGGACAAAAGGTCCGAATGTTTGGTTGATAGACGAAATATACACAATTGTTCAAATGTGAAAAAAGTATAATGGTCAGCAAAAACAAACAAAAAAAAATTTACCAATTTATTTTCTCGAATTTTGTTGCTTATTTTCAATTATTTTCACTGATTTTCAATATTTAAATTTATATTTTTACATTCATATAAATACTGTCAATTTAAATAAGTATGTGTTATTATTCTTAATTAATAAAGTTTCTGCAGGTTCTATAAAAAGCCTAAATCACTAATTTTGTGTTACAAATATAAGCATGGTAGTTTTCTTTCAGTTTCCTTTTGCGGTAGATCTGTCAAATTTGTTAGGGTGATGATGTCAACCATTAAGATGTTAAAGCAATTGGATTGAGTTTTTCGTATAAGTACACATCTACACTAAGTGACCATAAGTAGGGTTTACTACAAGACACTGATATAATACACTACAACAAACAACATTCAACAAATTCCACTACCTAAAACACTTACAATAGTGAACACCACTTATAGTCATTGTGTGTACATTAATCAATTTGTACTTTTTGGGCTTTAGGATAAGACACGTATGGATCAAACATCACTTGAAAGTGGATTAATATATAAAAAAAAAGTATTTTATCGATGTAAGTTTTCGAGTAAATCACAATGAAAGTTACACACGCATACACATTATTTTAACATACGTTAATTGTTAGTTTTTGATACAATGTAGCTCTGAGCTAGCTTTCAATTAAAGCTTAAATTAAATAAATGTACACTTGGCGACAAAAGTTGAGGTCATTTTTGAAAATTTTATAGTTAATTTGTGACTTATTCATTCAGTTTTCGAAAAAAAAATTCTATTTAAATTTGTTACCATATTTATAATGAGCAACTTTTGTCCGTAGCATTTTTTCGAAAACCAAGATTGAACACGATGTTTGGCACATTTCAATTATATTAAATTCTAAATTGGTATAAAAATCCGTTGTCTATAAATACATATATTGATTTGTAAACTTATTGAGTTTATAGCTGCTGTATGTAAGGAATAGTTAAATATTATATTACTTATAAGTTTTCACAATTATTTTCTTTCAAAAACTTTGTAATGGCAATGAAAACTATTATTGTTATCCATTAAAGAAGATAATTATTTCATTTCAATGAATCTTCGTTTTTGTATCAAATATTTTTCTTTCTTGCACTTTCTAATTATTCTTCTCTCTTTTCTCTTCTCTAATTACTTTAGTTGCTTTGATTTGTTGGAATATATCAAGCTACCCTGGTATATTCAACCTAAAAATCAACAAATAGACAATTTGTGGACTTTAAACCCAATATTATTATTAAAATAATTATTTTGCCTGAATATTTAATAATGAATATAAGTTTGTCGGTGGTTCCGACGAATAACCTGATGATATCACTGCATTAACGGTGTCTAGATATTGAAGCCCAAGATCTAGTGCTAGTATACTACAGATTCAAAGATACAAAATTCTTTTCGCCTGAAAGCGATATAATCTAGCACAAGTCGGCGTATGAATGTCGGTAACCATTCGGAGGCAATTTTTTATCAGAATGCTTTCAAAATATGCTAAATATTATATAAATGTAGTTTGTCACGGTGCATTGGGGTCCCAATTTTTAAAGCTAATTTTTTTTTGCCAACCCGCATGACCCGAACATTTTAACCCGAATATAGTTTTTTTATAGATATTTTGCGTCTTTTTAAACAAACAAGATCTTCTGTCATTTTTTTCGTAAACTTCACCGTTTCCGAGTAATAAACAATTTAATGTTTGAAAAACCTCAAAACGACAGTTGTCAAGACTGAAAAACAACATTAAAAAATGAAATTTTAGAGTTTACCAAATTTTCTAAATAATCTTTGAACATCTATTAACAAAATCCTGAAGAGTAATTACAGAATATTTAATTCTAAAGCTTTGTTTTTTAAGTGTCAAATTAATTGATATATATTAATTATTAATATTGCAAAATTTATTATGGTACTCGTAAGTTAATTTAAAATTTATGATGGCTTCTTCCGTCGAAAAAAGTCACTACTTTTGAAACAATTTGATTGTCATGACAAAAGTAGACGCTCGAATCAATTTATTTGTTTCTGTTTACAGTACTGTCCCAAAAAGTCAAGAAGGCTATCCCGAGTAGGAAGGATAGAAGTTACTCGACAATAATATTATACGAATTATATTTACACGTAATAGATCTAAATCATAAATGATTATTAAACTCTTCAATTTGGTTCAGTTTTTATCGACCACAATCGTGTATTATGAAAATATAGTTGAGAACCATACCTATTAACATCACACATGCATGTAATTATTAATTCAGTTTTATTATTTATAACATCATGCGAGGAAATTTACATATTACCGTAACTTACACCATATTTAAATTAATGGTATTTAGATTTTACCGCACATTCGATAGGCAGATGATGACAAATAATATTGTTGATCAACTCACTATCTTGATTTTAAAGTGCTTAATCATTACATGATAAACTACCAAAAATTCGTACATTATTTTTGTACTAATAGCTTTTCATTCAAATGTACTTTTAATCAAGTTTCAAATTGCTTTTAATTAAGTTCCTGTTCGCTCTATGTACGTGCGACAATGAGAATGTAAAAGTTTTTTGATTGTTTAGTATTTTGTAAACTTTTCCCTACTGTGTAAGGCCATTAAAAATAGTATACAAATTTTTATTTAGTATAAATTAAAATATTTAATAAAATAAAACAATTACACCAATCAATTGGCCATGTAGGCAAACGAAAGACCAGAACGAAGTAACCGGTTCTGCTTGTCAGGTATTTTTACATTTTCCCTTCACGAACTCCATGTAAATATCGTGATAGTTCCTATCAGAAGTCAGGCTATGAGCATAGGATTTGGCATAACTTACCAATTAAGATTAATAAAAAGTTTAAAAAGATTTATGATGTGGGTGGTCTCTACTATAGAGTATGTGTCTCAGAAACGGTGGTAAAATACCATAAAAATATAATTTAGTTTGTAGAAAGTAGTTGGTTTTGAAAAGCCAACGATACGGAAACTGTACGAAAAGAAATTAAATTATTTTCTATATCCATTATATACAAAATAATAATACCATTTTTTTATCTATAAAAGCATCCATTAAATTTAATGCCTGCTCTTGAAATAAAAGGGCTGACTTCTGGCCCGTTATAGATTGGTTTTTTGAAATAGCTCATGAATCCGTTCTTTTCGTTTCTATGATATTGTGTTGAGATAAGATCTGCCCCCTTGTAAATTTTCGTATTCTTAGATCCTAATCGCACATAGCACCTTGGTTACTCAAAGAAAAATTAGTGAGAGAGGGAAACAACAAATTTTGAAACTTTGAAAAAATTGTAGAAAATCAATTTTTTTGCTATTTTTCACTCTTTTTTGTAGTTCTAATAAACATTAAAATTTTTAACTTTCTAGTAATTATATTATAAATGTAAGAACTGTCACAATGGTGTGTAAAGCCGGCACCGGTACTACCATACGGAGGTAGTACCGATGCCGGCCAAGATGTGTATAATTCTTATACAGACCGGCCAAAACAGATAAAATGCTGAGACCGATTATTACTATCCAAACATGTGGTTTATTTTCAACCTGGATTATTTTCTACAAATATATAGATTACTTTCAATACGGTTTATTTTCTACAAGCTGTATTAATATATCAATACATACATACCTAAGAAAATATTGACAGAGAAATATTGTTTATTAAATAACGTAGTATTCATAAAGGATGTAGGAAATATTGTTTATAATTGTTATTGTGATTGTTATTGTTAATAATTGAAAATGTTATTTTGATCACAAATATAACAACTACTATGCTAAATGTAAAAACTGACAGCTGCCTGACACCGGGAAAAAACCATTCTCCATCAAGCTTCCGTTACATAATATTGAAATCAATCACTTCGAGTACGAACCGATATCCGGTTTATACAGTGCAGACAATAAAAAAGGTTAAAAAACTAAAACCCGACTACAAAAAATGCACGAAACAAGTTTGAAGAGTAAATATTTCACGTAGTCGAAGGCCCAAATGCGATGAAAAAAACAAAACTGTAATAATTCTCGGCCTTTGACTACGAGAAATATTCCTACGAGGAATAGTCTTCAAACTTGTTTTGTGCTTTTTTCGTAGTCGGATTTTAGTTAATATTACCTACATACTTTGAGAACACTACGTTATTTAATAAACAAATTTTCTCTGTCAATATTTTCTAAAGACTTTTTAGTATAATATTAAGAATCTGTGGATTTAACCCATTCATTTAATACCAAACTCGATGTTTGTAAAATTTTTGTTTTGTTTGGTGTATTATAAAAAACATATTCACCATTTTATAATTTAATATGACGTCACATAGCCTATGACACAATCAAATAAGTAGTTTAGGCACTTATGTTGAACATACATAAATACAAACATACATAGGCTGCTAAAATCATAACTCTTCCTTTTGGCTTTACCGTAGTCGGGTAAAAACAGATATAATAGACAGAACATATACAAGATGCGTATACAAGGTCTTGTTAGATTACTTTGCAACCGGTGCCAATGTCGGTTTTGGTTTCAATTATGCCAATTTGTGTAAAGTACTTGTGTGTAGTCTTACAGTATCTTTTTTTCAGGAAGTATACGTTTCCTTGTAATAGCGTCTATAAAACGAATTTAGTAAATGTTGAACCAAAATCTTGGACTATTCGAGAAATGTAGATAGCTTGATGAAAATCATTATTATTGATTGTTTCAATAACATATTTAAATAGATTAAATAGTACACTGAGAAATAATGAATGGTGGCACAGGTATACCAAATATGCCATAAATCATAATACCACAAACACTACTATCATGCATGTTCAAAATACCACATTATATAATATCATCATATTCAACTCAATGCACATACCTACCTACCTACGTATTTACAGTCACTAATATACAGCATGTTTCAGGTAAATATATGTTTAACGAGCTGTACCCGCAACTTCGTGCGTGTTAATTTTGGCAATTCTATTCATTTCCTTGACATAACTGTTATGTCGTTTAGATTATATCGTCACATAACATGAATAATTAATATAACCCATACAACATACAATCTTGCATTCCTCATTTCACCCTCAAAAGGGTCATTTAAAAATAAAAGTAGCCTATACCCTTCCCCAGACTTCAATCAATCTTCGTACCAAATTTCATCAAAATTAGTTCAGCGCTTTAGTCGTGAAAACGTAAAAGACAGATGGAAAGATACTTTCGCATTTATAATATCAGTATGGATATTGTCAATTTTAGTTTTATGATTTGAATTAATTGAAAGTGATGTATAGTTTGTCCATTTATTTATTAACTTGTAACCTATGAAATGGAAAAACTAGATTATCATCAGCTTATTAAAGAGATTTTCTGTATTTATCTCAGTGGCTCTGAACTTTTAACACAAGAAAGACCGCCTGATCTGTTTTTATAGCCCGAACTGGACCACTGGCAATCTTGTTTTGTGGGTATAAAATGTATGTATTTGTTTTACACATCACCATAATATAGTTAATAAGAAAGGGTAATTTTGTTATTAAAAAACTCTCCGTCACATTGAAATAATTATAGTAAGTAAAAAGTGGAAGCGTTGGTAAGGAATTTTCTATCTAACACTTCCCTGCTCTTCCACTTTTTGAAGACCCCTACAAAGGACACATACACCCCTCTTTTTGGGTTGGGGGTTAAAAATTAAACTAGGATGATGGTTTTGCAAAATTTTTTCATTTGTGCATCGATTATCTATATTTAGTAAAGTAAATATACACCACTAAAGCCTATATTAGCTGGGTCATAAAAAAAGTCAAGAGGATTATGACAGCTAGACTTCAGTTTAATTATTATATATTATGGCTATATATGGGTGGTATTAAGTAAAGTTTTACCGACTTCGACCCAGCTCTTTCCGACTTCGAAAAAAAAAATCGGAGAAAGATCGGTTCATGACCTATCTTCAAAATACATTTGAGTCCCATAATTCACCTGGAAATTTGAAACGCGATATTCCGCTTCGCCTAAGAGATGAACGGCAGAACTCAATCCAAAATAACAATCTATTATTACTATTTTAACCACTATAAATCCCGATCGATTATTCATAGGGAAAAAAATTGCGAAAAACTTTTTATAGAAAACTTTACGATCAACATATTTTATAATATACACTTTTACGTTAAAACTTCGTTAAAATGGTGGCTTAAAGGTACAATGCATTCCAATTTTCATTTTTATTGGAAAGCGACCACTTTGGTCACGAAGTTTGGGTGTTAAAATTTTATGTAAACTATGATAAGGTTGTATTGCGTACTACTAAAAGTAAAGAACTTCTGTGGGCGATAGTACACATGCCCACAAAAGTAGAAATTTTTTCAAAATTTTATAATTGAAATATTTTTTATTCATTCGGTTTCCGAAAAAATACTTTGAATAAAAACTGTTTATTTTGTATATGTACTAACAACTTTTATTCAAAACAATTTCCAAAAAGTAGAGCTAAAAACAATAACACTGTGCTATTAATAGTAAAAAGATTTGAAAAAATTTGAAAAAATTTTAATTAAGGGAAAATTTTTTAATTTATACAATTTATTTTCTCAGTCTTATAACAACCATTTTGTTTTTTAAATGCATAAAATGAATTATAATTTTATGCCACAGAAAAACATGACCAACATACCTACATATGAAATTTGAAATAAAACATTTTTATCTATTTTTTTGTTGCTGTAAATTTAATTAATTTCATTATTTTAAATATATGTATGAATGCATGTGTATATGAAGCGGAAAATAATATATTTTCACCAACTATAGTACTTTCAAGAGTGCCTAGAAAATGGTTTCTAATATTTTCCTGTTTGTATAAATTTTTCAGAAAAAAACAACTGTATTTTCGAAACTACAGTTAAAAATAAACATATTTTTACGAAAACAACCCCTGTAGTGTAACGGCAGCACATTGGGCTAAGTGGTCCACCAGGATCCACTCATCCACCAGGGTTCGATACCTGATGGATGAGTTAATTTTTTCATATCAATATTTAATTAAAAATTCAATGACATATTTCTCTATATAGTGTACGCTAGTTCTTTCGTACTATGTTTTCGTAGACTTGGATGGAAATTTACATTAGTATTGTTTGTGACGCTTATAGACTACAGGCCCAGGGTAAAAATTACCCTGTGAAATGATCTACCGAGAATAACATTTAGAAGTCTGCTACTACATCAGACAATATCTCTCAACCATATGCCGTCACTTTTGAGCGGTACACGTGAGTACATGGGAAAATTGAATTTTCCAGGGACAAATGAGGAATTACGACTAATTATTTTTCTTCGGGTTTCTTCTAGTTGATAGATCATTAGTTGAAACACCCAGTGCCGTATAAAAGTAGTGGTACCGGAAGTCAGTACAGATTTTTAATTACGGCTTTTCAAAACGCCGACCCCCGGCTTTTCATCCCTGTACTGAAAGTGTACTGCGTTAATGGGTAATGTATCTGTATAAGTATAGAAAAGAAATTACACAAACGCTGTACAGTAATAAATTACCTATATTTCTTCTACAATTATCGGCGAGTTAAAAATTTGTACTGACTTCCGGTACCACTACTTTTGTACGGCACTAGGCTTTTCAACGAATGATATCTATCAACTAGAAAAAAGCCGTACAAAAATAAATAGTCGAATTCTTCATTTGCACCTGGAAAGTTCAATTTTCCCATGTATTCACCTGTACCGTTAAAAAGTGACGGAATAGGGCTGAGAGTTATTTTCTGATTAGCAGCCTTCTAAACGTAATTCACGGTGCGTCATTTCACAGCGTAATTTTTTCCATGGGCCTGTAGTCAATTAAGTATATACAAATAACAAGTTGTTTAATTTAATAAATAAATAATCGTTTTATAGGAAACATTTTTTGACATTTACGTTGAATACGTTGAAGCTATATAGAAAATCTTCTTAACATTTATTCTTGTCTTCTTGAAGTCTCACAAAAAACAAATTAAATTTCTAGCATTTTTGCATACGTAGTGTAGTACACAGCAGTTTCTATACCAACCTTCAATCTTATTTTGCAAATAGCCATAAAATTACTAGTATATGCATGATTACTTGTGAAAACGACAATGAAAAAATGTTTCATAACAAATTAATGTTTCATAGCTAAAACTGTTGGAATTTTTGAAACAACTAAACATCAGATCTACTATATATACAGTAACATACGTACATTATTATAAATGCAATTATGCATCAAATTACATTTCTATGTAATGTAACATTTTTTAGCACAAATTAATTATTACTCTAAAATAAAAATGTACATCATTTTTTATTTAAAAACAAATTAATGTTACTTTTTTATGTTTACAAAAAAAAAAATACATTATTTAAATGTGTTTTATAGTTTTCAATAGGATTTGATTAACTTCATATATTATTTTGCGACATATTTATTTTAACTATTATACTAAAAATAAATGATGTGATTTGTCACTTAAACTTTCTCATTGGTTTTAATCAAAACTTTTCATTTTGAATATCCGCATAGGTTTTAAGTTTTTATTGTGAACGATTTTAATTTATATAACTAAAATACTATTTCTAATGTGTATTTTCCTATTTTTTAATTTTAGGTCTCTCTCTATTGAGACCTGAGATCACCCCTTAACATAAATCGATATTATAAGCGTATTTTATAAAATCCATTAAAAATAATTAAAAAGAAATGTAGGTTTTCGAAATTAAATTTCAAAATATGCCCCCATTCCTAGATCATTTATTTGTATTTTGTAAAGATTACAACATGTTGACTTCCTTGTATTAAAAATAAAGAATCAATGAATTGGAGCAATTTTTGAAATTTCATAACCTATCGTCATTCCGGTCACTGTCAACTTGGGTACCAAATAGTACTTGTTGGGTCAAAAGACAGCAGCTTTTAAAAAGAGATGTCTGAAATTGTGTGATATTATTCTATGCAGGCGATTCCTACTGAATTTTGTGGATAAAGCATGGTTTTAATCTAAGGATTTATTTGGGGGCTACAGAACCAGAACGAAAGATAATAATATATCTTTCAAAGCACATCTTTGGTATTTTAAATTTAAAAATGATTTTGCAGTTCGATTTTAGCTCATATTTACAGTTAAGGTTCGTTTAGACTATGACACTATTCACCGTACACTCAGTGTATACACCGAGTGTCTATGTGTGCACACTGGTATCTCTAATTGTGACATTCAGGTTTCCAAACAGGTTCCACATTTTTTCATACACTCCATACATTCCGTAGTAATAATTATAGCGTTTACGTCGTTTAATTACAATATAAGCAGCAATAAGTTATTTTGTGTGTGAAAAGATCGGACACAAGTTCCGTACATTTTTATACATTTGTGTCTTCTGGATAGTGTTCAGACACCAAAAATCTGTTTAAGTGTGAACAGTAAAGAAATTTATGCCTGACATTTGTGTCGCAACTTAAGTCGTTAGTCTAACCGAAGCATTATACTTAATACTAATACATCTTGTAAATTGTGCTTCCAGTTTGATTACATAGCAAAATAACGGAATGATTGTGAGTTTGGATTTTTAAAAGTTTAAAGTACATACCTACTTGTTTTTGTAAAAACATCCAAACAAATTATAATTTTAATGTTCCTTCATTAGTAATGTCAATTAAATTTTTAATATAAAAATAAAATGTAATTATAAAGAAAATATAAGTTTTCAAGTATAATCATTCACTCACTTTGTTTTTCTATTTAAAAACTTTGGTCATGGTATGAAATACAATAGAAGATAGATAGGCAGAGCAGGCAAAGCAGGCTGGCAGGCATTGAATAATGAATTTACACGAAGTTTTTAATTTTAAATAGTTTTGTAATTGTCATTTGTTTAAATTTGTTTCACAAACATGTAAAAGTAAGTAAAGTGATGAAACGAATCAATTTAACTAGAACTTTAATGATTTTTTTTTTAAAATTCAAATGCATATGAGTAAATTGTGAAGTTTTTTTCGAATTCCAATGAGACGTATATTTGATACTACCAGATTTGGATTAAATGTCCACAGCGCCCTAGACTAGCACCTCATCAGCGCCCCTCTAGTTGCCCATCTTACTAATATTATAAACTCAAAAGTTTGTGAGGATGAATGGATGAGTGTTTGCTACTCTTTCACGCAAAAACTACTTAACGGATTTTGAAGAAATTTGTATGAAGGTAGCTTATATCCTGAATTAACACACATAGGATACTTTTATCCCCGGAAAGTCACATGTAACGCGAGCGAAGCCGCTGGCAAAGTCTAGTATATTATAAGTTTTAACTATGTGATGAGAGTGAAGAAAGCAAGAAGGATAGAAATTCGTGGTCTCTGTGCGTTTTCTTCCAGGAAATAGATGTCACTATGTATGTTTAGTTATTGTGAATACCATAAACAATTGCTAACCGATTGTTTTTTATCATTAATAATTAATATTTTACATATAAAAACAATAAGACTATGAGTAAAATTGTTTATTGTTTAAAGTTGTTAGGTTGTTACAAAATAATTATTTATCCAATCACATATGTTAAAAATTTCTTCGTCTACATTTTTGTCTTGTGAAATTGTCAATAACATCATCAAAATTTAAAGATAGCAATAAGTTTGATTCAATTTTAAGTATCGCTAGCGAATTTAATTTTTTATCGGTCATAGTTGAGCGGACTTTAGGTATTATTTTTTTCTTCCTTTAAAAACTTCCACGTGCGTACTTTTGTAACCTCGCGCCCCTAGGCACTTGCCTAGCTTGCCTTATGGATAATCTGCCACTGGATAGTACTGAAACTACAGACAAACTTCGAGTAGCTACAATATATTTTGGTAAGATGAAAAATAGCAACGAATTGGATTTTCTACAACTTTACTTCTGAAATCCAAATAACAGTGAGATATTTAGCATTTTTTGTTTTCCTCTCTCTCTTAAGCTACATTTCCTGCTATTAAAGAACTTGGCCTTTCAAGGACCAAAAGCATGATACACACACACATATATATATATATATATATATATATATATATATATATATATATATATATATATATATGTGTGTGTGTGTGTGTGTGTGTATCATGCTTTTGGTCCTTGGTCCTTGGTGATGTGAGTGGAGTGGAAGGAATTTTTCCGACTCTGATGAAAACTATGCCGATATTTAACTGGAGTTCGTGAAGGAAACTGCAGAAAATCTTCACAAGTATAGCCGGTTACTTCGTTCTTGTCCATACGCCGATAGTTTAGGCAATTAAACCGCCCCTTTTTTTCTTAATAATTGACAAACTGCCGTAGTCGGGATTTGAACCCATAACCTCCCAGTTCCAAGTAGACATAACGTCTAAGACTTAACGATATAAATATTTCGGATGTTCTTTATTCATTACATCTATATTATTATGGGTTATGTTATTTGGTATATTAATTTTATAAAGATTTCCATAACTGAAACCTTCGAATTGTGTAGTTGAGATCCAATGTTTTTTTCTTAAAATATATATCAAAACATCTGTTGTGTACTGACTTCTTAGAGACACCACAGGTGCACAAGTTCCGTCCTTTTGATTTTCGCCTCATTTCAGTTTCGCTTCTAAACTTTGAGTTTTCGGTTAGTTATGTGATGGGTCTTACTCATATAAGATTTCACCACCTTTGACATTGATGATTCCATGTTTGGTTGGATTTATATACTTATCCACTCCCACAGAATAGTTTCTTCTTCAAATTCTTGCAGTCGATTTGCGACAAATATTTAGGCCAAAGTTTTTCTTCAAAGACTTCAGCACAAATCAACTGTTAAATTTCGAAAGGGAACTCTACATTTCTAGTCGATGGTAGGAATATACCTGAACCGGGTGGACTATCTTCCACTTTGAGTGAGATGCTATTTTGCATAACACCCAACTCTTTTGTCTGATTTGTCTGATTGATTGTTGACGGTGAATTTATCTACTCAATATAACTCTAACACTGATTGACCGCCAGACAACGTACATCCTAAACCGGTGGATCTAGAATTCTTCTTAAGAATTTTAGAAAATTCACCCCTTAAGGGGGTTGAATAGAGGATGGAAGTTTTTATGGAAGTTCATAATTTATGAAGTTAGAAATATAAAAATTGGTGTTTAGGATTCAGAAGAAAAGTCAGATGGTTTCTGAGATAATGAGAAATTCCATCGGCCACACGACTACTTTCATAAAATTTTTTTCTTTCACTTCTTATTGGTATTCTACCAGTCCAAGTAGCCGAGCGGTTTAAGGCGTTATGTCTGTGCAGTATGCAGTACTTGGAAACTGGGAGGTTATGGTTTCGAATCCCGACATCGGCAGTTTGTCAATTATAAAAAAAAAATGGGGCGGTTAATGGACTAAACTGTCGTATGGACAAGAACCAAGTAACCGGCTATGCTTGAGAAGGTTTTCTGCAGTTTCCTTCACGAAGTCCAGATGAATATTGGCATAGTTCCTATCATAGTCGGCTGCAGCCGCATATCCTACCAATTCCTAGTCTACTCACAAATTCCTTCCCCTCCACTCACATCCTCGCATCCTAAGGCATCACAATAGACCTTATGGTCGAAGTGTATCCCGTCCAAGGCAGCCTTTACAATATACCTCTCTAGTGGTAATCTTGTATTCTTTGTTCATGCCAGATTTACGAAAATTCCAGGTTCACAAAAAGCACAATCTTAACTGAAAGGAATATTGGATAAAGAAAAGATAAAACAGATATTTCGTCAGGCGGAATTTTACCAAAACGAACACGAATTCAAGTTCAAGGAGGAAACATGTTTGAAGGGTTTAAGGGTTCAAAACATGTTTCGGAGATACTTATAATCTTTGAACGGTATGATTGCTTGCGATAAGTATCTATCCTTGAGTTTAGTATAAAATTGTCTAAATATATTTCTTGTGAATTTTGACACTACAATAATTCCTAGAAATTTTAAAAGTAGTGATAATGTCTTTAAAAATGGTAGAAAACAAAAAATATCATGTGAATAAAACACAAATCTTATGTGACATTCACAAAACTTTTCTCAAACCAATTAAAATGTAAAACAAATAATTAAATATTCAAGTTGAGTTTCGCTGGTATTCATTCGTATATTATATAAAATCAACAACGACAAACTTGTCACACAATGAGTCCAGTAACTGTTACGATAAACAAATAACATGAAACAAATTGATTGTCTCATTTCCGATTTAGATAACAGCCACCTACAACCTCTGTCTATATGTTAAATGTTATAATATATAATATACATATATTATTTTTACATTTACATAAGTAAATTTTATTAATAATTGGTATATTGTTATCTTTTTTTTGTAAGGGTAGAAAAACAGCAAATTTACAACGACTTTGGTGGCCGTGTATTAGATAATTATGTAAAATTATAAGTAATATCTATTAATATATGTGCGATTGAGTGTGTAGTTCATGAAAATATAGTTCATGTTTTAGGTTCAACATAAAAACTTATAAAAAAAAAACAATTGAAAATATCAACAAATTGAGTTAATTGCTGAAATACCCGGTTTTCACTGAATTTATACAAAAAAGTTTTAAACAAATCATGTTTATTAACACGCTTTTATTAGCTAGGTATGTATGTATCCATGTATCTACGTATGTACCGGAATTTTTGAACGTGGTTCACCCACTTCAAAACGTCGGATTAACTTGAAACTTTGCAGACTTATCAATAACCGATGACAATACAATAGTTTAATAAGTTTGTCCCATTATCCTGACCAGGATCTTCAAGATTACCGACTTTTAATATTATCCGAAGATACGATTGTGTCTTTTTAGTCTTTCACGGTGGTGTCACTTTTTTAGTCTTTATCAAGATTAAAAAATAAAAAATAAATAATAGTTAAAAAAACTAAAAAAACACGCTTTTATAGCTAGCCGAACTAAAAAGTAGAAAATAATTTAAATATGGAGAGCTCGTTCTATAGCAATGCAAAGTTCACTGGTTTATTATAATTAAAAAATTTCTAGTAAATTTAAAATAAGAATTAAGTTACCAACGAAATAATTAATTTGATTGTAAAAAAGCGTGGAGTGCTTTTTACTATTATTTGATATTAAAGATATTGATTTGATATTATAATTTGATGTTAAACATCCCACGCTTTTAAGCACCCCACAATCAAATTAATTATTTTGTTGATAATTTAATTCTTATTTTAAAATTATTAGAAATTTTTTAATTATAATAAACCAGTGAACTTTACATCACTATAGAACGAACTCTCCATATTTAAAAATTATTTTCTACTTTTTAGTTCGGCTAGCTATAAAAGCGTTTTTTTTAATAGTTTTTTAAACTATTATTTATTTAAAAAAAAGTATATTTTTAAACATTTTTGGTCTCTATATTTTTGTACTATCTCTTACGGTTCAAACATTGACAGTTTTGACCATTTACCCAAATATGGTCCGATATTGCCCATTTAACAGAGTCGGGTTTATATACCGGATATAAAAATGCTAAATTAATATTTAAGGTTTCATGGAAACCATAAAAAAATCTATTGTTCTTGAGAAAATTAAAATAGAATGTGTTTTTGGTGTCAATTCTTTCAGATAAGAATACCAAAAAACCGGGACCTTAATACAATCTTTCATCGTGGATTTTACCCTCATAGGGATTGATTTGCGAAAAACATTATTACTAGCCCAACTGACAATTTTTGTGTCTGTAACTAATTTATAGATAAAGTTTATTCCCGATTTTTTATTTCATCTTCTTAACCACTTTATAGTGCAATCTTTTTTTAAAAATAACAACATTTCGAATATAAATTATTTGTGAATAAATTTAATATATAAAAAATGGAATTCGTTTCGAACTGTCAAAATTTAGAAAAAGAAATTAATTGCCTATGCTATATTCGTTATAATCCTTGGTAATAATTCTTATATGGGAAGATTCAACGAAGGGGGTTATGGGTTAATTTTCTAAGAACACTAAAACACATCATTCTTTATTTCTTATTTTAGCTTAAATACCAAGTTTCAGGACACTAATTTAAATAAAATAGGATCTCAATACAAATTTTTACCTCACGAGGGTTAGGTTTTTCTAAAACCCTTTCTTAGTCTACTTCTACACTGTTTAAGGAACATATCTGCACAAATTACATGTTTCTAACTTCATTAGCTTTAGCTTGGCGATGATGAATCAGTCAGTTCATGTAATTTTATATGTTATAGATGTTAGTTAACATATAATATGGCATGAACTCTAATATCAATGTTTGCTCCCATACTTGCAATCGAATATACTAGATTCCTTGTGGAATAAAATTGGTATACTATCTGCAAGCAAGTAAGTAAGTAGGCAAGTGAGTAAGTAAGGATGAATATGGTATTTCGTGGTTAAAAATCATTTATTATCATTTTAAATACATTTGTATATATAATCAGAACAATCCGGTGCCACTACTGGTATTGCTGCAACAACAACGATTCATATTATTATTATTATTATTATTATTATTATTATTATTATTATTATTATTATTATTATTATTATTATTATTATTATTATTATTATTATTATTATTATTATTATTATTATTATTATTATTATTATTATTATTATAACTATTTACATATAACGAATGTGTATGTATTCGATTCTCGCGATCCTCTCCTTATTAACACAGCAGGAGATTTGATTTTTCACTATTGCGTGTTTGTTTGCATTTGTCTATTATATTAGTCCTGTCTATGTTGGTAGAGTCGAAGTTCGTTTGTAAGACCACATAGAGTGTTTTTACAATATACATTTTCTGTATATGATTTCTTTCTGTAATTTTGTAGTAAAATCTAATAATAATTTCAGACAATTTTCGCCATAATTTTAATATTGATATAATGTTATAATTTGTATTTGTTTGTTTGGTAAGTATAGCTTGTACACTTTAGAAGATTTAGGTAATTTAGGAATATTAAACCAGTATAATAACTTGTAATAGATATTGTGGATTTTTTTCGGGTGTGAATTAATGAGAACTTTATATCCACCGATTCAGCAATCGCGTGATATGTAAGTATATGGAAATCTTTGGCGAGTGAATTACTTATCCTGGCGAGTGAATTACTTATACTCGTTTCTCCAACAACTTATCCCGGGTACAATCTGCTGAATGTGTTGAATCTGCTGAACGCTATGCGGGAGAGTTTTGTATTGTTTTATGGATAATAATGATCGACATGATGCTGAGTTTCGTCCAAATACGTATCTTCTCATTTATATTCTATTCTGGCATCAATGTATGTACAAATGGCGTCAAAAGTTGAGCTATCATTTCAAAATTTGTATTCGATTTGTGCCTTATTTTTCCGAAATCAGAATAAATAAGGCGCAAATCAATTATATATTTTTGAAATGGTAGCTCAACTTTTGACGCCATTTTATCACAGTGTAATGAAACAAAGTTTACTCGGCTCCTCCTTCTCTAAGTATAAATAAAAATAGGCACTAGAATAATCAGGACAAATATAATAGATTTAGATATAATAGAAAAGGGTCATTTCCAAAGAAATGGTCGATCTGTGATTAAAAAAAAATGATGAAAAGCAGTTTGGATCATCACCTTAAAGCATCATGGTTTCAATTTCTCTACTATCGACCTCAAAAGTGATGTTTTTCATTGAAATTTTACGGTTTGTTTGTGTCAAATTCGGTTTTCGATAAAAACAAAACCGGATTTAGAACACAAGTTTTTTGTATTTTTATAGGGAACAAGTTTTATTTCAAACATTTTTTCGCAAACAAAAAATATTTTCCACGCAAATCGACTGTAAAAATTTAAAAAATGTACGTCAATTTTGATTGTCATTTCCATTGAAACTATAAACTATACTAGCACACTATAAATCGTTATATATAAGATAGAAATATGAAAATTTGTATTTTGGCTATTAATAAATTCAAATTTTTTATAAATGAATTAATGTTAGCGCCATCTAACGAGAATATTTCAAAATTAAATAAAATTTCGTCACATAGTAATTTATATTCGTTATATAGTAAATAACTTATAAGAGTAAAATACAGCACGCGTTGGAGCTGACACGCACTACTTTTTTTTCGAAGACAAATCAACAAAAAATTTAAAAAATTACAACAACTATTATGGCAATCATATCAAGTTTACACAAGCAAGCCGTAAGTACTTTATTAGGAAGAAATTCCTATACCTTATTTTTGAAATACAATAATAATTGTGTGGCAATATATTTTACAGTTCTTTCAATCATTTCTAATTTGGAGTCCTTTAGGCCATCAATATTAGGAAAATATGACATGACGCAAAAAATACATACCAAAGAAAATTATTAAATATATACAATAAACATCTTTTAGTTTAACCGATATTAAACTTTTTACATTTCGTTAACTATTCCATAAAAACTTTTTAATTACACTGAACCATTTTTACTGTAATTTTGAACAGTTGTAATTATAAATACAAGTCATCAAATATATAAACATGTATTGTTAGCGGGGTTCATTTTTATTATATTTTATACATTGCCTTGAAATGTAGTAAAAGAATATTATGATTATTATTAAGGTTATTAAAATATTTAATTGCAGGCTAATTTATTAAAAAGAAAATTTTCTATTTGTCTGTTTTATCTTTTATATATAAAATAAAATATATATATTTACTTCTTTTTATTATTTATTTTTGTATACTTTCTTTTGAAAAGAAAACATTATTTTATAATAATTAATTACATAAAACAAATACAAATCTAAGAAACAAATCAGAAACAAAACAGGTATACAAGAAAATAATAACCCATGAGCTAATTTAAATACTTTCAATTTTTATTATGAGAGTTTCACTTTAAATTATTTTTATTCTTTTATTTTGTATTAATCCTAAGAAAAATCCTTTGCACACTTCCAAGTCATTAAATTCGTCGTAGTATCCGAATTCTTAATTCTTTTATTATACTTGACAACTGAAATTTCTTTCAAATTCGCCCCCTTTACCCAGATTAGTTTTTTGTATTATAAATACGTATTTCGACTATAATGTAGTCATCATCAGTATAAATTAGCTAGTCGTAATTTACTCTTTGACAATTAGAAATAGATAGAAAGCCGAGATCAATAGACAAAAATAAAAATGAATAGAAAATTAAATCAATTAAAATATACTAGATTTAAAATCTAGTTTTTAACCGTAGAAAGAAAGAAAATTTCCACCCAAAAAATGATGAATGCGCAGAAATGTAATACAGCACCTTCATAGACTACTTTGTGTTTTTATATTGTGTTTTTATTTTATGTGCGTGCGTAGAAAGGTTAATAAATAGTTCACGCTTTGATAATGAACTCAGTATGTATCGGGTACTCAAGAAATTAATTCAATTAGGTGTTATTTTCACTTGTTTTTTAATTACTATTGTGATTGTTGGTTAAAACTTTTTTTGATTCTTTGTTTGTCATTGAGCTTGCAAGTCATGTTGGTCATCAAAGTCTGTTAGTCACCTAACAGATCGCTTTCAAATGCCGAATTATTTTATAAGATGGGTAATAAAAATTATGGAAACCAAAATGCTAACTGTCATATTTGGTAGTCATTGGTTAAACCATATGGGAAATATAATTTTACAACTGTTAAAAGAGAAATCTGTAAGGGAACTATTGATTTGTTAGAGTTTGTATAACAAATTATGTGATTAGATAGATAGATAGATTGTAGAGGCTGCCCTGGACGGGCTACACTTCGACCATAAGGTCCATTGTGATGCCAAAGGATGTGAGGATGTGAGTGAAATGGAAGGAATTTTTGTGTATAGACTAGGAATTGGTTGGATATGCGGCCGACTATGATAAGAACTATGCCGATTTTCATCTGGAGTTCGTGAAGGAAACAGCAGAAAACCTTCTCAAGCATAGCCAGTTACTTCGTTCTTGTCCATACGCCGACAGTTAAGTCAATTAACCGCCCTTTTTTTCTTCTTAATAATTGACAAACTGCCGATGTCAGAATCGAACCCATAACCTCCCAGTTTCCAAGTAGGTATACTGCACAATCATAACACCTGAGACCGCTCAGCTACTTGGACTGGTAATCATGTGATTCCTTTTACATCCTGTACATAAGATAATCATTACCAATATTCGTTCTCACATTTCAAAGATATACACTTTTTTGGATGTAGGTAAATGTATTTTTATTTGTGAGTATTTTTGAATATTATTTTATGAATAAATAATTCTATTATTTAAATAGAATCTAAACAGAACAGAAGATGGGGTGGTTATTGTCTATTGGGAATTGTCATTTTCATGTCATATGTAATAATATACTTATTTCACACATACGTATATAAATAATAATAAAAGTGACAAAGATAGGAAACAAATAATAATCATACAAAACTTCTTCTACAAGGTGTCGTCAAAAATAGCTGTATTAATGATTACATCAATGTTTATTATTAATAGGGAATATGCATGAAAATTTTTTTTTGCTTGAATTGAAGCATGTTTACTTGACAAATATCAAGGTAAAAATACTTTTTAAATAACTTTAAAAATAAGCGAGATATGAATGATTGAAATTCCCGATTAGACAAAGAGGGTGATAGCCCTCTTGATATGTTATGTGACGTCATATTACACTTTCACCATTTAAAATACACGTAAAACTCCGTTTTTAGTATTTTTGCAAGAAAGAGACAGATAATAATCTTTAAAAGCTTATAGTTTCCTTGATATTTGTCGGATTTTAATTTCGTTTTTAAATATAATTACCATATTAACAGTATTTTCATATTCTGAAAAAAAATGTGAAAAAAAATTTTCATGCATATTCTCTATTTCCAATAAACTTGGACTAAAAACGGGAAATTTTTCTTTAAGAAATAATGCTTAAACTACACTGAAAACCAAATTAGACACAATTATGTGGAAAATCTACGTTTTAAGAACTTTAATTATGGTACAAAGTAAAAAAAAATCATAGGAATCGTTTTCGAGAAATTTTCAAAAAATAAAGGCACTTTTACAGTTTTTGTATTTCCGCCTAAACATTGCCATCGCTTAAATTGACCAGTAGTAGTAGTGGTAGTAACGGTGGGGAAGTCGAAGCATGGCAAGTAGGCCTTTCTAGGTCTTTTTTATCGGCCCCTAAAGGACAAGGAATTTATTTGTGGACTAGGAATTGGTAGGTTGTGCAACTGCAGCCGACTTTGATAGTAATTATGTCGATATTCATCTGGAGTTGTGAAAGGAAACTGCTGAATGCCTTCACAGGCATAACCAGTTACTTTCGTTCTTGTCCATACGCCGACAGTTTTTGCCAAATAACCGCCCCATTAATTTTTTTTTAACTTAATTGAATTGACAAACTGCCGCCGTCGGGAATCGAACCAGCAATCTCCCAGTTTCGAGGAGCAGAATGCCTTAGACAACTTGAATCGACCATATATTTAACTTAAGTTTAAAGTTGCATACCTCTTGCTATCTCCGTTCTAGATATATCTTGTTCTTGTTGATATACATACACAAAGACTCGCCAAAATTGTTTTTTTAGCTATAAGAGGACCATAAAGATTCTGTAAAATCTCAATATCAATTTTTATCATCGAACACTATATTCTACAAACATAGCAACCTATCGTTTACAATGAACGGTAGGCTAAATCAATTGGGTAATGGTACCCAATTAATAATTGGGTTATAATTGGGTAATATTATTCTTTTTTCGAATAAAATTTATGATTCTGAGTTAAGCTTTTTTATTTTTGTATTTATATCGCCGGTCAAGTACATCTTATTGAGTTCAGCTTGATTTTATTCAAATACACAGTCTTTAATAACTACACGTGCTATATATTGAATGTAAACATTAGAATTACTTCACATAAGACATACTTTTTGGTGAATTACTTATAGTTAACGCAAGCTACACAGTCCAGTCATATAAACAACAAAATTGCGTGAACCAATCATATTGCGTCATAGCACATGGTGCAATATGATTAGTTCCTTTGATAACTTGGACCTTGAAATCTGAATTAATAAAAGTCTTAGTTCATTCGTATATGCGAATTGTTGCTTAAAAGCTATCATTTTTGTGATTCATCATATCGATTGTGCGTTTAAATATTTATTCTTAGTTTTTATTGTTATATTTGTTTGTGTTATTAGTTTTATTGTTTCGTTATCCTTTGGGTTCGTTATATTAAAATTTATAACAAAATAATATGAATAAAAAACGAAAATAATAGAACGAAGCTGGTCTGTTTTGACATATGTTCATGTGTAAGTACCTGTATTAGTTATTGTCGCTAGACTTTGAAGTTTGAGTTTACTATAAAAATGTTAAATATACTTGATGTTTGCACAAATTTAAGCGCAGAGCATTTTTTGATTGTAATTCTCGGTAAGATCTGAAAGGAGTATGATGATGCTAAAATTTTTTTTCTATACGATATATGTAACAACTTTTTTGTTTGTTCAACAACTGCATCAGTATTCCTATCAACCTTCGAAATATACTAAACCAATTACTATTTGACACCCTGTATGTCAGTGTACCATATATATTGGTTATTTTGTCTTTATTATATATTTTTTCTTCTCCTATGTTTTTATTTGTTACACAGGTTATTTATTTACATTACAACAACAACAATAATAATGTAGTATATAGTATCTATGCATGTTTGTATTGTATTTTGCTTGTTGTTTTTTATGTACATACGTATTTTTTTGTTTATTTAATTTTGTTTACTATCATCGTCATCAACACTTCTCATCATTTCGAAGGTGGATTTTATAGTGTTTTCTTATTTGCTTTTCTTTGTTTTACTTTCATGTGCATGTAAAATACATTGTTTAAAATTCAAAATCTCTAGTAGTTTAACAATTTAAGTCCAATCAAAATGAAAATTCATATCTGATATGATTTTGGTATTTGAATGGCCAAGTTCGTTTTGAGTAGGAATAGATTTTTATTTTCAATCTCAAATCATAAATATGTCTGTAAATATTAGAGTAACAGAAAAATAATAAGAAACTAAATTGTAGTAATTTAATTTTCCATACCAGATTTTGTGTTTCCCCTTGGTTCTAAACCACACTTTCTTTGCCCGATTTTGCCTATTCAAACCTTTCAAACCTTTCAAACACATCACATACAAAATGTCATTTCCATCAAACTTAAATTGTGCCTCCCTTTTAGAGCGCAGCGCGTTCAGACACATTTCCATCACCAAATTTTGTATGTCGAAGACAAATTCCTCAATCGAGTTCCATTGGATGTTGCCCTATTGTATATTGTATATTGTCCTGAGGATTGCAAACATTTTCAAAATTTCAGCGAAGTGAGTTTTTGTGTTAAACCTTTGGGAAATTAGATTTGAGTAGGTAAAGAATTGCAAGTCAATAAAATGCTAACCATGTGGAAAGATATTAACTGAATATAGTAAAATAATTGCAAGGTCTAGTCTCGCATAGTAAAAATAGTAAAAATATCATCTATTTACAATGTAATAGCATATTGATTTTCCTATGTAAAATTTGCTAAGTAAAAAGATTTTATTCTCTGATTTTCTTTTAATTGAATAATTTTCGAAAATTCTTCGTAGAATATACGTTGCTCAGCGATAATCTGTTAGAAGCATTATTGCATCTTGTTTAGATTGCGGAAAAAATTGAAATTCCTAGTATTAATTTTGGAAGGTTTCTTTTTAAGTTTAGAGAGTTAATGAAGAGGTTGATGTACTTTTGTTAGACTAGTCATGTTCATATTCTTCTTACTTTTCTAGAATCCTAGACATCTTGAGTCCAATGCTTAATTGGATGCATCATATTATTTTTTTCGATATGTATTTCTATTCGTTGCATATTCCATCATGCATACATATATTTCTATACACGAATAATATATAAAACAATTTTTGATTACATGAAAGTTATACGAGGGTGTGAGATAGGTTTTATGAGTATATTTTATAGTTACAGTATTGTAATGATTTGTGAAGTATATAAATTTTCAATAATTTCATTTGATTAACAAAAAACATGGAAAAAGCTTTAGGTTTATTTAAACGTATTGTGGTTTTTACATAAATAAGATTCTATTACAAATGAATCGTTATGTAGTAAAATGTGGTAGTCCAATTAATAGTAACCCGACCAGCATGTATAACTCACATTTTTAGTATAGCAGAAAATATTGGCAGAAAATACCTGACTCTAACTGAACGCTTCTAAAAGTTTTTATTAGAATGGCGAATTGAAGAAGAAAATAGACCATTATAAATTCGGTGTCGGTATAAGGAAATATGTAAATCAAATATACGCCTAAGTTATCACATACATTTCTTAAATTTATCAGCACCGCCTCAAAATTGAAAATGGATAATTTTCTTTTTAGGAAATTTCAGGTATTGGTGGCTTTAAAACGATTTTGTAAATGTTCTATGAAGATGCCTTTAAACTCTAAAAATTATGGTTTTCGTCAGACCGAAATGGGAATTTGGTGGTTTCAATATCTTCAGCATAAAGTTCGTTAATGAACAAAATCAATCAACGGGTTAAGGGGCAATAAAAGGATTGTTTTACAGACACAGCTTTTGAATTTCTTTCATTAAATTGGAAAATCATAAGGTAATTAAAATAAAAATTGTCTGTCATCCCAGAAATAGTCTCTGAGATGACAGGCAGAGTAGACATCTTTAGGTACAGAACATTAAAAATCAATTCAATTTATCGACGCCTCCATAAAATTTGTATTCTAGTAAAAGTTTTCAAATCATGAAATATTTCAGCTCATAGGACGTTAAGTAGTTTAAAATTGACTTGCATGATTTACTTTGAACAGAGACAGTGAACTAATAAACGACTTGTAATAAAAACTTATATCCATTAAGTTACATCACTATTTATTATTTCGAAATCAATGGAAATAGAACATTTTATTTTGAATTAATTTGCATTTATGAATTTTATTAATGCCAACTGGGAGATTATTCTCACCAAACACATAATCATGATCATTTTAATACTACAAATATAAATTGGAAAAGAAAACGAATCACTTTATTTTTTAAATTAGAAGAAAATTAGAAAAAAAAATTCAATTATGATAAACGAAGGAAATTACGTTTAAAGAATGTTCCGATTCTGGTTTGTATAAGAACAACATACATACATACTTATTTATAACGAACGAACGTCATCGCACCGATCACAACCAAGAAGCAACCATTTAACCTATAAAGAAAACCTAGTGAATCGATTCAACAGCATCTCACACGTTTAAGTATAATGTTTGACACATAACATTACAACAATAGAATACGGATTCGATTATGAACAAACCACTTCGACGAAAGAATAAAATACCTTATAGGCAAGCCAGCCAGTTGTTTGTTAAATAGATGTGAGTGTGTGTTGTATGAGCTCATTCAATTCAGTGCCAATACTTTCGTACAATTTTTATACAAAGTGCTCAAAGAATGCATTTGATGAATACAAATTATGAGTTAATACATTAAGATCAAGATATTGATTGGATGATGGACCATTGTTTGATAATTTGGAATGCTATTCCAACCAGAGCATACTTCTTTCGGATTTAGACATCGTATCGAAACGTATATAATCGTAGAACATTCATTTCGAACAGATTATATTTTTGTTGTTGTGAATAAGGGCCCATTATGAGTTAAATAGTGTTCGGAGCCTGGCTCTCAAAATTTGAACGACATCTTGGGCAAGGTGTTTTTGCGCTACATCTTGGCAACGGTAAAAAATAAAAACCTTCATTCTTGATAAATGTCTTCTCAGGAACTTGTTTTCTCAAAAAATGCAATCTTATTTTTGAAAATTCACAGATAATGCGCAGTTATTCTACTTCCTTAAACTTACTTAGACTTAAAGTCCTCTAAAATAAGTAAATTTGGAAATATAAAAATTATCTGTAAAAGGCGATGTGTAAAATTTGGCCATCAAAATTTATAGCACTTTGAACAAAATTTTATGTTGTAGGATTATAATATTTTAATTATCCACATTACTGAAACAAATGTCCTTAGTAACACCGACTTGTACAGAATTTGAGTTGAAACAAAAAATCTCTCAACAAATTTTTAATTACATCTATCGTTACACAACAACAAAAAACAGATCCTACCGAAAATGCAGGATTTATTTACGAAGTGAATGGCCTAATATGAATGTTATAAACTTGACATATCATTTGCCATGACTCTAAGATGATTGCATCAAAATGAAAGCACTTACGTAACTTTGTGGCGTCCTGAAATTATGATTTACAATACAAACTAATTATATTTCATAATTATTTATGTTATGTTTCATATCTGATTATGAGAAAATCGTAACTAAATTTAATATTTGATAACTGGTGCCGGAGTGTTTTTTACAAGCTTTTATTTAACTTGCAATGTATGTATTTATGTATGTATGTTCGGGCAAATCTTGCAAGCTGAATTAGAGCCACTTCCTCTTATCCTACGGAGTTGCATTTTTACATGTTGGTTCAGTTTCGATGACAATGCATTTTTATGGTAAGCATGACAAGAATAGACAAGGGGAAAGGGGGGTTTAGATGGATGGGGAAATACAAAATTTGGTATATCTCTCTTAATATTGAAAAAATCGAAAAATACATAAGAAGTAAAGTTCTAGAAAATTAGTTTTACTATTATGATCGCTATTTAAACATTTGATCGCCAGAATAATAAATGTTTTTTCGTTAATTGAAGTTTAGAAAATGGAAAAATTAACAGTAATCTTAAAAATGAACCTAAAATTTTATATTTGATGTTTAGTAATTCTGAAAAGTATACTTACAG
Organism: Nineta flava; assembly: GCA_963920215.1. Classification (NCBI taxonomy): domain Eukaryota; kingdom Metazoa; phylum Arthropoda; class Insecta; order Neuroptera; family Chrysopidae; genus Nineta; species Nineta flava. The sequence continues at coordinate 75,084,077 of OY986041.1, forward strand.
TCTAAATTTTTCGCTTAGATGCTTGCGAGAAATTTAACCCAATTTATCCTCTTTTCTCAAATTAAAATGGGCTAAGAGTAGTCTATTGTATTGCATGCATATTCATATAGCCGCTCAACTATTTGTATCGAACATGTCCATCTAAATGAGAAAAGAAAACTTTGAATGCTGCCTGCCTTACCGAGTAGTATCAAGCATGAAGTGTTGGAAAATTTGTCAATTCTTTAGAATAATCGTAACTGGAATTTTACTTTTTATTTTAATTGAATATTTAATTTTTATTATGATGTGCTTAATATAACGAAAATTAACCATTAATAAGACTTCGATTGTTAAACATGACAAAAATTATTAAAATTAGCATTGTTTTATATTTATATCAAATTGCCTTTGTATTTATAATGGTTGTTTTTCTGTTTAATAATAATGTTCATATCAACTATATATACGAATATTATCTATGGGAGAAACCCTCCTTTTTAACTTACCTCTTTTTGTTTCTTAATTTATATTAGACATTTGCTATTAAAAACATCATAATGTCATGTCTAAAATGAGACACGAAATTTGTGAACCACCTTTAAAGTTCGCGGCCGTGACCTAGCACATTTGACATTTATACAAAACTTATTCTTGTATAAGAAGCACTTGTTTTTAGTTTTCTTTAAATTTCAATTAATGTTTAAGTGTTGATTACCAGTCCAAGTGGGCGAGTGGTCTAAGGCGTTATATCTGCGCAGTATGCCTACGTGGAAACTGGGAGATTATGGGTTCGAATCCCGACATCGGCAGTATGTCGATTATTAAGAAATAAAAATGGGGTGGTCAATTGACTAAATTGTCGGCGTATGAACAAGAGCGAAGTAACCGGCTATGCTTGAGTAGGTTTTCTGCAGCTTCCTTCACGAACTCAAGATGAATATCGCCTTAGTTCCGAGCATAGCCGTCTGCAGCCGCATATCGTATCAATTCCTTGTCTATACACAAAAATTCCTTCCACTCCACTCACATTCTCACATCCTTAGGCATCACAATGGACCTTATGGTCGAAGTGTATCCCGTCCAGGGCAGCCTGTACAATCTATCTATCTAAGTGTTGATTTCTGTACCACGAAGGAAAACGAACTGCCATGGTTCGAAGCTTTTTTCGGGTTCTTGACTATTATTTGAAATTATTTTTATAGTGGAAATAATACGTCACTTGATTTTCGGTGCAAAAATATTGAAAGCAACGAGAGCAATTGTGAAACACTTTGTAAATTTTTGTATTGAAAAAATAGAATAGCTCTTCTTCGTAGAGCATAGGGAGAATATTATGATGCAGATGAATATATGTGAATAACATTGAACATTATTAATGATATTCTCTATCTAAAATTGTTGAAATTCCAATCGGTGATTGTTCAATTATATAGATCTTCTATATTTATATGTACAATACTATATTGAATGACATCTTGAATAGCGAAAGGCAAGGACGAGGACTTACACTGCTGCCCACGTAACAGTCAATAGTCTTCATGTAACCTATAGAAGATTGTCTAGATATTTTACCTATATATACCTATTATTATACCTTCTGCACTTGAACAATCATTGTCATTTATCATAATCAATAAAATGACATTGAGGATGTTCTAGACCAGGGGTTCCCAAAATTATTTTTTTGATTTTGAGAATCCTGAAATTTTCGCGAATCACCTTTGATGAGTAAATGAGGTAAAGGTAGATTGTAAAGGCTGCCCTGCACGGGCTACACTTTGACCATAAGGTCCATTGTGATGCCATAGGATGTGAGGAGTGGAATGAATTTGTGAGTAGACTAAGAATTGGTAGGATATGCGGCTGCAGCCGACTATGATAGGAACTATGCCGATATTCATCTGGACTTCGTGAAGGAAACTGCAGAAAACCTTTTAAGCATAGCCGGTTACTTCGTTCTTGTCCATCCGCCGATAGTTTAGTCAATTTACTGCCCCCTTTTTTTTTAAATTTTTATAATTGACAAACTGCCGATGTCGGGATTCGAACCCATAACCTCCCAGTTTCCAAATACTGCATACTGCACAGACATAACGCCTTAGACCGCTCGGCTACTTTGATGGGCAACATAACATATAACAATGAAATTAAACAAAAAATATGCAAAAATCAATTTTTTGTTCTTAATCAATTTTTCTCCAATTGAATGAGCTTCACCCTTAAGTGCAATGCAGTAGCTTAAGTAGCAAAATTTTTCGGTTGCATCATTTCCAGTTTAGAATTTTCTATTGACTCACGGTGTCTTTTAAAAGAATGCATATATTTTCCTTTGTGATCGGCATCCAAGGGCCTACGAAGTTTGACTGGAATCAAAGAACACGGCTATATTACTCACCAGCGCACATGAATCCGTATTTTACATAACTTTCACAGTACTTCCATTTTTGATCTGTTTGTATGCGATATTTGTTCTTTTGAAGAAATCGCGGTTTGTACATCATTTTCTTCTTTAATAGTTGACGTATCAGTCCTTTTCTCAAAGTTCTTCTTTTTAACTAAAAATTCATGGATAATTGTATCCTGGTTTTTCTGCAATTACCGCTAAAATTTAGAAACTATATACCCAGCTACCGAAATTGAACCAAATTGGCAATCAATTTGTAATGACTATCGATTTGTTTTTAAATCGTAATCATCGTTTTCTCTTTTCTTTTTTTAAATTTTTAATGTTTGGTTTTTTTTCATACTTTTGGCTTTTTGACTAAAAACCTGTGTATCCTATAGTCTTATGGTAACCATACCCCATTTTGGCCAGTAATACGTACCTTAAAATTGTTACTTTTTTAGTCAGATGTACGTATGTATACTGATTGTATTTTAAAATACACCCAATCTGCAAACAATGTATAGTGTACCTATCGTTGTCTATTTGCAGTGTTATGATGTCTTAACATTTAACATATAGTATTATAACTATATATATTTATCACTCTCTAATTACAATCATTTATATATAGTTGCATCTTACTCGTGCATGTACAGATCGTCCGTCGTGTTGTAATGATAATCGTCCGTGCCGTCGTCCGTCGCGTGAGTGTGTCTACAAGTATATGTAACAAAGACACCATAACACAGTGCACTACATATAGACAGCGATAGATACACAATACATTGTTTGCAGATTGGGTGTATTTTAAAATACAAGCTGTACATACGATATACGAGATACTCGTATATACAACCGGTATTACGTTTACGGTATTGTGAATAAATGTGGTAAATCCATCACACCACATTGAATGCGGGTCCTAAGATCAATTTTATTTATGCCTAATATAACAATAAATGGTTAAATATTTGTTGATAAATAGTAATACAACCCATATATAACAACTAACCATGTGCTGGTATTTAATGTCACTAACTTTGTAAATTATGGTTGTCAAATTTTATTTTATATACAAAACCCAAGTGTTACACATTTAAAAAAAGTTTTTTCAAAGTGAAAACGTCTATTCTTTCGTTACACTGTTGGTCTGCCGAACATTTTTGTGTTACAAAATATCATCAGATTTCAATCGTGACTAATACAATGACTGAGCCCAAAATAGTTTATACTTATCTTTACGTATCTGTCGCGTTTTCCTCGGATTATATTTCCAAACATTCTACTTCCTACAAAAGTTGGAAACCCGAAAGATGTATTAACTCCGGTAATCATTCAAACATAGTAATTTTTATGAAATCCGTTATATTTACTATGAAATGAATTATTGGAAGATCTGGCACTTAATAAAAGTACAAAAAACAGACTGTTGCATTGTAGATTGGGCAGCTCATTACTGATTCCATTGCCATAACATACTCCATTATCATTATCTTCTTTTTGGTCTACACTGAAAGATAATTTGTCAATGAATATCTCTCTGGTTTTCTTGAAAGATGTTCACACTACGCGTGTAAGTTAGTGGATACTCTTGGAAGACCTGAGTATCAAAATCTTATCTCTTTACAACTGACGGTAAAAACAATTTTTATTCCTTTTCGATTCAATTTTTATTTTTTTTTTAGCACAATTATTTAATCCTTGTAGAATTGTAGTTTAAACCGATTTAACTTGAACATTTGTGTTTTTTTTTCAGTTGCCGGAATAATTTATTCAAAACTGGAGTCTGTTAAATATAGAAAAACAGCAACCTAACTAGTAAGTATCTAATTTAAAAAAAAAAAAATGTTTTTATAATACCAACATGAAAAAACGTGGAAAAATACACGTAAGATTTAATTCTTTAAACATTATTTATACTAACAAATAGCATTTACAGAGTGAGCCAAATAAATGTAGATATCATTAAAATTTTTAATGAGAATTTCTGTGCGAATGAGGATTTCTGCGAATTTTTTATAAAATTAAGTTTTAATAGTTATTATATACATACTTATAGTATGTAAAGTATATATAAAGTACATACTTATAGTATGTACTTTGTACAATTTTCTTATCAAATCCTCTGTCTGATATCTGTATTGTGTGACACAAAATATCCGGTGGCCCGATATCCGAATTGTGTGACAAAAAAATATCCACCTATCTGATATCCGTATTGCTTTTTACTTTCGGAATATTTAGCTAGAGCAATCACATAAATTCACAATCATGGTCAATTTTGGTAGTCTAATATAAGAGCCATTTTATCGAACTTTCGAAGAAAAGTAGCGAATATTTTCGTATATATATTGGTATGTGAATATAATACATTGATGATAATTTTTTTCGTAATCTCTTCATCGGTACGAAATAAATAGTAACATTTTTTTCGAAAACTCGTAGTATTTCACATGATTATTTTATGATCATCTTTCCCTTTTGATAACATTTTTTGATATCAAATGCTCGATATGGAAAATCAAACACATCTAAGATGGGAATCCAACTCATGATCTCTGGTATTCTACACTAACGGTTTTTTTTCTACACTAACGGAGCTACCAGATGTTATGGTAGTGGAATGCATATTATTTCTCACTATCATGATGTTGAAGCATTATTTCATTTGTTTATTGTGTTTACTTTCCCCTTTTATAGGAGGGCAGATGTCTAAAGGTCATTAAATGGCCTTTTCTATTAGTCGTTTTCAAAACGTTAAACGTATGATTTGAAATTGACATAATCTAATCTTCAATGTATGTAGCTCATCTCAAAAATCAAATAATTAGGCCGTTAAGGTCATATTATTTGTTCAAGTTGTACATTTTGAAAATGGTATCAAAACTCCTTGAGGTTTTAAATCGATTTTTTATTTTTATTTTCATGAAATATTTGTTCTACAATAAAGGGGTCAAACTGCCAAACTGCCAACGAAAAAATAGCGTTTACAAACGTTTTCAAAACCATTTCCTTTAGTATAATTGTTTTTCCTTTTTTTTTTTGATTTTGAATGAAACGTGTCTTTTTCAAATAAACACGAACAAATAGTACCTAATTATCAAATATTAATTAACAGATATTAATTTATATTTGACACATTCTGTACACATAATTACGTAGTTTCATAAGTTTATTATAACGTAAACAAGACTGGAATTCATTACCTGTCTACTAAAAATCTAATTTGAGAATAATCTATTTTCAGAATAATTTTACGTATTTAATTTTGTATTTAAGATGTGAAAAGAAGCTATCATTACTTTCTTTCAACAATAATAATTTTTAACAGATTATTTCTTCAAATAATATAAACTTATAATTTATTATTTAAATAACTGAAGAAATAACATATTCTATTTTGTTATTTCACAATGACGTTATTTGTGTTTGATAATAATTAGGACGTTAATATTATATATATTATATGTGTAGTGAGTGCGTTTATTTAAGGACGTTCGAAAGAGTCATTTTGCGGGGAAAGACGTAAGGGGGGGGAAGGTATAGCAGCGTTACAGATTTAATGTATACGTTGAAACTAGATTTAAATATTCTATGGTTATTTGGTAAATAATAATACTCGTGAGTCGTGACTGGCAAAGTTTCTTTTATTTTAAACAAATAAGTAAAATCTTGTGGTTTGCTTCTCTAAAATGATAAAATTACTTCATTATTACTTTCCAAAAAGTACTTGAATATACCTTCATCTTTGGCTCAAATAAATTCTTGTTTATGTTACAACAATTTACATAGTTTTATAAAAACTCCTCTGCATTTTAAACTATGTTTTGTTCGATTATAAGATTAAATTTGTAGTTTCTCCTTAAGACCCAATGTTAAAAGTATGATTTTCTATATCGAAAAAAACGAAAAAAATGCATTTGAACTAACATTTTGAAGCATACCAATGAATTCTTAAACAATATATTATCGAATGATAATTAGTGAGAACTCTAGGTTTTTGAAATAAAATTTCAAATTCGTCCCCTTTACCTAGATCAGGTTTTTGTATTATAAATACGTATTTCGACTACAATGTAGTCATCATCAGTATAAATTAGCTAGTCATACTTTACTCTTCGACAATTAGAGATAGATATAAAGTCGAGATCAACAGACAAAAATAAAAATAAATAGAAAATTAACCAGATTAAAATATAGTAGATTTAAAATATAATAAATTTTAAATTATATTGAAATTGCTCTTGTTAAAATTTCCTTCATTCACATTTGTTCCTGTTAATTTTACTCTTATTAAAATTACTCTTATATTGTCGCAGGATATGTTACTTGTTACTAATTTGGTGACAGTTTCATTCAACAATGAATTCTTATTGACTTGTTATATAACATATTTAAGTTATAGGAACATTTTTTTTCTCTTTCTAACGTCCTTAAGTTCCTTTTATAATTGCTATTTCTTTTTCTTTTCAGTAATTTAGTATCGAATTTATAAGATTTAAGCTATTTTAAAAGCAAATTACAATCATTTTTTACGAAAAGCATTTTCTAAAATATATGTGAGTGGGTTGGTGTTAAGGTCTATAATAGAAAAAAAAGAAAGGCACAGTTCGGGTCCGCGCCCAATATTTTTCGTGAAAATGTCCTGCACATGGTCCGTAGACGGTTGGACTATTGCTGTCCGCTATACACCCGATATACTAGATACGGAATCGCTTTGCGCCTATTTTTCCTTTTCTTTTCGATGCTGCCGTAGCCATTTAATTAGCATTTAATTTGCTTAATAATTTGATATTAAATACAATATAATTAATTGATTTTTTAAATATTGCTCTTCTAGCTTAACATTAAGCTAGCAGAGCATGCGGTTACACGATACAACAAAGAGCTGCTAATTTTTCATTAAAGCATTTAATTACCTTAATAATTTGATATTAAATACAATATAATTAATTGATTTTTTAAATATTACTCTGCTGGTTAAGCTAGCAGAGCATGCGATTACATAATACAACAAAGAGCATTTAATTTTTAATTAGAGCATTTACATAGCAATTAATTAGCTGAATAATTTGATATTAAATACAATATAATTAATTGATTTTTTAAACAATGCTCTGATAGCTTAACATTCAGCTAGCAGAGCATGCGGTAACACAATACAACAAAGAGCATTTAATTTTTAATTAGGGCATTTAATTAGCGTCTAATTATGAGACAATTCTAATTGTGTTCTGCTCAGGTTGATCTGCTAGCTTAATGGACATGGTTTTTATGGAATTCCTCATTTTCATCTTTTCACAAGGACATTGCGAAATGAAACATTAAAAACATATGAAAGCACTTCTGTGTTTATTAAGATATTTCCTAGTTAAGTATGTTTATACATTTGTGCTATCGCATTTTGCTGCAGTCGCACAACCTGCCAATACCTAGCCAGCATATAATTCCACCAAATGTCATCCATCCATCCATCCTTGACATCATTAATCTAATAAATTATAAATTAAAAAAAAGAATAATGATGTGGGTGGCCTTTGTTATAGACTGTGTGTTTAAAAAACGGAGGTAATAAAAGCAAAATGTCAATCCAATTCATCATAATCCATTCCTAACCCAACATATTTTTGGTGGGAAATGTGTTTTTATTCATAACTAGAAATAATCATATAAAATGTAATATATGTTATGTTGTTTTTTTTTTCGGCTAACTGTCGACAATTTATGTGAAATGAATATGTAATTCATTTTCCATGAGGTTGGTTCATTTTCATACACGATCGTTCGTTGTGTTGCCTTGTTTTATGCATAGTAGTAAATCATTTCCAGTTGACACCTCCGTCAGTCCGAGATTCTATACGCGACTATAACATAGCATATATTACAATTCATTTACTAAATAAATACGATTTACGTATATTATCATACTAAATTAATATCAACTCCGCATTTTCTGTTTGTATTGCAGCCGAAACTAATAGGTGGATAAACAAATGTTAAAAAAAAAAGAAGTGTGTCGTGGACAAAACCGTGTATTTTAAGTCAATATGTGTACGAAACGGGTAACGTAACGGGATATAACTGGATAGCTCTTGAGAAGCCCCTTCCAACCGTATACGATCTCTACATTTTTATTTGGTTTTTACAGACTGTGTTGGAATGCTTTTCCAATAGAGGCCGTGTGGTTACTATGCGGAGTCAGTCAGTAACATTATAATAAACATTAAAATCGGTTTATTAGAATTCGAGGAAAAAATTCCCAAAGTTCAAAAAACGCAAAAATTTTAAATTAAAATAAAAAATCTAAAAATTACTTAATTTTTTTTTAACAATGGCAAAAAATGCCTTTTATATGTTAAAAATAATGTGCCCAATTTTAGCCCTTAAAAAAAATTAGGCTCCCGACAATTATTTAAATACCGAGTCACCGATTTTTATAAATAAAAAAGGTGCATTCCATTTTATATGAATAAATTTTTTTTAAAATGAAAGATCTTAAAAATATCTATAAAATGAAAAAGAAAATTTTTTTTAAAACTGTATTTTTAACCATTATTTTTCAATTTAACAGTTAAGAAATGACAGTTAAAAACAGTTAAGAAATGACTTAAATAAATTTAATTTTCTTTTAACTTTTTTTATGGACCTTTAATTAAAAAAAAAAAATATTCCGATACGTTAACTTTTTAGAGACTTATAATATATTTTATCTTTTGCTAATTTACTTATAAACAAATTAATATTTTTAGGTTTTATAAGGCTTAATCGAAAGCTAAACACTAACCTATCTAACAATAAACTCAAAAAAATTTTCCGACCAATATGGTATATTTGTTAAAGAAAACCAGTTTAATATCTGTCGGGTTTTAATAAAAAAATATTATTTTTATAATTAAAATACAGCTTGATTAAATTTATCGAAAAGAGACACAAATATATGTGTCCCTATATAGTGTATATGCTTATCTCATACATCCAATGTTTGAATGATTTTCCAAAAAATTATTTTATACGTATGAGTTAGCAATTATTAGCATATCAAAAATTAAGATTTTTATCTAAAAATTGCCGATTTTACCTATACACGTGTCCTTAGAATGTCACTTACTGGTTCAATTTTTATGAACGGGAATGAAAATGCAAACAAACAAAATAAAGTTTTTTGATTAATACTAAAAAATTAATATTCTTGGATATAGTATAAAATGCATTATTTCTATAAATCTTCTACAAAAAAATTTTCGTAAAATTTCCATCACATTGTATAAAATACCCACCTCTTCCCTCTTTTAAATATAATATATATATATATATATATTCATTTTTGTATTTTGTTCCTGTTTTGTTTTATATATATTTGTTGGGCGGTCGGAAATCCCTATATAACACCATCAATGTAGTACTAGTAGCGAGTCGTCACAATTAGTCTAGAAAGCGGTGATGCGAGTTGAATTTTCCACAACAAATTTTTTATTTCAAAAAGTCAAGGTATATTCAATAAAAGGACATTCAATTTTGTATCGTATAAGTACAAGAACTTAATAAGTAGTATGGTCGAACCAGTCCAAATGACCGAGCGGTCTATGTCCTTATGTCTGCGCAGTATGCCTACTTGGAAACTTGGAGGTTATAGGTTCGAATCCCGACATCGTCTGTTTGTTATAAAAAAAAAGGGGGGGTTAATTGACTAAACTGTAAACGTATAGACAAGAACGAAGTAACCGGCTATGCTTGAGAAGGTTTTCTGCAATTAACTTCACGAACTCCAGATGAATATCAGCATAGTTCCTATCATAGTCGGCTGTAGCCGCATATCCTACCAATTTCTAGTCTATACACAAAAATTCCTTCCACTCCACTCACATCCTCACATCCTTAGGCATCACAATGGGCCTTATGGTCATAGTGTAGTGCGTCCAGGGCAGCCGCTACAATCTATCTATTTATCTATGGTCGAAAACCACGGTCAAAAAACGACGATATTTTCTAACTCTGTCAAAAACTGAGATTAGTAATATATATGAATCTGCAGTTTGGAAATGTGTACTCTGGAAGAGAAATATTTAAGTGGTAACTTTTCAAATGATCACACGTATACATTTTTTGTCCCATGCATCTGTGTTATAACCTATCTTTTAAACGGTGCGAGAAAAATTTCTACATAAAAATATTTATATTATAAAAACAAACAACTTTTTTTCATATATCTTATAGTTTTGGTTTAAATACGAGGGGAAAATTGGGGCATTATTTTGTATTTACGTCAGAAATATTGGATGCATGCAAAAAAAGTTTCAAACAAATGTGCTGATTTTTTTAAGCATATTTGGTGAAAACTGAATAAAAATCGGTTCAGCCATTTTAATGTCATTAACTAACTGATTGAAGAATAAGTACTAAAATATTAATTTTTAATTATTTAGACTTGTGCTAAACACAAGTTACTCGTACCGTCCGCTAGCGCTTAGACTAATAGACTATGTGTGCAGACTAACTGACTAACAACTGGCATACAAACTCGTACACGCAATTGTATGTATTATTATTTTCATTGAAATAAAATATAAAATAAAAATAATGTTCATTTTAACAATATTGAAGTAATAAACTAACTAGAAAAAACAAATTATAATTAAAATTCAATTCACTTAGTCATGTTCATAATTTTTAATACTTTGTTTTGTGAACGTATGTATACATTTGCGATAGAATTTTTTGCGTATCAACACAATGGGGATGCTAATATTTTTTTGTTTTCAAAATTCGGGTGGTTTGAAGTTATAAAGCTAGTGTATACGCCTCCCAACCCCTATCTCGGAAAAAACCGTAAAACCCAGGAGATACGTAGAAAGTGATATTTGTTAATTTCTCTTTTGTTGAAGTTTTTTTATTGGTATTGCCATCTAGTTTAAGCTTTTAGTTATTTTCCACTTGTCAATTTCACAGCATATCCCGAAAAAGTAGGCAAAAACCAGAGAGATGGGGAGAAAATGACTTTTCAATTTAATTTTATAACCAATATTTTATGCAGAAATTCTTTCCCTAGTTTTCTTTGGTTTCCAGCTAGTGTTTCACCGACGCTACGAGGTAACCTCGCCTCGCCTCGGCCCTCGGTTACGAGGCACGAGGCGAGGAATTTGCCTCGGCCGAGGCAAATTTACAAAAAGTAAATTAAAAAAAAATAATATAGTTATACATGAAGCAATAGATAGATTATTTGGCAAATATTTTTCAAATGTCCAGCGATCCTATCTAGTAGATGTCGAAAGTCATCGTCTCTAAAATTTATATACATATATATATAAGTTTTTTTTACCATATTATGTACATTCATGCAAAATAAGTCAAAGTTAGTAAAAATTTTCCCTTTCCCGAGGTTGATAGCTGACCCATCCGAGGCGAGGCGAGGCTAGCCAACATTCAGCCTCGGCCGAGACGAGGTTGATATTTAAAAAAGCGAGGCGAGGCGAGGTGATACCAAAACGTCGCCTCGCCTCGTGCCTCGTGAAACACTATTTCCAGCTATATTCTCGGATTTTATAACTTGTAATCAGCAGTTTTGTCCTTCATTCTCATTTATTATATCGTTAACTAGTTCTGGATCATTTTCATCTTCAAATTTATATGGATCAAAGCATTCTATCACATCCGTTAGTTCGTATGGTTTAATCCAATCAAACTTAAGTTGCTCATTCTCAACTTCCAGCCGTGCTACACTGGATTTGGTGTTATGTGTTTTGGGTAAAACAGTTTCAAAGTTGTTTATTTGAAAAAAGGAACATTTTTGTCTAAACATTTGTCTTGTATCTCTTACGGTTGCAAAGATGGATATTGTCCCTCCTGGCGGGAGATCCGCGGTCTGATTTTTCCCTTCAAGAACTTGACTTGTCTTTTTAGCTCTAAGATACATACACAAAATTTAAGCTCGTTATATCTTTTCGTATATGAGTTATCGTGTTTATAGACAGACAGACAGACACATCTGTGGAAATAGACTAATTAGGTCATTTTATGCTGCTATACCAAAAATTTTTTTCTGGGATCAATATTTTCAAGCGTTAAGCTTGAAAATTACATTTATTATGAATATCTAGTATTAAAATGGGAGAATATGTAATTATATATCATTTTGCAGCTATTTTCACAGAAAATCAAATAAAACTACCAGGGAAACAATTTCTGCATAATATTGGTTAGAGATATACCTCGATTTACTAAAAATTAAAACGAAATGGGATTGATTTCAAAAAACCATTTCCTCCGTTCCTCTGGGGTTTTCCCGATTTTCCAGGATATGCTGTAATTGACAACAGGTAATCAACTAAAAACTTAAACTATATGAACAAAACTAATAAACAATTTAAATGAAACGAGAATGACTTCGATGTCTACTCGGTAGATTCGATGAAAATTTGAAGAAATTTTTCCAAAATTCATTGAAACTCACTATGCTAACTTTATTTGTTTTCTTGGGTATATTAAGTTTTGTTCCGACTTTGTAACGGTTGAAAATATTGATCGCAGAAAACAAATTTTAATAGGTAGGTGTTCGTGATTTAATTAGTCCATGTCCGCAAGGTTGTCCGTCCGTCCGTAAACACGATAACTCGAAAACGAAAAGTGGCGGCGAGCTGAAATTTCGTATGTGTGTTCTAGAGATAAAAAGTAAGGTCAAGTTTGTACGGGCAAAATCGGACCATATTTGAACAAAATGTGAAAAATTGCCTTTCTAAGAAAGCGTAAGAGATAGAACAAAAGTTTAAAAACACAAAGTGTTCCTTTTTTAAAAATAAACAACTTTTGATTGAAAATTTTTTTCATAAATTCAGTATATACCGGGTATTTAAGCAATTAACTCAGTTAGTTGTTATTTTCACTTATTTTTAATTTGAAGCCAGTTTAAAACATCACAAAGTTATCAAAATATGTCATAAATAATTAACTACAAAAAATTTGTATCAAAATTTTTTTGAACAGTTGGTTATCTTTGGAATTGTTGAGAATGCTTTGAAAATGCTCTTTGTATCCGATCTGGTACTTTGAAAATCACTGAACTAGAAACTTCCTTAATATATTTTGTGGCAGCATGTATGTATATAATATGAATATTTCAAATTCAACTTTGATTGTTTCATTATGAAAATAAAAAAATTAAGATCATAATTATTCTCACATACTCACATACACTGATAAATTAGAAGGTATGTATGTATGTGTTCATAAATTTACACACTTCTTTAATCATATACTTTATTACTTATATATAGTAAATTTTTTGTAAATATTTTATTTAAACCACCCTCGAACAGTAATAAATAATATTGTCGTTGTCAGGTTAGTAACGGAAAAACAACAATTTACAAGGGGCGTGTATAATACCTTGTACATTGACACGCTCTATGTTGTACTCTGTAGTGAATTGTATATACTTTGTATTGCATAATATGTATCCTTTGTTTTTTGCTACCTGAGGTCTCAAATTGTACTTTCGAATACAGATTTTACATAAAACGTGGTGTCATATGTCACTTTTACATTATGATACAGAATGTGACAAAATTATTTTAGAATTCGAGGCAAGATATTATGATTGATCGTTTTTTAATGTAGTAAAAAATCGAAATAACAATTTTTTATGTACACATTACTGTTGCTCATCATCCTGAAAAAACCCTTTGGTATCCCGAACTATCCTTTTGTTGGTGCTGCTATACTTTATTTTAATGAATAATAAAAGTTTCTAAGTTGAGTTGCTAATTTAGTGCATTTTTTATTGAATTCAACGCTTTGCATTATAAATTCTGTACCTATTTTATTTATAAACTTTAACGGTGAGGTATCATTGTTACTGTGAACCCATTTTTCCCAATTTTTTCTAAAATGGCTGTATTTATCTTTATCGTAAAGTTCAAAAATATCACTTCGAAAAAACTACTATCAATATTCAAAATTTCTACAAAATTTTCCAATTAAATCGTTATCTGTGCACCTAATGGTTAATTTTGAATATTACTTCGTGATTATTTAGTCAATTTAAAATCAAGTGAAAATCATATCTAGATGAGTTAATTGCTTACATACCCGGTATATACAGAGATCATTATCAATGTGTGATATTGATAATGAGGTTCATTATCAATCTGTGAATTATATTTTGAGCAGAAATTGTGTCAAATACAATTCAGTTTATGAAAAAAAGTTTCAAACAAAAGTTGGTTATTCTATTTAGTGTTTAAATTTTTTTCTATCGCTTATGGTTTCAAAGATTGATATTTTTCCCTCTGGCGTGGGGATGCACGGTTCGATATTGCCCATTCACGAACTTGATCCTATTTTTTCGCACTAAAACACACAAAATTTCACCTCGTTACCTCCGGTTTTGAGTTATCGTGTCTTGTGGAAATGGAGTAATTCGGTTAATTTATGAACACCTATACCAAAATTTATTTTTTGTGGTCATTATTTTCAACCGTTACCATTATTTTCAGCCAGCTTTTTTACCACGGAAAGGATCGCAAAATAAATTATTAATTTTTACCTGATGCTTCTAAAAAGAAGCTGGCGAAAATCATTTACTTGCTCACTAGTAAAATCTCTTTTAGTTAAACTACTATAATAAAAACACTTGAAAATTAACCTTATGATAAAACCTTAAGGGATTAAATCGACTTGATATTTGACAAAATTAAACTCAACGAAACTTTTCAAAACTGTGTAAAATCTAAATATCCTGTAATTTTTTACTTTGATCCACTTAATCGTTCATTACAAGATGTTCCAAAATGCATTTAAATCTAAGAACGTTTTCTTACATCACATTTTTCGTATTATATTTTAAATAACATAAGGCACAAAAATTTTATAAAATATATATATTACAAATTTATAAATTATTAGTTTGCTAATAATGTATATAATAAATTTATTTAGTGGTTGCCGAAATGATTCATGAAATAGCTTACATATTTTTCATGTCCGGTATGGGTTTACATCCGGTTCATTGTGTGGAAAAGGTTCTAGTTTAAAATTTTAACTGCTGTATGTTTAAGGTATGTGCATGCATATTATTATGTACATTATTAAAGAACAACGTACCTAGCTACAAAGATGAAAAGGGTTAAAGTTGAATATTGTTGTTATTTAGTTATTGTTTGTTGTAAGTAATTTTTGATTGATTAAATGTTTATTAAATCATGTAAATGAAAATTATTCTTTGCTGGTCGAGTTAAGTTTATTTCACACCAACCCGACAATTTTCCCATATAAACTTCGTTTTAAGCTAATTTGGATCAAGCGAAACTGATAGCGTTGGTTACGATTAATAGTTTTTAAGATATCTGATTCATAGTGGTAAAATTCCAAAGTATATGAATTGAGAAGGGAAATTTTGAAATGTGTTAGTCGGACGTTATAATGAACCTGATTTTTGCAGTGTTTTGGTCAAAACTACCCTAGAAAATGATTATTATTGAATTTGAAAACTAATTTTTACGCCAATTATTGATTTACAATTTAATTCTATTGGTAATTTATGAGTAATCAATTTCGTATGAAAAACAATAGCTATGAATTGCCTCAAATTTTTATTGCAAAATAAATTTGAAATATCTTTATTTGAAAGGGAATTCTTGTTTGAAACAGTTCTCTAAAGGTTAACGCATCATAATATATAATTTCAATTTCTTTTCGATCTTGAGTTATCGTATTTACAGTTTTATGAATCTCTAAACCTCACTTAGTTTTTTCAGTGAGCAATATTTCCAACCGTTACAAAGTTGAGACTAAACTAAATGCACCCTTGTATATTATATTTTATGTATATATATATATATATATATATATATATGTATATATATATATATATATATATATATATATATATATATATATATATATATATATATACCGGGTATACCAGGTATAATAAAATTTTTATGACTAACTACAGGCCGAAATTAATAACTTTTATATTTATAATTTTTAAATAAAATACATATTTGATATTTTGGCAATAATGTTTTTATTATGAGTGTAGTTTCGGAAACACAGTCCCTTCTTCAGAAAATATATGATATTGATTATTATATGTTTTGTGAAGAAGGATCTGTGTTTCCGAGACTCTAATAAATATAAAAATATTGTCGAAAATCTCAAATATTTGTTTTATATATTTTCGTCAAGTAACGACCCATCGAATACAAAATTATATTTATAAGTTTATAAGTATTACTTCATATTATTATTTATTCAAACAGTTTATTTTAGACATATTTTCAACTCTGTTCATAAATTCAGATGAAAAGTTAGATGAAATAAGCAAACTTATATGAAATTATTATACAAACACCTAGAATATTTTCATTTAATTTAAGAAAATAATTATCTGTTCATAAAATAAATTGAAGCAAAAATGATCTGAAACAAATTGAAAATAGTCTCGTTTAATTTCAAGACAAAAGTGAAAAAAAAAAATAGAAATTTTGATTTTGATAGATGAATGTTAATTAAGATATGTTGAAAAGAATTTAATGTTTCCCGCGAATGAATACGATGCAATACTTAAAAATAATTATTTCATACAAACAACCAACGTAACACCTGATGTAAAATTACGATGTATAACAGTTAAATAAAAGTATTCCAATCTTGAATAGACACAAAAATAGACACAGTGTTATTAAAATAAAAGATATTTAACAAGATGATTTGATTGAAATCGTCTTGTTATTTTTAATTCAACTTCAAAAAGTTAGATATTGTAAATATTTCACTTGGATGTTTGTGCCTAAGTGGATTTGTATGTTGCCATCTGCCGTCTATTGTACAGACGATTTATATTCGAGCAGCAAAACGGAAGAGGATTCCAAAAATGTTGTATTACTTTCACTTGTATGCTTCTGGATAAGTGGGTTTGTATTTTGCCATCTGCTGTTTATAATGCTATACTAGTATTGGTGACCTAGGGTAGATAACGTCATCAAACGTTTAATAAGATCATAGACTTTCCTATATTTTACATGTGATTCTACTCGGATATCAAATAAAAGGTTTCCAAAAATAGGAAGACGTAGTAACATTTAAAATGCAAATTATGGGCCCGTGTATGATTGGTCACTGATATTGGTCTTATGCCAAAATAGATACTTTGCTCCACCTTAAAATAAGCCCTAAAAACCTTGTCAACTTAGCCCGAAGCGCTACAAAATTGTCACAACACAGTTACAACAGATACATTGTGTTTTTAAACTGTATTAAATCTAGAAAATTTTAGTCAACGTCACAAATTTGGATTAAAGATGCAATTATTACCCCTTAGTAACTATCTATTTTATTTGTCATCACTTGCCATGTGAATAATGGCAAGTCGAGTGGTAGTCCACGTTATAGTAGCTCTACCATAACGTGACTATTAAACTTGGGCTGTCAAGAGAGCCCCAAACTCAGATTTTAAATGTTTCGATTACGTGACTTGAAAAATTTAAAAACACGTAATGGTAACTAAAAATTATATTTTCTACTATTTAGTATATTATATCAAAAACAAGTATTAAAACTATTTTTATTTTAAGACCGAATTTTATTTCACACCGCAATGTTTATATATATATATATATATATATATATATATATATATATATATATATATATATATATATATATATATATATGTATAAGCATGCGATGTTGATATGTAGTGAAATATTTGATTATATGTCATGTAATATAAAAACTTGGCGGAAGATTTAAAAAATATCAAAATGGATTAACTATATGCCATTTTATTAAATATACCAAAAATGTTGTGTTATGTTTTATAAAAAAAATTCAAAGCTATTTCATGAAATATCTACCTATCAAAGTTTATTGACCCATTGCTTGTTTTGAATTTGAAAATGTTTTCTTTAAGCGAAAATAGATGAGTTCATTAAAATCTGTATGAGTAGATGCTACTACAATTAATGCGTTTTAAATGCATTACGATTGTTGTATTGAGTTCGATGAATTGTTCCGTATATTATTGTGGAAAAAGAATTATTATTGCATTAATGTTTATATACTTACTACAATTCTATACTGACGGATGATTATTTCATTTGTTTTATTTCAAGATTTTAAACATATTGTATAGGATATTGTGCGTGTCATTATTTAACAAATAATCTAGATACAACTTCAGCATAATAAAGCATTTAAATTAGTTATAATTCTATTTCAATTAGTTATTATTTATTTATATAACACTAGCTGTACGAGGCATGTCTCTTTTTCTTTCTAAGTAAAATTTTGCTAATACATATCTATGGAAACTAAAAACTATATTCAAATTATGGGTCGTCTATACCTTTAGAACGGTTTGGAATTTTGAATTTTCGCGCATGTGCCCACAACAACTTGCCAAAGTTTCATTGTAAAACAAACAAATATTCATTTTTATTTATAAGATTCACCCTTTGACTACTAAATATATTTAAATCAACCATCTAAGAAATTAATTAGAATTCTCCACCACGCTTAACCCTAAGCTCACATGGAGGCATGCATAAGAGACATGATTGAGTTAATCATATTAATGTGGGTGTAACACTGAGACGGGTGGCTAAGATCAAACGCATTAATGGGTTAATCGTTAAATTGAATCTCTACCGCATAGCATTATTATTCTTTCTACCCTTTATTATTCTCAAATTTATTACATTTATATATTTATTACATGATATATATATGTACCTGTTCCTATTATGTACCTATTATGTGCCTGTGGACTCTCTAGCGGTCACAGTTTTATTCCGATTGGAATGAAATTTGGTATTTGAGGCGCTTTTGGTATTCTAATGGTCAAGTTTGTTAATGGGTAAAAACGGACAAGAGGAAAAAATTTGATATATCTCCCTTAATATCGAAAAATTTTTCAGGAATTATATATATATGTATAATATATATAGCGATAGCGATAGTGATTTTTAACATCTAATAGGTAGGATCGATGGACATTTGAAGAAATTTGTACGAAATTCCAACATTGGTGCAAAAACAATAGCTGCATTTCCATTGGAGGAACTTCGCTAAAAACTCGTTTTTATCGTATTATTGATGTACTATAACTGTTAAGTATGAGGTAATATTAAGTTGAGTAAAAATAAACAAATAAAATAAGTTAGTCACACACAACTGAACAGACAAAATACTTACACTTAACATACTACACTGTATGTATGGTATGTCTATCTATAATACTCTATATTTACAATATTCAGAAATATATGAGAAAGATAGAAATATATTCTATTTTTATAATACTGTAAGATAGATATATTGTAAGTAGAATCATGATTCATCGCCTCATCACCGCGAGTAGATCATCATCATCATCATGATCATCACCTGCAGGCACATTGCCAAAATATTCAAAAGTTTCCGAACACTTTCCGTTTGATCCTATCCTAACTGATCAACTACAATGTGAATTCAACAATTCATATATTTTATTTTGTAAACATTTCGTTCTCCAATGAGAGGAGATGTGGTTACGTTACGTGTTTTGTTTCTTCTATGCTTTTATAATGTTTCTTTGATTTTTGTCATAGTTTTCCTGGTCCATTGGTTCATTTAATAATCTTATTTTAACTTAAGATATATATTAATTACTTCCTGATTATAAACTCATCAAATGAATTATTGATGTTGAAAAACTGGAATAAAATATTTGTTTTAATTTCTCTTTTGGTTTTTAGTTTGCTACAATCAGATGTTCAATTTAGTTCTATTAAAATCTTACCAGCCATATAGTAATCTGGTAATCAAATTTCAAAAAATTATGTTTATTTCATTTTATTTTTTACAAGCATGAAAGAGATATGCTAAGTAATTACCTTAAATTTACTTAATGGCAGGTCCTTAATATTATCAGGCAAACAATTGTAAATCTTTACACATGTTTGACTTGCATTTTTCATCCCATAAGTCTTATTGGTAAACGTCGCAACTAAATGATGTATTTGCCTGGTGTTATAGTTATGTAAACTCGCGGCATTTTGAAAAAGATTCATGTTCTTTTTGACAAAAACAGATGTTTCGTATATATAGATCGAGGGAAGTGTCAGAATCCGATGTTCCTTGAAATATGAAGCACAAGTTGTTCTTTTGTTTAATTTGAAAATAGCTCGTATAGCTGCTTTTTGTAGTATAAAAAGAATGGACATGCAAGAGGAGCTTCCCCAAAAGATGATGCCATATAAAAAAGACGAAGGTCACAATAGACTTTTCAGCTCACAGTGACGAGAAGTTTTGTCTCGTTCCCCCCCCAACACATCTCTTAACGCATTTAAATTTGGAAAAAATCCATCCAAACTATCTGGATCCAATTCTAAATTTGATTAGAATTTTGGAACTCAAAAGTTAAATTATTCTACCGTGTATGTAGAGGAATCAGAACAATCTTTAATATACACTGGCCAGAAAGAATTACGAACGAGGAATTGATGAGGAGAGTAAGCCAAAGCCCTATCAACGAAACAATAAAGAAAAGAAAGTTGGTGTGGATAGACCACACCTTAAGAAGGCCATGTAATACTATCAACAGACAAGCCTTAGGCTGGAACCCCCAAGGAAAGAGCGAACGTGGAAGACCTAAGATAACCTGGAAGAGGTCAGTCGAGAAAGAGATAGAAGAAAAGAGATAGAGGAAAAATCTGGAGTGAAATAAAGCAAATGGCCCAGAATCGAGTACGGTGGAAGGCATTTGTTGCAGCCCTACATCCCCCAAGAGAATACTGGAATTAATATATATATATAAAATATATATGTAGAGGATGTGTGAGTTTTACACACCATATTGTAAATATGCTGTGGATATCTGTATGTGAACAATTATATTTATTGTTGAAAACAGTGCCAATAAACGTAAAATAAATATGTTATTACAATCTTAAACTTTTGTCGACATACTTTAACGATTCACCGGAAATAATTTAAACAATAAAGATACAACATAATCTCAAAAATAATTCTTATTAGACGCCATTTAATGAATCATAATATTTTGTGGGTGTAGATAGCACATTTTTAGCAAGGATTTTATTTTGTTTGTTCATTTACGTATATTTCTTTACTTCAAATCTTGCAATCGACTTTTCACTTACTTCTTCTTAAATGATTCCCATGAAACTTAGCACACATATTTATTCTTCAGAACAATAAAATGGTACCATCCAGATGATCTTATGTTGGAATTCGAACAGATGGTATGCTTGAAGAAATTAAGTTTGCGTACGAGACTAAATACCTATATATAAGGCTATTTTTTATGGCTGTTGAAGAGAATATTAGGCAGTAGCTTTAAAAAATTGATGTTAACTACGATTTTACGATGTTCCAGATTTTAGTCTTAATACCTATATATATAGATTTTTCGAATTTATGGACGTATTCTGCTTAGGAAAATGAAATTTTTCATGAAGGTAAATTGTTTAAGATAACTCAAAAACGAAAAAAAGATAACGTGTTGAAATTTTGCGTGTATATTCTTGAGCTAAAAAGTAGGGTCAAGTTCGTATACGGACAAAATCGTACCGTGATTCCCTTCGCCAGGAAAGGGGAGGGGCTTGTAAATTTAAGCAAATCGTTTTTTAATTGTTATTTTCATTTTTTTATTAATTTCAAAGGAATAAAGGTATGATTATTGTATAATAAGTTATAACACATAAAATACAATCTCTAATCAAATAAAAAAGTGAATTTGCAAACATAAAGATTGTTTGTAAGACTGACTGTTTTGTCTTCCATCATGATTTAAGATTTGCCTAAGAATTTTTGCTTACAATTTTGTACATAAATATGACTGACGGCACCCCTTCAGGTCAATAATATTTTGCGAATAGTCTACCCAAGGCGTGTAATGTACATTTCAAGAAAAAATGGTTTTCCACATTTTCCTCGGGTCTATATATCAAAAATAAAGCAAGTCTGAGCCTCCTTTCTTGACATAAAATTTTCACCTTTATGAGGAGTTTTATCAAGAAATAAGAAAAATAGTATATATATTTTTTTTGCACTTTTATCTTATCCTGTACAGATATGGAAATACATTCTTACGATTAACTATTACTAGAACAAAAGAAAATTGTATTTTAATTAGAATCGATACAAAATTATCTGAAGTGTTTGTACATCCTTTGAAACGTAGGTAGATTGAATGGAATATTTGTTTGTCGTTTATTAGATTATATACCTACTAAAACAAAATGAAAATACAATTGTTTTGTTGTTATTATAATTGTTAAGTATACCTTGTAATAAATTAAATAAAACTAAAAAAAGGAAAAATTAAAAACAAAATATCATTGTTTTGCCATAAAGAAAATTACACTGTTTTATTATTGTTTGTTATTGTTATAAATAATGAAAATGTACATGATTTTCTATTTTGTATTTTAATTTCACACACTCTTGATTCTTTTATTTTGTCTAAAGATTTATATTATAGATACCTACATATACTAACGAAACCAATGTTGTTGTATATTTTATTCTTTCTATATAATAAGTACAATTCATGAGTTATAATGTATTATCCTGTATGCAAATATCATGAGTAAGTATCCAAATATATAATTCAGTTTTTATATTTATAAGATTCCAATGTTTCTATCTTAAGGATATCATTTTTATATTTATATAAAATTAGAACAAGTTTCCGACTAAGAATTAATTTCATTAATATCCCGACGTTTCGCTAGCAATAAGCTAAAATTTTCAAGGGAGCTAGTATCCAAATATATTAACTATAAAATAAAATATAAACAAAATATTAAATATAAACGATGTAAAACATAACAAAAACAAATAAATACAACCAGAGAAACAACTGATGGTCTATCAAACAATTGTAAATTGCGCCTAAAATCAATACAATATCTTTAAAAAAAACAAACTGAATCTGTATGAATTGAGAAGGCAAAATTTTGAAACGTGTTGGTCGGACGTTAAAATGAACCTGATTTTCGTACTGTTTGGGTCAAAATTAGCCTAGAAAATTATTATTATTAAAATCGAGAACAAAAATTATTTCCAAGGGGTACAGTAATATATATATATATATATATATATATATATATATATATATATATATATATATATATATATATATATATACTTTTATATATACTTATATATATATATATATATCGCCTAGGATATATATATATATATATATATATATATGTCTCACTAATCCGGCACATCAATAGTTTGGCACGTCCATTAATGCGGCACTCTATAGTACGATATAGAGTGCTTTTATAGTTTGTAGTTATTATGGAAACGCCAATCAAAGTTGACATTTTAAAATTGAAACAAAAGTTTAATAAAATAATTTTATAGTAATTTTTTAGAAGTATAGTTTCTGTGGAAATGATAAAATCTACGAAAATTTTAACCCACTCCAGAAAAAATGAGGAGAATCTATGTTCGCCTGTATGTTTTTTAATGTTCAAGATTATTTTTGCCAAATACAGCGTATGTCCTTCCCAAGGATATATTCTTTCTCCTTGCCAAATTTCATTACGATCCGTTTAGTCGTGAAGAGTTAGCAAACAGAGTTACTTTCACATTTTATAATAGTTTGTATATATATATATATCTATGGACATATATATATATAATATATATATATATATACATTTATATATATATATATTTATATATATATATATATATACATATATATATATATATATATATATATATATATATATATATATATATATATACAAACTATTATAAAATGTGAAAGTAACTCTGTTTTTTTGCTAACTCTTCACGACTAAACGGCTAAACGGATCGTAATGAAATTTGGCAAGGAGAAAGAATATATCCTTGGGAAGGATATATTATAATAGTTATCCTTAGAAGGACATTTTATAATAGTTTGTATATATATATATATGTGTATATATATATATATATATATAAATATATATATAAATATATATATAAATATATATATATATATAAATATATATATAAATATATATATAAATATATATATAAATATATATATATATATATATATATATATATATATATATATATATATATATATATATATATATATATATATATATATATATATATATATATATATATATACTTATATGTCGTCTGTATTAGCCAGTTTAGCGGTCTCACTTTTAATCCGATGGTATGGTCTTTGATATTTGTGGTGCTTTATGTATTTGAAACGCCCAGTTCGTTAATCGCCAAATTCGGCCAAGAGAAAAAGGAAACCGGAATTTTGAGAGAGCAGGTAACACAAAATTTGATATATCTCTCTTAATACTGGCAAAATCGAAAGATGTATAAGAATTATAAGTTAACTCTACTACAATTTGGTTTCTTATCATGTTTTCGATTACTTTAATATGAATAATCTGAATATTTACGATTTAAAATTGAAAATTAAAATCCTAAAAATGATCAGGTAATGAATTGTACTAAAATTGATTTTCGATTTTTCTAATATTAAGAGAGATTTCTGTATTTATATGCTTTCTTCTTTTTCTATGCTTCTATTTCTATTTGAGTGATTCTAATTATTAACGAACTTGACCTTTCAAATACATATCAAAGCATATCAGATAAATCATAGAGATCTTTTAATAACATGCAATAATAAATTGAAAAACAATGTGTATATACTCGCAGTTGATTATTAATGCATGCCATTATACAGGGTAATAAATGAAAAGTCTAACTATGTAAAATCGGGTTTTGCTCTAAATTAACAGAAATAATTACCACTTGTTCAACATAAAATGCGTCTTAAATGCGTTCGTACTTATTCTGTTTCTTATAAATACAAATAATTTTATACAATTTATATTTTACCAGTTGTATGACACTGTTCGATGCAACATTTAAAATTGGCTGTATTGCAGAGGGTAGGTTATACTTATAATACATTTGTTTGGATTTTCTTTTAAATTTTTACATTTTTTTATTCTGTGTTCAAAAAAATAAAATAAAATGTCTTTGATATTCGTTCTCTTGTTCCTAAGGATAAAAATATCATTGTTTAAATGTCAAAGTCAGAACAGAAGAACGAACACACATCGCTTCGCTCGCTGTTCAAACTCACATGTATTATGTACACATTTGTGTACATACAAATATACCAAACTGTACGACATATATACCTTCATTTTTTGTCTCTTTGAATATTTAATTTTAGTAAAACGAGATATTATCGGTTTTTCATTCGTATATTATTATTATTTTATGATAAAAAACCTCGACTACCCCAACCATAATAATAATGGTATGTTCCTATGCAAAAAAACACAAAGATATCTTCACAAATCAAATTATTCGGAGATTAAGTTTTATTTTTTGACGACATAAGTTTTTATTAATGTTGTGTATAAAGAGTTATATGTTCAAACAGAGCCACTTAAAATGTTTTTCAAACCAAAATACAAACATAGATAGAGATAGATTGTAGAGGCTGCCCTGGACGCGCTGCACTTCGACCATAAGGTCCATTGTGATGCCTAAGGATGTGAGGATGTGAGTGGAGTGGAAGGACATTTTGTGTATAGACTAGGAACTGGTAGCATATGCGGCTGCAGACGACTATGACAGGAACTATGCCGATATTCATCTGGAATTCGTGAAGGAAACTTCAGAAAAACCTTCTCAAGCAGAGCCGTTTACTTCGTTCTTGTCCATACGCCGACAGTTTAGTCAATTAATCGCCCCTTATTTTTTTTTAATAATTGACAAACTGCCGATGTCGGGATTCGAACCGATAACCTCCCAGTTTTCAAGTAGACATACTGCACAGACATAACGCCTTAGACCGCTTGGCCACTTGGACTGGTTTAAATACAAACATACGACTCTATTATATCCAAATTTTTAGTGATATTATAACATCTATATACAGACCGCGATTTACAAGAGTTTTTTTTGTGTCGAACGGTGTGAAACTGTCACCAAATTAGTAACAAGTAACATATCCTGCGACAATATAAGAGTAATTTTAATAAGAGTAAAATTAACAGGAACAAATGTGAATGAAGGAAATTTTAACAAGAGCAATTTCAATATAATTTAAAATTTATTATATTTTAAATCTAGTATATTTTAATCTAGTTAATTTTCTATTTATTTTTATTTTTGTCTGTTGATCTCGACTTTATAACTATCTCTAATTGTCAAAGAGTAAAGTACGACTAGCTAATTGATACTGATGATGACTACATTGTAGTCGAAATACGTATTTATAATACAAAAAACTGATCTTGGTAAAGGGGACAAATTTGAAATTTTATTTCAAAAACCTAGAGTTCTCACTAATTATCATTCGATAATATAATGTTTTTCGAACGGTAAAGTTGAATTTTCATCGCATATTTTCATTTTTGAAGAGATACTAGTTTAAATTGAGAACAAGGAATTTATATGTGGACTAGGAATTGGTAGATTGCATCCGACTTTGCTGGGAACTGAGCCGATATTTATCTGAAGTTCGTAAAATGAGACGGAAACTTTCGTTCTTGTTTATACGCCGACAGTTTAGTCAATTAACCGCCCCACTATTATTATTTACTTTAATTTATTTAATTGACAAATTGCCAGTGTTGGAAATTGATCCATCCACCTCCCAGTTCTGAGTAGAGCGCTTTTAACAGCTTGAAAACACAGACTGGTAAACCATAACAAAAAGTTTTATTACTGTGGTGTATAAAGTGTCATAATGTTTTTGCAGAGTTGCTTTAATTGTTTTAACAATTCAAATTTATGAACGCTTCTAGTATGTTTAAATGCATATTTTTGGTGTTTTGATAACCTTTATATACAGACCACGATATAGTGTACTACATACAGGTAATGTTTTCACTGTCGACAATCGATATTGTCGTTTTGACAGATATTCACGTTTGTGGAACACATTTAAATTTGCAGAGGATACAACCTGATATCGGCCAAGTATTTTTGTACCCGGTATATGTAAATTTACAAGTGTATTTTAAGTTTAGTTCGGACTTTGTAACGCTTGAAAATATTGATCGCAGAGATAAATGTTTGGAATAGGTGTTTATACAATGTCCTTGTACCGGTATCGCTTCTTCATTAAATTATTATTAAAAATTTGTTCATCATTTTTATTTGTTGCATAACAACTATAACTTCCCTCTATTATCACGGTTACTTTGAATGTTAACAACCATGGTAATTTACATATTAAAATAATAATATTTCATAAATCAAATCAATAAAGATCAAATATATCTTTCACATATATTTATTATTTATTTAAATAATAATTATTTAATATAACTATCATTTACCTTTACAAATTGGCTATTATTATAATTGGTTATTATTATAATTTTGTTCATCATTTTTATTTGTTGCATAACAACTATAACTTCTCTCTATTATCACGGTTGCTTTGAATGTTAACAACCATGGTAATTTACATATCAAAATAATAATATTTCATAAATCAAGAAATAGAGCTTAAAAGTAAGGTTCGTGAATGGGCAAAATCGGAATATGTTCGGGAAAAAATGGAGAAAAATATAGAACAAAAATGTTATGACAAAAAATGTTCCTTTTTTAGAAATTAACAACTTTTGTTATAAACTTTTTGTACATAAATTCAGGATATACTGAGCATTTAAGCAATTAACTCAGTAGTTGTTATTTTCACTTGATTTTTTGTAATTTTTTAGGATATAAAAGAAAAAAATTAGATGATTAAATGTTGCACCTAACAGATTCAGTTTTCATATGTTTGGTATAAAACGTATACAATTTTAATGTTGTGAAATTTCTCTTTCTTGATACATTTGGATCCTGAATTCACATGAACAACAAACAAAATGATAATTGTGAGTATGGATAGTGTCTTTACAACAATTTTCTTAATTTGATTATTATTTTTGTTAAAATTTTCGTATTTCTCACTTTTAATTCGTTTGAAACGGGGAAAACTGGATAGATGGGTACAAATTTTTGGAATACGCTGGTTTAAATTTTTATCAATTATATAATAATTCAATTATATAATATGTGTGTGTGCATCAAATTTTATTTTATTATTTCAAAGAGAATTAAATATTTAACATAATTTATATTGAACTACTGATGGACGAAATATTTTTCTTGTAAATTAATACAAGATTGATTAGATAGATTGTAGTGACTGTCCTCGACGGGACACACTTCAACCATAAAGTCTATTGTGATGCCTAAGGATGTGAGGATGTGAGTGTAGGACAAGGAATTTTTTGTGTGTAGACTAGGAATTGGTAGGATGTGCGGCTCCAGCCGACTTTGATAGGAACTATACCGATACTCCTCTGGAGTTCGTGAAAAAAACTGCAGAGAACCTTCACAAGCATAGCCGTTTACTTCGTTCTTGTCCATACGCCGACAGTTTAGCCAATTAACCGCCCCCTTTTTTTAAATAATTGACAAACTGTCGATATCGAGAGTCGAACCTTTAACCTCCCAGTTCCAAGTACACACAACGCCTTTAAAAGCGGCTACTTGGCTCGTTAATACAAACTTTCCGTTAAAATATGAGATTTTCGTATCAATTGTTACAAAAGTATTGTTACGAAAATCTCAAATATTTGTTTAATTTAATAACTAGAATGGATTTTCTTCAAGAAACGACCCATTCAATAAAACAAAAAGTATTTTTAATCATGAAGAAATCATTCTTAATTTATTCATTCCTTTCATCAATTTCATAATAATAACATAAAAGTCGACTACGCCTGTCGAAAAAAATATATTTTACAAACTATATCTGTCGAAAACAATTGGTTTTATAAAATCATTTATACGCATTAGTTTCACATCACGAAGTCGACATTTTTTTGTATTTCATAATAATTAATGTTTATCTGTTTCTTGTCATATGATATTTTATTTCGTTGTAGAATTAGGTTATACATAAAAATTTTTTTTTGTGTCTACATTCTTTGTTCAAATAAATAATCGTGTGATTATAATATAATATGAATATTAAAATAGATTATTATTACATATTTTATATTCTAATGTTTACATTTTGTCTATATTAATCCAGGCAAATTGAATATTAAAATCTCCAAAGTATGAGAAAAGTTTCTACTGATTCAATTGGGTTTGGGCTATATCTATACGAATTCAATGTTGTTAATATCCTCAAAGCTGGGATTATTTCGCTAAAAATGTTCTCGATTTTTAATTGTCTCGTGTGTAGTGGATAACTGATCATGCATATTGGATTTTCATTAGTTTATATGTACACTCCCGTTCAAAAAATATGAGCAGACCTGAACCGAATCAGTCTCTCACAATTTTGATTATTCTTGTAGTAACAGATACAACATTTTATTTAATTTTTATACGAAAGAGTAACATATAACACTTAATATGTATTAACATTACATATATTTATTTGTATATACATTACGTATATACAAATAAAAAATATAAATTCAGTTTATACTTCCATTTCTTTTTTACACACTTAAAAAATATACTACTTATCTTTGTTTATAAATAAATAAAATTATATGTTATACAGAGAGTTACAAAAGTGAGGAGTTTTATGAAATGTAAGATAATTAACATTTCATGTGTGTTCATTTTTTTGAACGGGAGTGTACGTACCTATATTAAGATAGCTATTCTTTTTTATTTCTTTAATACTGACTAAGAGACGACAAGAGTGTGGGCCTTTCAAATTTGATCGAGCCCAGGACCCACGATTAATTTTAATATATCAATAATACTATTATAGTATGACATTTAACCCGATTAAGAAAAAGTTTTATCCTCTCCCACTAAAAGCTCCACAGGTAGATAATAAATGTGTATGAAACTTCTACTCGAATACGTAAAAAATTCTCGCCCATGTGAAATGATTGTTTTTTTTAACTGTTTCTCTATCTACCGGTCTGCATTGGAATTGGCTGTGAGAAGCGAAAATAAAAGTTTGAACTTAATCGGATTAAATCTTAATCCGGTTAATTTGTAGTTTGAATATGACGCTTACCAAACGGTTGTTTGTGACACATTATATAAAATCGGAATTGAAATTGAGCATAGTAATTTTTTCGTAAATTGTAAACTAATTTAAGTAACACTCTACTTCAGAAAATTAATTAGGGCTTAGTCACATCAACTTATAAATAATTTGGCAAAAAATCAATTTAATCGGATGATTAGTTCCTCAGAAAAACCGTTTTTCTAAACACAAGGTGTTTTTTATTTACATTTATATTTATGGACAGAGACACTTATGTTTCTAAAATCACTCAAACTAAATTATAATTTCTCAAAAGATAAATAACTAAAAAAACTGAATTGAGTGTTTTGCGAATGGATGATGTTTAGGGAAATTAAAAGAATATTAGCAAATTTGTGCCCACTCACCCAATAGCTCTTGATTTAAATTATTATATTACTATGTGTATTAAAAAAAAAGAAAAGAAAATAAGTTTAAAATAACGTTTAGAATAATAAAATTCGACAGGAAGTGCATGTTTTACATACAATTTTTAATTATTCTGTACATAACGTCTTAATATTGTACAAAACTTCATTTTATTATTTATATATTAATGTCTGTTTTTTTTTATATGCATACTTAAGGTAGTACTTTCCCAGAACTGTTTTATTTTTACAAAATTTTCAAACATTGATAATCTCAATGTTTCAAAATTTCAAATAGAAATGTGATTAAGCTTAATATCTCAATTTGAGATATTAATCTTAAAAAAAATTCGAATAGAAATGTGGAAGAAAAATTCAAGTGCCGTATTATATAACTGATCATCAGAAACTAATTAGACATGAACCAATAACGAATGAATTTTTATAGTCATTATATCGGCTTAATTACTGTCTAGATTTTATAATATTAATAAATAAATGTCTAAATGATGAAATATTTTTTGTAAATAACTACAATAATACGAATCTGTACTGAAAATGAGTGAATAGGATGATAAATAATTGAATAAATTGTGAGTGAGTAGGGTGTTTCAAATATAAGTAGTTGCATATGTATATATATACATATGCAACTACTTATTATTTTTGAGATTTATTTTTGAGATTATTGTTGTTTTGCATATATATATATATATATATATATATATATATATATATATATATATATATATATATATATTATATTGCATATTATTGTTTTTATTGCTTATTATAGAGTTTATTATTTGTTACTACTGAGCCAGTCTATGTTTTTATATTTAATTTATTGTGTTTTCATTAGTATTAATTGTTAAAATCGATGTACGATTAGAAACAATAAACCTTACTTAATATATATTTATCTATATATATATATATATAAATATATATAAATATAAATATATATATATATATATATATATATATATATATATATATATATATAGGGTGAATCGAACCAGGTGCATAACCACACGCCTCCAATTCTTTCCATACTCCCATTTCCCAGAAACAAACGAAGACATCTCAAAGGATTGGCTCAAAGATATGATAAACACACACACACACATATATATATATATATATACATATATATATATATATATATATATATATATATATATATATATATATATATATATATATATATTTATTTATTTATATATATGTGTGTATATATGTATGTATATATGTGTGTATATATGTATGTATATATGTGTCAATACGCGCTCTGGAGGCCACAATTTTAGGTTGATCGCGTGTCGGAAACTAATTGGCATACCTCTGGGGTGAGGTCTAGGGTTGCCATACTGACCGGATGTTGTTTTTTTTTGGAATGTGCTAATTTTCAACACCTATTATATGATTTTACTATTAGCATGCTGTTTAAGTGGACGGCGTGCATGTTTGCTAGTTCATTTCAAAAATGTATCACGTAACGCGTCACTCTGACCTTTGATAGTATACAATTTATTTACTTATTCGAGCGTTATTTTGTGGAATTCCATACAGAAATACGCACGTTTATTATTTGTTTTACTATTTCACGCTTCTTTTTTTTATTATAACGTATAATATAAAATTATATGCTTCGATAATTACATTTTCAGAGTCAACATAATTAGGTTTCAGAACCGAGAGTATATGTTTTTATGTATACCACTTAATTAAACAGTTTAGCCAACCAATTACCTACTATGAATCTCCTTATTTTTTTGTCAATAGATAAAAACTGGAATTTTGAAAATCAAATATGAAAATTTCTAATTTAGAAAAAATAGCTTTATAAAATAATAAATAAATAGTTTCATCAATTTTTCAATATTGTTTTCTTTCATGCTCAAAATTTTACAAATTGTTACATGATATAGTTACATTTACCACCATGTCATCACAATTTAAAGAAACATTTTTCCACTATAATAGCTAATAAATTCTATTGTATTAACGTCAGTTCATAAAAAATCATTGTATTTTTTTTCCATGAAATTTCATTTTAATTTTATTACATGCATTCAACCAAACAAATATCTATCTATATAACAAACACAAAGTCTTTAACACAAAGAATAAATTCCTGATAAAAATTAAAACAAATTTTTTGATAATAATTCAACTTACATAAATAAAAAATATAACTATATCACGGAATAACAAACGAAAAGATAAATAATATTTATTATTAAACATTATATTTTCTGTTTTATGTTTTTTATTCAAGATTCATTTCATTTCTTTTATTATATGAATATTTGTGTTTGTATGTTTGTTTCATATATTTGTTGCCTCTATATAGAGCAAACAATTGTACGTTTTGAGGTCCTCAAATGACAAGAAACCTTCTTATGTTTAAATATATGAGTTTCGGTTGATGATTCTTTCCACATAAGTGATTTTATACCAATTGACGAACCAAGTATCAAATTTTCTTTCTTACATTTAGATATTGTTTGACCTCTTCCTCCTAGTGAAGGATATCGGTATATCTTCACTATCATTGATCGTTTTTCACGTTGGGTCGAGGCTTTTCCAATCAAAACTATCACGTCGGAAGAAATTATTAACAATTTGATCGCTTCTTGGTTCTCGCGTTTTGGTTTACCTACGAGGATCACTACTGATCAAGGTAAACAATTTCAATCACATATGTGGAAAGATTTTTTGTCTTCTCTAGGGATTAAGCATATTTCCACTACTGCTTATGACCCTAACAGCAACGGTATTATTGAACGGTATAACCGGTCACTCAAAATTTCTTTAAATTGCTGTCAAAAAAATAATAACTGGTACAAAATTTTACCTTGGGTACTTTTAAATTTGCGCCCCTCGGTCAAGGAGGATATTAACCTTTCTTCTGCAGAAATTTTATATGGAATTCCTCTACGATTACCATATGATTTCTTTTCAGAAAACGTTGATATATATCATTCTGTTCAACAATCTACTCGAGAGTTGAGAAATAGAATGATAAACGCAAAATTTTTCTTTACCAGACAGTTCACCAACAAAAATGTATTTTTACCTAAAGATTTAGATTCATCAAAAAAAGTTTTTATACGCGAGGATCATGTCAAACCTCCACTATCTTGTAATTATAGAGGTCCTTTCTCTGTTATCAAGAGATTTCCTAAATTTTTTGTTATTGATATCAATAACAAACCTACCTCTATTTCAATTGATAGGCTAAAACCTGCATACTTTTTTCAATGTTAATCTTTTCTTAATTTACTTTGTATTAGAATATAAGATGTACATTAACTATTAAAATTTTTTCCGCGTGAACAAGGTTGTTTTATGTTACAACCTTTTTCTAGTCGATTTTCTATATTAGTTGATGGGGGGAAGTATGTAGCGGTATCGCTTCTTCATTAAATTATTATTATAATTTTGTTCATCATTTTTAGTTGTTGCATAACAACTATAACCTTCCCTCTATTATCACGGTTGCTTTGAATGTTTACAACCTTGGTAATTTACATATAAATAAAAATAATATTTCATAAATCAAATCAATAAAGATCAATTATATCTTTCATACATATTTATTATTCATTTAAATAATAATAATTTAATATAACTATCATCTACCTTTACAACCTCAACTAACAGAAACTCACGAGGAGCGGAAGGTTGATTATTTGTGGTTTTTCCCGATGATTTAAATCAACAGGAGCGTAAAATATTTTCAATTGTATAATGTTAGCTGTTATATTTATCTACAAATACTGTTAGAATTTATATTTATAATCTACATGTTCTCCGTTGGTAATTGTTAATTCTCGGTCTAAAATTAAAGGATCGGAATAGTCTAATTAAAACGAGGCTGGATACGACTGGTTATACTGCCAACTTCCCATTTGGTGACCCTGAAAACTATAGACCAGTCTACTTAAGAGGCCTGGATAATTCGGATGCAGTTATACATTTCAACAACAATTTTTTAGTAGTTGTTTTATTGTAAAAAAAAACTATGATTCAAATTTTTTGCAAACTTTATCAGATATCATTATTTGTTCTTGACATATGCGAGATAAAATAAAGTTCATGAACGAACGTACGTACACACGCACACACAGACATCTCTTTAAAAACAATGGATTCAGACTCAAGGGATCTCGAAACTTAGAGATCGGACCCATTGCAATAACTTTCCAAATGGGAAGTTAAAAATGTATAGGCTGTTTCAGAGGGATGTCTAGATGCAATTTTTTGATTAAACAATGCGTTAAGATACAATTGAAAGCTACGAAATTATCAAAGGTAAAATGATTAGTATATTTATATATAGGTACTTTATTATATTTACACCGTATACATAATATGTACCATAAGAGAAGTAAATAATTTAAGTTAAAATGTTTTATATAGTTTGTTTAAAGAGTTTGTTACAAAAAATATAGTTTGATAAAAAATTAAAGTTTTATAGGTTTTCTACTACTCATTATAAATTTTCCATTTTACTAAAACTAAGAAAATATTTACAGAAATTAAAATATGAGAACACCTAAATGACAGCTGATCTTACCCACACGAAGTATTTAGAGCTCTAGAAAATCTTGAACGAAAGTATAAGGTAAATAAAGTTACTTACCTTTTACTTTTTTTATAAATGACATTTTATTTATGCAAAGGCGTATATGACATCAAAATGGCGGACGATCTTACTCAAATATATAGAGCGCTAAGATTTTGTGTTTTCTCCTCCCTATAAGACTACTTTTCTCCTTGACTTAGGTTGGAAAAATTGATATATCTTCTAGGTTGGTTGGATGGATGATTATATGAAGAGTTTTTGTTGAAATCGTTAAATCGTTTTCTTATGCAGAAAATTCGCTAATAAATGGACAATAAATTATTGATGGTGATATTATTACATATTCATTCTATTTCTCACACACATAGTTAGTTGTCATTGGAGGTCGTGTGAGTGTTTTGCACTAGATATTTTTTTTCTTTTTACTCACTTTTGTGTTAGAATATTTTTGTGATTTATAAATATACATGTATTTTATGTCGTATTAAAATTATGTTGTTGACATTTGTATTTACATAGGTAGGTAGGTTTGTTTCGTTTCGGTTCATATTATTTGTGTATATGTACGATTTTTTTTTAACTTTCAAACATATATATATATATATATATATATATATAGTATGTACGAATGTAGGGAACCTACAATACAAGAAATATAAATTTTTATTTTATATACTGATGATTTATTTTTTAGATTTAAAAATATAAAGAATATAGTAACAAATCTAGTGTGAAATGTTTACATACAATCTATGTAGTAGGTACAAATGGCGTCAAAAGTCAAGCTATCATTTCAAAATTTTATTATTGATTTGTGCCTTATTTATTCGGTTTTCGAGAGAATGCTTCGGATAATAGTTATTCATTATAACTTTAATAACAACTTTTATTCGAAACATTTTTCCGAAATCCGAATGAGTAAGGCACAAATCAATTATAAAATTTTGAAATGAGAGCTCGACTTTTGTCGCCATTTACCTATGTGTAGGAGTATGCATATCGTATGTATGATTTTTTGTGTGTGTATATAATAGACATTAGGGTAGTAAACTTCTGAGATGAAATTGAAATATGACATTTAACTCAGTGTCCTTTATTTATTTATTTTTAAATCAAATATTTTGACAAGTTATATTGAAGTGAGATATTTGAAATTAAAATTAACATTATTAACATGTACAGTATATCCATAAACGGTTCACGCATTTATAAAACAGGATAACTTTTCTATACATTTTTTTTCAAAACCAAATATCTTATTTAATATAAAAAGATGAAGAATAATAAAAAAGTAATCTTATTTCATGTAATACCTTTTTTTAGATCTTCTTTAATCTTTAATCTTATTTCTCTTATCTAAGTTATATCTTTTTATAATTTAATCTTGTTTGTTAACAAATTAATTTAAAAAAATATACTTTTTAAGTATATTAATATTTAGAGGTGATAATTTGCAATTGTCATACCAAAAATAATGCATAATTACTGCCTACACAAGTGTTGTATAGTAAAACAATTAGTACATTATATTTAAAGATTTTAAACCAGCATATATGCCATACTATGTCGTATGTGGTAAGTGTATATAGCTGTGATGAAGTAAGCTTTTTGGTTTAAATGTCACGAGTGAAGTAATTTAAGGGACGTTTAAGAAAGTAGATCTTCATTAATTTCTTTGTAACGAAAGTCTAGTGTATTGGCTTGTAGCTTTTTCCAAATGATTCTCAGATAATACCTAGAGATGCATTATAAAAGACAGTCTTAGGAAAAAAACTCGAAGTTTGATAACAGAAGGAACTAAATTAGGAACTAAATGAATAAAGAAACTGTTTTTGTTTGCATAGAATATAAAAAGTTTACTTTAATTTATCTGACCTGTCATTTATAAAACATGATGTTAAAGCGAAAATTTTTAAAATTAATTAATTAAAAATACTCATTTTAATACTCCTAATTATGCCCGGACCTTCATAGGATACAATCAAGTGAGCCCTTATTACGGTAGTTACAAGCGATGGCAAAAAGATAAATAAATCAATAAATCAATAAAAAACGTCTTGCATTCAATGATAAAAAGCTTAGATTCTTAGATCCAATAGTACAAACAAATCAAAATCACTAATTTATTCACCAAAATTGCAAAAAAGTGATTAATCAGTATTATAAACACTGATTGGTTATAATACATAAACAATATTGTTGATACATCACTGATAAACACAAGTGTTGTTGCATTTTTGTCTATTAATGCTTCTGCTTATATATGTGAGATATTTCATAACTGGACTTTAATAGGAGCCGGGATTTTGAGGCGACAATACTTAATACAAACATAGCTTCCCACATTTTTACTTTAGCTTTTAAATATTTTTTGCTTTTTAGTGTGTTTAAAAGTAGAAACTTGTTTTCTAGTTTCTTAAAAATATTCATTTTTTTAAAGATGATGTCACCATCAACGTAAAAAATTTTAAAATGATTATTCCAAATGATTATTAAAAAATTATAAAAATTTATTTCTTAAATTGTAAGTAAGATACATAAAATTAATTACACGAAGCAAATGGTGTTTGTTGTTTGAACTATTAATATTATAAAAAAATTAATTTAAATAACATAGAAATATTGCAAACACTAA
The DNA here is from genome assembly GCA_963920215.1 of Nineta flava. Classification (NCBI taxonomy): domain Eukaryota; kingdom Metazoa; phylum Arthropoda; class Insecta; order Neuroptera; family Chrysopidae; genus Nineta; species Nineta flava. Next base: position 75,122,111 of record OY986041.1, read on the forward strand.
ATAATCATTTAAATGAAGCAATTTAATCTATGGTTGTATATACATTAATGTTCATGTCGTGGGTGTTACAATTTATTAAATCATTATTTATTTATTATACGTATGTATATGACCAATGATTACTTTAGTCATCGTTCATTAACAAATTATTCAAAATTCTTATGTGAAATATTTACGTGATCTCTATTGGGAATATCAGATAAGAGAGATTCTATCTAGCGTTAAATAAAGAACCATTGGTGAATGTAAACCAACATATAAAACATATTTGAATTGTGAATTATAAATATTATATAAAAAAGATTAATACCCGCTGGAAATTTTAACTGATAGTTCTAAAAACGTAGTAAACTCTATTAAACAGCACGTACAAAATAATCTTGTTTAAAACTGTGAAGGATTTCTGGTTTTCCCACCACGGCGCTGCGATCTTAAAACCCAGATTATAGTTAGGTTGTAATTTTGATTATCGAATAAATGATCCGAATATTTAGTTGAAACTAGAGGGAGTACAATGCGAGTAGTATTCAAATGAACTTAGTAGTATGTTAGAAGGATTATCAACTAGGATTTTTTGGTATGCTCATGTATGAAAAAGTATGTAATAGAAAAACGATTTTATGTTGAAAAGGTTAAATTAAATTAATGTGGTTACATAATAAGAAAATATCTGTGCGTAGTATTTATTTACATTATATTGAGGTATAAAATAACTATAAATAAATACTAGTTGACTGTAAACAATCTTTTTAAACCGATATATTCATTTTTTTACACTAGTCTTTTTCGAAATTTGAAAAGCTGAAGTATGAAAAATATTTGATATATATATATATATATATATATATATATATAATATTTATTTATTTATTTATATATATAATTTGTGTATACTTAAGCGTCACAATACAATACTTGTCGAAGTCCATTTCGGTTACATAAGACAAATACGATAGAACTAACGTGTACTTTTTAGACAAATGAATTTGACAAGAATTGTATTGCGACGCTTAAGTACATACAAATTATATATGTATATATATATATATATATATATATGTATATAATATATATGTATATATGTATATAATATATATGTATATATGTATATATACAGGGTGCTGAAATTCATTCAGGAAAACTATACCACGGTGTAAAGCTGCAAAAAACAAAGTATAATAATGTGTTTCGATTTGATGCTTAGTTTTTGAGATATAATTAATGAAACATTAGATAGATAGATAGATTGTAGAGGCTGCCCTGGACGGGCTTCACTTCGACCATAAGGTCCATTGTGATGTGAGGATGTGAGTGGAGTGGAAGAAATTTGTGAGTAGATAAGAAATTGGTAGGATATGCGGCTGCAGTCGACTGTGATAGGAACTATGCCGATATTCATCTGGAGTTCGTGAAGAAAACTGCAGAAAAACCTTCTCAAGCATAGCCGGTATGTCGTTCTTGTCCATAAGCCGACAGTTTAGTCAATTAATAAGTGTACCACTGAGAGATAGTATTTATTTTGTGATATTTTCTTTCCCTCGTTCCGCTTGGCCAATTCTACTCGTTACCGAACTTGATCTTTCAAATACCATATCATATCAGCTACGAATTTTAATTTTGATCGGACTAAAATCGTGACTAGAGAGTGTACAAATGCACGGAAAATTGTTGTAATGAAAATTATTGAGATTAATTTTTTTGATCCAACACACATTTTAATAGAAAAATATTAAGTAAAATATTATGCAAAATATTTAACAAAACTATATTTTTCTCCTTGCAAAAAAAAGGAGTTTTTTTTTTGAAAGTACAAAAAGAAAATAATATAGCTCGATTTATTTTTTTTTCTTAAACTAAGTTTTTTTTTCGAAAAATGATAATAAGATTAATTGTTGCTTTTGATTTAAAGTTTTTCTATTTTAAAAAAAATCAAAAATTGAAAAAAAATTATTACATATAATTTAATTTTAATCAAAAGTCATACAAATTGAATGTTTTTCAAAATAACAAATAAATAATTTTGTAAAACAAGATAGTTTTTGTAAAACAGAAGTAAACAGAAGTAAGCTAGCTTACAGTAATGTATCATAAAATTTGTGTATAGATTTTGAATTGACACTGGCCGTGTGCATTAAGTCGCTAGTTGAATATCAACCAAGCGGGGTGTGACAATGGTTCAAACCCAAGGAGAGGTATAATTTTTAATTAATTTTATAAATTGTCTGAACACTCCGACTACGTCCATGGGTGTTGATACACTAAAATATTCTAGAAGCCTCCATGCGAAAGTATATTGTCAACAAAAAAATATTTATTCAAAAAAAACAATCATATTCTAGAACAACCCATGGCGGGTATATAAACCGGTGACCAGTGTTGATTCAAATCAGTTTTTAAATCGTGTCTGATTAGTATCAAAGTTTTTAATCGATCATTGTGCGATTAGTGTCAGAGTTTTTAAAATCGACCATTGTGCGATTAGTATCAGAATTTAATATCGACTATTGTCTGTTAGTATCAAAGTTGAAATCAAGTATTGTCTAATTAGTTCAAAGTATATAATTGTTGATCAATCCAGATCAAGTTAAAGTTGGAATTTGTACAAGTAATTGGATCAAGTAATTCAAAGTTTGACATTGTGTGAAAAAAATTAAAATAATTATTGAAAAAGAAATTGGATAATAATTTTTTTTTTAAGCAATAAAATCAGGTTTTTTTTTTGTTTCGTAAAAACTTGTGTTTAATTTAATTTTTTTTTTCTTTTCTTTAAACAAAAACGTGCGTGTTGTTTCAATTACAAAATATTTAGTAATATCGTTTACTAATATATTTTTTTTTGTTTTTGTCGAGTATCGGAATCATTACAGGTTCGGGCAGCGCTCCTTTGAGGATAAAGAGAGCCAGGATACCGCGACAAAATATATTTCTACATGTATACGTAGATGTGGACACTGGTGGTCACAGGTACCTAAGAGCATTTACAAGTTAAATGTTACTAAAAATATATTTACAGAACAAAAATGATACTGATTCTGAGGAAATTCGCTAAGTTGACGTATCTTAAAAAGTTCTAATCAACGTCATTTGAATTAAGAATATATCACTAATTGAATCTATCACGACTAACTAATTGAATAATGAAAACTAATTAAATATATCCCGACTAATTTAATTAATGTCTTAGTGGTATTTCTCGATTATTAATAATAATTTCATCTCATTTTAAACAATGAGATTAAAACGAAAACATGACGAAATCTTTTGTCTGTGATTCCGGTTATTATATAGTAATTTCCAGCAATATATTAACATATATATTTTATAATTTTTGAAAATAGAGTTATCTGTAATTTTCCAGTTCAGTATTCAAAATAAGGTTTTAGCACCATTAGAATGTGTAATCCAAAACAACAAAAGATACTTTGAAATTAAAGTATTCAAATTTGATCGTTTCAACATTAATCGGTATGCGAATCTATATTAGTTATTTATAATGCACCTTCATTTTCAAACTACTTAACTACTACTTAAGGCAATGGGTATGAATTGTATGTAAGATCATGTAATAATTCAATTGATTATTACGTAATCAATAACAGTATTAAATAGTAAGTATTACCACTAAACCAATGTATTAGATAACTAATTTCAATAATATTAATAATTATTGGGTATGAGATGATGCATTGAATTATACAGAGTGTATTCAAACAAGCGTCACATATTAGTTGTGACAATATTCAGTTCATAATAAAACTTTTATGGTTTTTCATTTTTGATATTTTAATAACTGTAAATAATTTTAATAGCTAGAAAAGTTTTTTTCTAAATTTTGAGAGTTAAAAACTCCAATTTTTATATATGTTAAATTTATTGACAAATAATTATTTTCATAATTTTGTTAATGCAAGTATTTCTATAGAAACTGTAAACTATATTAGAGAGCCAGCCGTCAAAAAACGTTATAACTTTCAGAAAACGGCTAAAACTTTGTAACGTTTTGGAATTTTGAACTACGGATAGTTTTTCTGAAGTTGTAATCAAAATTTACCTGAAGGAACAATTCGGGCAAACACACATACACACACACATACGAAACGAAAAATTTGGAGTATGTGTCTTAATATTCGTAAAAATTTGACATTAGACAAACACGTTGTAAAAGAATAATTTTACCTCAATATATCTATTTTTCTGTAACACAAAAATATTAACGATTTTAATAAAATTATAATGAATAGTAATTAAATAATTATAATGAAGCTTAATTTCATATTTATTTTAATTCCTATCTCCGAGAAAATTCGATTAGTCAACGTAGCTCATACTTGTCTGTTTTAGTTCTTTTATTCTGAATCTTACATTTAATGTTTAGATTGTTCGATATTGTAATTAGAGAAAACACAGAGTAGATTCGATCAAATATCTTACCATCAAATAGCCCAACATAATTAAGTTTTGCACCGGTCTGCTTATAATAAATTTAAATGGAGTATATTCTGTGTAAATTTAAATTGAGTTTTTACCGACGAAAGAAGAAGGTACTCAATTCAACCTGTACGTATATATATATATATATATTTTCTTAATGTATGATCACGCATAACTTTTTACAGAGTAGTCCGATTTTGATAATTGTTTTTTTGTTTGGATAGGGTATACTTCAAAGTTCGTACCATATAAATTTGAAAAAATATTTCAAGTTTTAGCCTGCAAAAAATAAAAAATAAGACTTCCCAGCGCTTCCACTAATGAAAAATGTAATAAAAATAATAATATACGTTCTGTGTGTAAACACTATTTGAAAGCACTCAATATCGGGTAGTTTCAATGTTTTTTTAACCGACGAAAAAAAACGAAGGAGGTTCTCAAGTCAAGCCCTATATTTTTATAAAATGCATTATCACGCATAACTTTTTACAGCGTAGTCAGATTTCGATAATTCTTTTTTTATTGGATAGGGTATACTTCGAAATTGGTACCATATACATTTGAAGAAAAAATTTCGTCCCTAAGGGTTGAAAAATATATACCATTGAATTTTCATCTGTGAACCGATTCTGTTGAAACTTGACACACATATGTAGTTCTAATGACATTATGAGCCACAAAAAAATAAAAAATTAAACTTTTTAACAAAAAATAGGATCGACGAAAGAAGAAAGTAACTGAGAAGCAAATAATAAAAACTTTGTAACAAAAAATTACACCTTCGAAAAAAGAAAGTAAAAAAAAAAAATACAGACGAATTGAGAACCATCCTTCTTTTTGAAGTCGGGTTAAAAAAAGAAACTCTTTAGTCTAACTAAGCCCTACACTAATGTAAATACCGAAATAATTTTGAGTCGGCGCCAAACAAACAAAATGTAATAATTTACTTTAACCGAAAATCAGATTCATCCTTCGCCCATTTCGATGGAGATTTTTTGGCACCGACTAAAAATTATTTAGGTATTTACATTAGTATAGGACTTAGACTAAAAAGTTACTTTTTTTTTTCCTTTCTTTGTTCGAAAGTTTAATTTTTTGTTACAAAGTTATTATTTTTTGCTTTTCAGTTACTTCTTCTTTCGTCGATTCTATTTTTTGTTAAAAAGTTTTATAATGATTAGATTGTTCGATATTGTAATTAGAGAAAATACAGAGGGGTAGATTCGATCAAATATCTTACCATCAAATAGCCTAACATATTAAGTTTTGCACCGGTCTGCTTATAATATAATTCCTATTCTGTGTAAATTTAACAGTATATTATTAACCATGGGACTAAAATGACTCTCTTAATCCCGCGAGTGGAGTTTGAACAACCACTCAAGGGATTAAAGGCACTTTAGTCCCACGGTAAATATACAATTTTTTGCACTTTCGGGACTAAAATGGCAACTTTACTCTCTCCAAATAGGTACTGAAGTAGTAATTTTTTTCCCATTGGAGAAAAAGTAAATTTTTATTCCCATAGGAGGAAAAACTAACTTCTATACGTATCCTACCAATAAAATCAAAATGACATTTTTATTTAAGAAATTTTTTACTTTTTCTCCCATGGGAAAAAATCTACTTTTTCTTCCATAGGAGAAAAAGTACTACTTTAGTACCTATTTGGAGGGAGTAAAGTTGTCAATTTAATCCCGAAAGTGCAAAAATTGAGTTTTTAAACTCTTATATCCCATGACAGCATTAGTTGAAAGTTTTTATTAATGGCATACACGTTCTTCTGAAACATTCTGTACGTACATATTACTAACAATTTTAGTATATAATATATAGAACATTATATTATATATTATTGTGTATTGTAATGTGTGTCAATGTGTGTAATATTTGAAACAGATGTTCAAACAAGAGATCATCTCATCTATATATTTCAATATATTATGTGGATGATATGTTTAGCTGGTTCAAGCAATATGTCTGTGTGTGTGTGTGCGTTTGCCTATATGTTGTCAATATAATGCAACAAATAATGATGGACATTACATGATGTTACACATTCATATGCTGGTTGTTATTATCATTTTAGACAGCCAAATTATTTTTAATTTTGTTATTTTAAATATTATGATGATATGATGATCACATGATGAATAGTATCTATATTATATTTAAATGTATTTAATACTTATTTTTAGAATATGGCATCTAAAAAAAAACGTAGACATATGTTTTATATATGATCACAATTATTCTAAAATTTAATTTAGGATTTAATTATATGCATATACTCGCTGTTATCCGGCCGCTTTGCTGAGCGCTGAGCGTAATATTTTTGATTTTTTAATGAGTATTCGAATCTCATGGCTTTTATGTGATATTATTTATACAATAAACAATTTGTCGTTTTTTTAAGAAATGATACCGTGTTATATGCAAATGGTGTATATTAGTTTTCATTATCCACCTCGCCCGTATTTATATGAAAACTATTGAATGCATGAAAAAATATTTCAAACTAAATTTGTTTTGTATCGGATAATCACTTTTCATATTTGAAGATAAGTTGTGGATATAGCTACCACTTAGCGTGGCAAGATGAACAATGACCGAAATTGCAAGCTGTTTAGTTTTAACGAAGGGACACTTTTGGTCTTTGAAGTTTTTTTCTACCTCTTACGGTTTCAAAGTTACTCCGTTGTTTGATATTCCGTTTGAGTGACTTTGCAAGTGTTTTGTTTTTGAAGAAGGAACAATTTTGTCTTTGAATTATTCTTCTATCTCCTACGGTTTCAAAGATAGATATTCACCCTCTACTGTCAGGAGCCCTAAATACTCCCGAGGTAACAAAAATCCTAGATTACTCATTGAAAAGTCCTCTATCTGCCAAGGAAAATCTTAGCCGTGACCAACTAACAGAAAAAATGACAGACTGAAAAAAATTTAAAAAACGTGTGTTTGGGTTTTGGTAAACTGTAAATAACCATATAAGCTTACACATTCTTTAAATTAGAATTTTTTAAAAACCCGGCAAGTGCAACTTATACTTGCTCTATTCGTGTTCCATGAAAAAAAAATAGATAAAAATTATTAATATTGAAATAAGGAGACCGTTTACAGATTAAGCAACTTACATTACATTCATATTGTTTTATTATACAATCTACAATCTACAACTATATTTCTAAATGATTACGATTTTTTCTTCAGATTTTAATGCACGATTTATTGATAAGGCTAGAGGACACCAATTATTAAACGTTTTTCTTAAAAATTCTTAAAAAAATATATTAATTAAATACATTATTGATATTGCTAAATTTGTGCATCAATAAACTTTTGACATCCTACACAATACTCTTGACAATATTATTTTTATTTCCCATTTTAATTCCCAACTAAAATAATAATTACTTAACTAAAAAACTCAAATATTAAATCTCATGTTCGAATTTGGGTAACTGCATATTACTATGTCAAATTTGCTTATCATTTAAGTCAAATAGTCTGTGAGAAATACCTCTGTTTTCAGACAGCCAGCTACCCAGGTGATTTCAAAAGTGATTTAATTTGCCAATTTTTCTATGGAACACTAAAACGAGGTAAAGAACTAAACAAATTTTACTGAACTGTCTTTATGCAAAGATTTTCGTGAAAGTAACAAACAAGTGAAATCATGTACGCTAAAATAGTAAAATGGAATTAAAGTTATCGAAAAACTTTTTTTTTGTTTCATGACATTTACTGGTCTTTCGTCACTTTTTGCAGAGTATCGAAATGTATCGAAATGTGTCGAAATGTTATTGTAAACTTCTATAGAATGATATACTCGTACGTCTCGTGTACTGGTGTACATACCTACTGCAAACATAAGCCTCAACTTGGGGAAATATGCCACGGTCTTCCAAGCAGAAGTCTACACCATATTGGCTTGCGTCCGTGAGAACCTACGTAGAGGCTACATAAACCAGAACGTATGTCTGGAACTGAGGTCACCTCAAGGGTAGTCAAGGATAGTCTGGAGGAACTGCAGGAGCTGGCAAAACGGAACAATGTTAAATTGATCTGGGTGCCGGGTCACAGTGGTTTCGAACTAAATTCAGTAGAAAAACAGTCTTACACTCAACTTAATATTATTTATTTTTTACCATAATTTAGTTGGCATAAATACAAAAAAATCAAGAAAGATAATCACATTTTTTAAATGTTGCATATATATTTAAATTACATATGGAAATTTATTTTTCCGTAATAAATCACCAGAAATTTTTTATTTAAATAACAGTATAATTTTTCATGTGTGTAATTAAAAACAATTAAAATATTTTTACAAATGTTTTAGATTATAAATAGACCACACGGCTGCGTACATTTAAAGGTAGGAGTCACCAATCACCACTATATAATAATACATACATTTTTAATAGTTACCGTAAAGAAAATTGTTTTGAATAATCTAAATATAAAAATAAATATTTCACCTGAACGTTGCATAGGTATATATTATGTATATTATTGTTTTATTTTACAGTGCGGTAGAAAATGTCTGAATATTGTATAATCTACACATATATAATAGTACATATAATAGGGAATATGCATGAAAATTTTTTTTCACTTGAATTGAAGCATGTTTACTTAACAAATATCAAGGTAAAATTACTTTTTAAATAACTTTAAAAATAAGCGAGATATGAATGATTGAAATTCCCGATTAGACAAAGAGGGTAATAGCCCTCTTGATATGTTATGTGACGTCATATTACACTTTCACCATTTAAAATACACGTAAAACTCCGTTTTTAGTATTCTTGCAAGAAAGAGATAGATAATAATCTTTAAAAGCTTATAGCTTCTTTGATATTTGTCGGATTTTAATTTCGTTTTTAAATATTATTACAGTATTAACAGTATTTTCATATTCTGAAAATAAATGTGAAAAAAAATTTTCATGCATATTCCCTATTGTTCGATGGTTAGTATTTTAAATGGGGAAAGAAAGTGGTTACTTGAGTAAAATACGAACCAACAGCATCTTATAATAGGGACAGGAGTTTTATTGCTGTAACCTTTAGCAGAGTCAATGGTAGTATAAATTCAAAATAGCCGCCATAATTTTTATTCTCATGATCATAAAAGTGGTTAGTATAAATTCAAACAAAAAAAAGAACATTTTATGGTCACATAGCCATAAACTAGATAGGTGGCTAGTTTATGGCGTCGATTATTGGAAATATCACCACAACTTACTGGTTTATGGCTCTGTGGCTATAAAATTACGATTGAATTACTTTGAATTTATATTTTATACTCTTTTTATGACCATTATAATAAAAATTCTGGCGACCATATTATTAAATGTTGAAAATAACCGAGTTATGGAACAAAAACCTTTCCCCCTTAAATTCAAAGAGTGGCTAAATAAAACAACGGTGGGATTTGGTTGCCATTTTGAATTCAGACAACCAGTGAACCCTGTATAAGTTACAGCCATAAAATTTTGGAGTATGAGTATCCAAGTTTCGCTTTAGAAGCTTGAAGCACGATTGAGTTGAGAATTACAATTGAATACTATTAGATATTTAATATAATTAAAAGACCTTCATTAAGATAAAACATAATAATAAAAATTGATATTATATTTGTCGTAACAAAGAGAATAACTATATATAATTAATTCACTGTCTTATTAATATTAAATTTTGGTATTAAAATTTAAAGTTTGTAGTTGAAAACGTTTTATGAAAATAAAACAATATTATCTGTAATTCAAAGTAATTGTTTATCAGACCACAAATTGTATTCATAAATATATTAATATTATTTTAGTGACTTTAGAGGGTAATTAAATTAAGTACAGGAACATACTAAATTCGATTACAGAAAATAACATCTAACTGAGTTAATTGCTTAAATACTCGGTAAATACTGAATTTATGAAATACAAATTGTTACAAAAGTTGTTTATTTTAAAATAGAAACATTTTTTGTCTTTAAATGTTTGTTTTGCCCATTTTTCCCAAACATGGTCCGATTTTACTAATTCACGAACTTAACTTGCTTTTTAGTCCTAAGGCACACATACACAATTTTAGCTCCCTATTACTATAATATTGTTGATAGACGGACGGACGGATACATTTGTGGAAATGGACTAATTAGGTTCTTTTATGAACACCAAATACAATTTTTTTTCTGTTATCAATATTTTCAACCATTACAAAGACGTTACTAAAGCTAATATACTCTGGTATATATTATATATACCGGGTATAAAAAAGCTGTATACAGGCATAAGTTAGTCAGATAGATGTCAGTTTGATATGTAACACTAACTGAGCCATTGTTCAAATACACAGAATTTACTGAGTTCATTATCAGTACGTGAACTGTTTTTATCTTTTAACTTGTGATGACAAACTACGGCATATGTTCCATGTACCTAATATGTTTGTATATACTAGTACTATATGCATATGTAGTATACACATCTATAGTAGTCAGTTTGACCTGAAATTGTGGAAAAACTGTTTAGTTTAGGAAATATGTTTTAAACAAAAGTTGTTTGTTTTTGAAAATTTTTTGTTATTCAATACTTACAGTTTAAAAGATATATCTTCTCTTAGGGGATGGATGTTTGGACCAATTTTGACCATTTTCAAGGTGGCATTAACTTTTTAGTTCTAGAACAAATACACAAAATTATAGCTAACTATATCTATTTGTATTTGAGTTATTCTGTTGACAGACAGACGAAAAGACTGACGTGCAGAAATGAAATAGTTAGCACATTTTAAGAGTATCTGAACCAAAATTTTTTCTAATAGCCTCATTTCTAACCGTACAAAGTGAGACTAAACTAATTTTATACATATATTTATAAATATTTTAGAAATATATATATATATATATATATATATATATATATGTTTATATATATATCGGTATATATATATATATATACATATATATATATATATATATATATATATATATATATATATGTATATATATAGTATAAAAACAAACAACTGAGGCTAAATCACTATATTGTGTGGAAAAAGGCTTTGTATATCGTATCTTAAATAAGATTTTATAAATTATATAAAATCCTTTTTCTTCCGAAAAGCTTTTCAAAAAGGTATCACATGTTATCATTTGTCCATTACATGAAATTATATTCGAAAGAATGTGAATAATGAAACATTTTCTCGAAAACGACTTCTTCAATGGGGACAAACATTTGGGTACATTTTAATCTCCTTCTTGATGAGGACCAAAAAAGTTTCTCATTGCATTTTGTTTTGGCATAAAGTTAAAAATAAAATCATAATGTATTACCTTTCTCCGCTTTTGAGATATTTAGTTAAATACAATACTAATTAAGTAATAATTAAGTAAAATACAAATTTTTTGCTTAAAAATTCACTTGCATTCTTAATTGAATTATATTTCATTCCTATTGAAACACTTTGTAAATCAATGACAACAAAAAATATATTTAAAATTTCACGCATTATAAATTTTATATAAAAGAAACACTGACTAGTGAAACTTCACCTTGTCTGAAATGTCTGTATAAGTAAATGCTATGTGTATTTTATTAGTGATTGTCAACGAACGATAATAATAATAATAATGTTAAAGGTATGCATAACAACACAAAATCGTATTAATATAAAACGTATGTGTCAGATATTAGGTCAAAAATAATTAGCAAAATACACATAAGCTAGTTAAAATTAAACATTAGCCATTAATAGCATGCGTGGGTATCAAATAAGATCTATATACACAAATAAATATCATATATGTAATTTTGTTGAATATACGGTGTACCCTTTGCTTAAATATACCTAAAAATCTGTAAGAAGACCTACGTTATTTAAATTTTGATTTAATGTCTATAATCCTGAAATTGTATAATCCTGTCTATAATCCTGTTAATAAAATTGTAAATTTTATACTAAATTAATGAATGATAAATTTTCCCTGCTATCTTTACTTAATAAAAGTCCAAGAAAAACTATTTTAAGATGTTAAACGTAAGATAATTTTTTAAATTATTTACAGCGTTAAATAACGAACGCTTAAATCAAATTTACAAATTATCTACTGCAAAACCGTAGGAGGTAGAATCCAAAGAATATTCTATTAATTTAAAGGTTTTAAATTAGTATTACTCTGCATTCACATTTTGATTAGATCAGACATTATTAAAGCTTTTTAGAAAATTTTTGTAGAAAAAAAATTGTATAATTGATATTTATACAAAAAGAAAAAGTTCATCTGATGACATCTGTAGAATACAATTTAAACAAAAAAAAAAGATAGTCGATTAATTGACTGATTATTTACCAAAAAGTTGTGTATTTGACAAGAAATAAAAAAGCTAAATTACATTAAGTTAAATTGCTTACATACCCAATATACAGTAAGTTCATTATCATTATATGAACTGTTAATTATACTTCTAGATATACATATATTGATTAAAAAAATACTTGTGATATATACCGAGTGTCCAGAAATTACCGCAGGGGATTGATAGGGTAGATAGAAAATAAAATTCTGAGACAAAAAGTCCTTTACCATTTTTTAACCTGCCGTATAGGTAGTTATTAATTAAAATAAGTAACCAATCAGAGGCGCGCAATAGCGGTAAGCAGGGAAGTTAGAGAGTCAGAAGCGAAGGGTGAACGACAGACGGGGGACGGACATAGAGGGAAGCAGTAGACTGGCTTACACTGGGTTACGACAGACCCACGTTCTGCAGGATAACCAATTTTTATGCTCATGATATTGTAACCTTCATTGATTTTTCAACAAGTTTCAACTAGAAATATTATTATTGTATTTTCTATTTGAGTAGTCTATCTTCGTTTGTTTAATTCAATATTATTATTTTCTTACTTATTTTATCAATACTTATATTGTTTAGTATCATGAATGTAAATTTTATTATTAAAATACTTTAATTATATAGTATGTTTACTTGAATAAAGTAGTTAATTATTTATAAATATTTATAATAAGAAGTAATTTTAATGTTTAATCGTATATCATTGGGAATAATTTTTAAAATAACTTCATTTACACAAACTTTATTTTGATGAGCAGCGAATGAGTAGCGACTATCACGCGTCATGCACCACATTCAACAGATAAATGATACATAGTTATAAGTGTACTTACATCATACATAATCTTATTCGTTTTATAGATAAGATGCTACATGATGCTACGATGATTTGCTATTATAGTCAGATATATCATATTATAATATTTTGTGGCTGTTGTGTGTGTATGTACAAACAACATTATATATATATTATCGTTATTGATATGTATATTCAAGAAAAATAACTGTACCTATTAGCCATTAATATATATCTATCTTTGTCGTGCGAATTTTAGCTTTGTATTTTAACGAAGATTCTTGTCAAGCTTGTAGATTCAGTACGTCATCTAAAGCGATTTCTTGTTTACAACTGTTGATGATTGTGTGGTGATTCACACACACTCATCTAGCAGATACACATATTTAACCCATCAATATAAACATTACAATTAAACCTGCGATACGGTACACATTGTATTTGACACTGTACAATTCTTAAAAAACCAAACAATAAGACAGAACGATACATTTACGTATACGCGCATATCTTTGCCTCTTTTTGTATACTCACGTATAGAAACAGATTAAATTTATAAGTATGTTCTGGAGTGTACAGAATATTCGATGGGATTCCCTCACTTTCTTAGAACGCGTGCATTTCAGATATATAAAGCAGGACAACAACAGCTCACCAGTTCAGTAACAATTTAACATTCGTTGAAATCAAAAAGTTCATACAATTCAAAAGTATAATCTAAAAGTTGTAATTGTTACTAAAAAAAAAAGTTAAATAAAGTTTACAAAAATATACATTTCGAGTATTTTCTTTATCACACGCACTATTTCGCTACAATTGAAGGTTTTGAATTTGCTACTATACATATTTCATGTTGAATCCAACTTTTATTTGGATTTCATAGAAAATACTTCACGCATCAAACAAATTGTACTGTTGGTTAAGTAATACGAGTATTAGTTGCCATGATGGTATGTCAATTGACTGAGGGTTTACATTTAAAGTAAAAACATGAAAACTCAATCCATTGCTATCGTTCATCGTTATGCTGTTCATAATTGCTCATTCATTCAATTCATACCTTTATCTCTTTCTATCAATTAAAGCTACATGTAAAAATTGTTCTTTATTTCTACATCTAATGTTATCTTATCTAAATCTCGAATTACTTTAAAAAAATATTAAATGAAATAATTTTTTGTTTTCAAGTTAAATTAAATAAATGGAATTACGCCACGAATTACAGAAATGTTTCGAATTTATTATGTATGTAACTTTTCGATACCTAAATAGATACCCAAGACTTTATAAATTACCCTGATTGATTGAAATAGAATCAAAAATGTTATGGGAAAGATGTAACACGTTCGATGGCTATTTTTAAATTATTTCGGTAAATGCACAAAATCAGAGATCCTAAGTAAATAAACATGGTGTATATAATATTAATTAATTTGTATTCTGACAGTATAAAATGTTTCTAATTAATAAAATGTCACACAACTAAGATGTGGATACTGAGATGGCGTCAAGGTGTTTGTTATTATAAATGTTATGCGAAATAAACGAATTCGGCTTTTTCTCGAATTTTTTCACCATAACGCGTTGAAGTTACGCTGTAATGTATACAAAGCGTTAATATATACATACCTACTACTGATATGGTACTCACATTACGTAGTATCTAAATTATTATATACATTCATTTTTTTCAAATATTTGTTTGAAAAGATTTTTTACTTTATTTTTTCTACTTTTTTTAAGTTTTTAAAGAACCGTGACGTGTTTTGGTTTAAGCCCAAATCCATCGAATATAAATGTTTTTAGGAGTACAATTATTCACATAAATTTTTTAACCAATATTTGTACAAATATACAAATTTATATGACAGCAGTTGCGCATATTAATACCGTCTCATTCGCAAATTTAGAAAGCATCTAATCCATGAGTATTTGAGGCAAATTAGTTTTGTATTAAGATTTTATCACATTTTCGCATGTATGGTCTGTGTGTCTGTCTGTCGTAAACATGATAACTCAAAAACGAAAAGAGATAACGAGCTGAAATTTTGTGTGTCAGTTCTAGAGCTAAAAAGTAAGGCAATTTCGTGGGGGCTAAATTGGACATGATTTTCCTCCACTATGAGAGAAAATATCCACCTTTGAAATGGTAAGAGATGGGAAGAAAATTTAAAAACAAAAAATGTTCCTTTTTTTAAAAACAAACTTTGTTATTTGAAACTTTTTTCACAAACCCAGTATATACTGGGTATTAAGGCAATTAACTCAGTTAGTTGTTATTTTTATTTGTTTATCTTTTAACTTTATTTGTTTGTATAAATACATGTTTTTTTACAAAACATTTTTTTTATAAAAACATTCATTATAATTTCCAATTTGCTGAACGGGCTACACAAATTTAATTAGCCAAGCCAAACCAAATTACATATATTTATCGGTAAAAACATAAACTATTAAATTCAATTCAATAAAAAAAAATACAGGTGAATTGAGTACCTCCTTCTTTCGTCGGTGAAAAAATAGCAAAGGCTCATGGCGATGTTTGAATGTTATTTCTGAAAAATTTAGACAACAAATTTAAAAAGAGTTATTTGACTCGTTCGTAAGTATACAAATTTTGTGTGAATGATAAACTTTCAGACATACAAATGTTAAAAATGTGTAACGGATAAATTATTTCGACAAACGTTAAATTCGTCTAATGAGAATGACACATACCTATTAAAAATACTTGTTATATGTATAATATTTATTATACCAGATTCTTAATAACCTTTTGTGCTGTAGTATTGCGCGCATACCACCGCATATATACACGTGTCTATTATATACATACTACATATACACACAATCTTATTAAAATTTTCATAAATAAACCTTTAATAAAATTAGTAATGTGTTGATATTTATAAATGTCAAAAATGTACGTAAGCTTTATAATATATAAAAATAGTTAATTAAAATTTTTCTTACTGTTAAAAAAAAATTCCCTTAGACACACGTTTTTCTAAATATAGGTTAATTGACTAAACTGTCGGCGTATGGATAAGAACGAAGTAATCGGCTATGCTTGAGAAGGTTTTCTGCAGTTTCCTTCATGAACTCCATATGAATATCGGTGTAGTTCCTAGTCGCCTGCAGCCGCATATCCTATACCAATTCCTAGTCTATACACAAAAGTTCCTTCCACGCCACTCGCATCCTCACATCCATAGGCATCACAATAGACAATCAAAATTATGGTCGAAGTGTAGCCCCTCCAGTACAGCCTCTACAATCTATCTATACACATCTAGGATGAGAATTGAAGTCAAGATCTTTGGCATAGACTAATGCTCTGCCACTGAGCTACCTGAGATGTTATGGTAGTGGAATACATGATTCACTATCTATAATGTCGATGTATTATTTATTTGTTTATTTACTATTTATATATTTTTAATTGTTTTGAGTGAATTAGACCCTAGTTCGCAAACAAGCGAGTTATAGAAATTAATTTTACTAAATTAATTTTCCATTTGTGTATTTCTTATGAATAACTAAGTCATTATTACAAATATGGAAAATGAACGTTTGAACCATGGAGTCTACACAAGGAAATCTAACTCCATCTAAACAAATAATTGACAAAAATAAGATATCAGTAGTGTTCCTTCTACACCGGAAACAGTGAAGAGATTATAAAGCGCAATTTTGAATTGAAAAACATGACGTATTAATGTAGTATTATAAAAATTATTTGCAACCAAAGTATTTTTCCAATAAAATACTTTTTTTAATAAATGACATAAAGTAATTAGTTGAAGTAAGTGATACTTAAAAATTCGCAAAATAATTACATAACATTAAAAAACAAATTAATTATAAAACATCGAATAATTAAATAGTAACCTGTAGTTGGAGTTATAAAAATGAAAATAAATTAAGTAAAAATAAATAAACATTTAAATCAATTTAGAAGATTATTAAATCATATATTAAATTCAACTTTTATTTTTTAATAATAAGCCTGAATACAAAATGTCATACTTCACTTCTATTTATTACTCTATATTCACTTCGGTACGGATGGGCAACTAGCGACGCTAGTGGCATAACAAGTAAATATAACTTCTACCATTCCGTTGCCATATTTTGTCAATTCTGCCGTTTTAGTTCGGTCTCCTTGTGTAGTCTCCATGGTTTGAACAATGAACTATCAATAAATATTTTTGTGTTTTGTACAAAAATTAGAATGAAGAAGATCATTTCTATTTTTGAATTGAACACAAAAATTTTTATTGAAAATTCATTGTTCAAACACGCGTTCAACAACGCGAATTAAAGTAAATAAAACTTTGTTTAAAATACACGTGTTTCAACCGACAAATTATATGTAAAAGCTAATAAATCATCATTTAAAAATTGTATCACATAAATTATTTATATAATAAATAAAATGATCATTAATTTTTTTTCAAGCTTATAGTTGTCAGCATTTATAATGATTAAATAAATTTTATATAATATTTTACATAAAATAATTAAAATAGACATTTCACGAAACATGAATTATTTAATTTTTTAAACAGTATTGGTTGTAAATAGAATTATTTTATGTTTAGAAATCTATCTTCTTAACATAAAATAATTCTATTATGTTTAGAAATTTACACTTTTATAAAAATGTAAATATCTATTTGTTTATTTGTTTAAACTACTGGACCAATTTGGTGCAACTTTTTGTTTAATAGCTTATGATTAGACTTAAAACTGGCATGTATTCGCTACGAGAGATATAATTAGAAAATAATCGCTGAAATAGACATTTGGTAGAAGTGTCGATAATAATTTGAAATCGTGGAAGCGGTGCGAACGATACATATTTAAAGTAGCGGAAGCGGTGGGAATTTAAATTGAAGGCTTAAAATGACGTTAAAACTAACATTTTTCTTCAAGAGACATCCACTGTTCTACTAATTTTTAACTTCCCACTATAGGGAGGTTATAGTAATCGGTCCGAAAATCGAAATAATAATATCAACCTTTTGTGGTCACCAATGTCTTAGATCACCATAAAGTATTATTTGCAAGTAAAATAACAGATAATGGAAAATAATTTTAATGAAAATATTTCTTAAGATACTTACAGCATTGGCGGTGTTTTAGTGTAAAAATTCGAAAAAATTTGTTCAAATGTCCCACCATTAAACCATTAATCAATAAAGATTTACGAAAAGTATTCAGATAGAGAAGAAACAAATACTGTCGCATTAAGAAATGTAATATTCAGAGACAAATCCACCCTATGGCATGGCTCTTATATTATGAAAATCTTTTAATCGAACAGGTAGAATTATATTTTATTTTTATTTTGTGCGTTTCTTTGAACAATATTGGATGCCCGATCAGTTGCACGCAAGAAATTATTGTAATTTTTCTAAATATTTGTAGGGAAATATTTCGTATCTAATTGTAATACAACGCCACAAGTGAAGCTACAATTTAAAAATTGATTTGTGCCTTATTTATTCGGATTTCGGAAAAATCTTTCAAATAAAAGTATTGTTAGTATCGTTATAAGGAACAACTTTTATTTTAACGACTATGAAATTGATTAAATTTAATTTGAAGAATAACTATGCTGTTGTACTTAAAAAATTCAAGGTATTTAATTTCAAGATACTTTTTTTTTCTTCAATTGGAAGCATCTAATTAATATAATACTCAATTTTGTAATTCTAGGAGCTCAGAAATAATATCCTTATAAACCCTTGTGTATGAGTATGCTATGATTTTCGAATTGTTAACATATTATTTACAAATTCAGTAATAGCAAATTTTATAATATGATCAATGCCTCGTGTTGTTTCAAGCGCGGATCCACCGTTGTGAGCACGATGGGCATGTCCACAACCCTAATACACTTGTGACATCACACTATCACGGTGTATTAAGGTCGATAGGCTTATGATATTATATCCAATGCCTTATTAAAAAAAACAATGATTCGTGCGTGATTCGGAACGCAGCGAAGTACTTAGTCATTATAGACAATATGCTGACACGTTATGTCACATTTTTGACAACATATTATCTGTTTCTTTTTGGCACATGAATACTTGTATTAGAAAAAAGAGATGACTATTCGCTGGGTGCGCATAGTCATCTACTAATTTAAAAGTACATAGTCGTCTACTAATTTAATAGTAAGCGTGTGTTGTACGCACATATACAATGGCAAAGGAAATACTATCCGGACTAGCTTTCCTAAATATACATAAAAATGTG
This sequence comes from Nineta flava, assembly GCA_963920215.1. Classification (NCBI taxonomy): domain Eukaryota; kingdom Metazoa; phylum Arthropoda; class Insecta; order Neuroptera; family Chrysopidae; genus Nineta; species Nineta flava. The sequence continues at coordinate 75,141,970 of OY986041.1, forward strand.
AACCTGGATATCGAAGAAATTATTAACGTTTTCGCGAAAAAGAAACGTAAGCTTGAATTTGTAATTTAAATAAGCACCTAAATACAATTATTTAATGTAAAATATATACCAGCGTTTAATTTAATTTTATATCCTTTGAAGTTTAAAGTAAAAATTTCATGAAAATCAGTTCAGTAGTTTAGAATCTAAATGTGACACTGTGATGTGCAAACAACGCACATATACTTTTTGTAATTTTTGTGAGCGAACAAACTAATATTTTACAGGTTTATTAATTTACTAGTGTTCGTCCCACGGCTTTGCCCTAGTGGAACTATACAAAATCTTCGTCAGGGCGTCATATATTTTGTAAACATATATTTTGTAGGAATTCACTATATCGATCATGAGGCAGTTCATACACTGACTCGCACTTGGCCGATTTTCGGGTGGCTGTGGCCACAACCTTTTTTGAGGGCTGGATCCGCGCCTGTGTTGTTTGTTTTGTATATAATCTGCAATACGTTCGTATATATATACGATATTGTATGATTGCCAACATTGATATAATATGGTTTTTATTTAACGCATTATACTTCATTTTATTTTTCAAATACACATAAATTAGAATTAAACACCGTACACCACTTGACAATATTAAATTATCATTTTTATATTGATGATAATAATATTCTTTGAACGTATACATAAATTGCAGCTATATTTTTTAAACTGTTTTATTATATTATCTCTAGCATTATTTTATTTAAAGAACAAGCTTTTTTTAATCACTTATCGTTTTTAAGATACCGTGCAGACAATGGGATTTTATTGAAATGCTTTTGGGTCACGCCATCAAAGGATGTGACAGAAATAGAGTGCTGTTTATGAAAAGGTATGATGTCCCGCTTCTCACACCCTAACATTGAAACTGACTGAGTAAGCAATTGCTGAGCTGATATACAGGGCAGCTTCAATAGCGGCAACAAGAGAATTGTCAGGTAGTCTGTTTGGAATTGCCAATCTACTGTCGTACATCGCGATTTTCCATTGAAATATTTACCCAAACTATTACACAGTCAATGTAAAGCCAACACCTAAAGTCGAGCTATAATTTAAAAATTAATTTAAATTGATTTATGCCTTTATATTCGGTTTTCGAAAAAATGTTTCGGATAAAAGTTCATTATAACGATACTAATAATACTTTTTATTTGAAAAATTTTTACAAATCAATTTTTAATTTATAGTTTCATCACTTGTGGCGTTTTATTACAATTAGGTACGAAATATTTCCACTGCGTGCAATTGAGATTTTATAATAACCTATACTTGACTCTGAATATATATATCTATATATATATATATATACATAAATATATATATATATATATATATATATATATATATTTATATTTATATAAATATATATATGTAGATATCATATGACAATTAATTTTGTCATATGATATCTACATATATATATATATATATATATATATATATATATATATATATATATAATTGTTAGTCAATCGAGAAAATATTTAGACTATTTTGGTTTTTAATCTTGTAAAGAATGTTTTTTAAAGAAAAATATTTCAAGCATGTTTGTTGATATTATGCCAAAAATTATATCATCAACATCAAAACAGTCACACATTAATGAAGTATGAAATTTTAATCAAAAATATTTGTCGATACCTTTCATTACCTAAGTATGAGTAAAATTGATTAATTGTATGAGGTCATTGCATTAAAAATAATGCGCATTAATGCATATTATACTTTGATGCATACTTTTGGATATATAAACTCAACTACTTGATTTTATTTAGGGTTGAAAGAGAGCAGATGTGTATACTTGAAAACTTGTGTTACAACGAGTTAAAACGTTGTCTAAAAATTTGCGGTAATGCATTTCTTACAATTATTGAAACGGGTCGGCACTTTCAAAGATATTGGCTTAGACAAGAATGACCAAAAATAAATAAAAAATTATTCTAGTTTGGTTTAATTTTATTTGTAAAAAAAAGGTATTTTCCCATCTCTTCCACGCCCAAATCTCGAAAGCGTGGTTTTTCAAAACATGCGTTTTTCGAGAATCTATTTAACTACAAAAACGAGAAGAAAGATATTTTATTTACGAAAAACGTAGGTTGTTGTGTATTAAATTTGAGATCGATAATCAGAAATGTTACAAAAGTATGTTTGCAAATGAATTATAATCTACAAATCTTTGTTGGATTTGTCTCCGCACCGAATAGTTATTAAAACATCGGAAAAATGCACGAAAAACAAATTTATGAAGAAAACTCATTTTATAATACATTTGTATGGAACGGATTTTTTGATGATATTGATTCTGAGGCGGTACGAAGTTCGCGGGGTCAGTTAGTATTATATAGTTCGAAAATTAATTGTAATATTATAACATATTTCGAATTATCATTTAAAGGAAGTCTGAATGATGACTATATTCGAAATATATTGAATAGAGTGGATGTACCTGTATCTTGACAACTGGTATCAAAAAATTTCCAAAATGAGTTATTTATATGATTGGTACCTTGTTTCAAAATACAAATGCAAAGAGTTCTTTGATAGAATTCACATATACCAATATTAAACAAAAACAAGTGAAAATAGCCAGTATACACTGAGTTCATTATCAATGCGTGAACTGTTTATTTTACACACTCACAAATATATAAAAAAACAAAATTGAGTAAAATGGTGCTTACATAATATAATTTTGTAATTTAAGGCATTCAAGCTGTAATTGTGGTGAAACTATTCAGTTTATGATAAATACAAACGATATACAAACATTTGTGTGTATATCGGGTATAATGAACGGTTGTATAAAACTGGTATATAAATTCCTCTACTTTAATTTTCTCATATGTGTATAATAAAAACTGTTTACTTTTCTAATTTATTTTGAGTTTCAAATATTAGAATAACATCCAATGTGTGTATGTTTATTTTGAAAACTAATTGTTTATAATAAATTACGTTTCATATTTACCTTAAAATGCTGATATTTGATGTTGACATAATTCTTTTTCAAGAAATAAGATTCTTTTCGCATATGTTTTTTAATTTCTTTTTATTAAGTTGTATCGCAACTCTTGATTTGTTAAATTGTAATAATATTTGATAAATTGAAACATGAAAAACACGTATTAGATTAGCAAAAATACAAGTCTAAAGATCTGATATTCTTCCATGATTAATTTTCCTGATCAAAAAAAAAATTGCGAAAGTAATATCTTAAAATCAAATTATCAGCCATATTGTGCATTTTTAAACAACTTTTTCATATGTACCTTCGAACAAATAGTACAAGTCGATTGTGATACATTTTTAAGATAAAAAGTAGATCTTATTCACAAAAGTTGGCCTACCCCTGTATTATAGACTACCACGATTTAGATTTCGGAAACTACTCCTCCTTGAGTTTGAAAACTTGGAATGGATTGATATATATAGTTTTATAGAATAGATAGCACAGTTTAATTGCGAGATATTCCCCTCACAAACATACAATCAGAAAGTGAAGTTCGATAAAAGCCTGTAAAAAAATTACTTTCTTTATCAAATTAGTTTCTTTTCAATATTTAAATAATAATCGAATAATAAAATCCCTACCTATATAGTATGTACTGTAATAAAAACCGTTTAAAATCTCATTTAAAAATTAAATTAAAATTCAATGATTAATTGTTGTGAAAAATAAAATAAACATGTCTCTATTAGAGAAGGTAGTTAATGGGAAATAAATTTGATATCAAAAGAGGAAGTAATTTTGATTTGCTACCGGTTTATGTATGTGTATATTGATTGATTGATGACACAAAATAATATGACAAAAATTCTACTCATTTAATTGTTTAGATTGTGATAAATTATACATCATAACAAATATTATTTTCAATAATATTTTAGTTTGAATTAAATAATATATAAATATAATATTTATTAACATTTAAAACGAGATGGAAGTGTATTGTATTTATTCACAATTTATTATTAATTTAACACACAGTTTCTTGTTCATCGTATAAAACTCTGTCCGTATAGCTTATGTACTTTAACGTGGCTGTAATGTATTATTAAACGTTTCAATCGAGGGATGTAAAAAACACTTTAACCAGAATCGCTTCGAGGATACAAATGATTTTAATTTTTGCGACAAGATTTTTGTGCACAATAATTATAGCTCACAACAAAAAATTAAATTTCTCATGTTGATTCGGTAAAAATAAAAACAAAGGTAGTTTATTTATGTTGGGGCGATTTATTTGAAAAAAAAAGATTTGAGCCCGGGACCCAGGCATGGTGTTGAAACATATCCTATATACAATAGCAATGAATATTTGTATACAATGTTAAATTCACTTTTAAAACACGAATGCCGATGATTGCCGACTGGCACATAGCCGATCATTTATTAAAAAACGTGACAGTCTGAAATTTCGTTTCAACCCATATAAAATGATACTTGTATAACCTCGCTATAGATATTTGCACATCAAAAAACATAAATTATTAAATAAAACAAATATTTGAGATTTTCGTAACGAAAAAAAATTGTTTTGTTTAATAATTATAATGGATTTTCGCCAAGTAACGACCCATTAAATACTGTTGGGATGGAAGAGAAGGTTCCAAGTAATCCTAAAATCTACTCTTATAAAGATTAAATAAAAAACAATTTATTGGAATTGAAACCACACGTTTATTTTGCCTGAAAAATAATCAATCAATAATTTGTTAGGGGTTACTGAGGTAACATAGAGAATATACAGTATGTTCGCAGAGGTACCTAAATCTGAAAGTAAAATTGAAGTTTAGAAGCGAGTACACTACATACCTCCTCCCACCGATTAACAAAGTAAAACCAGAGAAAAACGTTGTTCACAAAACAAGATTGTTCTGATGGAAAACACTTTTTTAATTGGTGACCAACAGAATTACAAGGAGCCTATGAAAATAAAATTAATTGAAACATAATTTATTTTATTTTTTACAAATATGAAAAAAAGAAAAAGAAGGAAGATAATTTAACATTGAAGAAGGTACGCAGATTTTAGCCTGTCAATGGACACATAGGTACGTTTGTTGTTGACTGACGAAATGTATTATTTCTAAGCGGGGAACCGTTTCTCGTCGGTTGAAGTCTGCAAATTGACTTAAACTCCAAGTTTTATCTATGTGGTAAAGGTTTTTATCTTTACCACATAGATAATTGGAATTTTTTGGGGCAAATTCGTTTAATCAAATGGTTTTGCAAACCAGGCATTTTACAGACATGCGTGAAGAATTTCTATATAGTTCAAATCAATGTTAATTTTCAATTACTTTCTGTTGGAATATTTTTAAATTATTGATATTGATTGTGCCCTATAAATTTGATTAAATCAGTTGTAACATTCAGACAGAAAGTCTGCCATAAGTATATGCTTGACTACGAAATTCTTAAAAGAGAATAAACAGAAGGAAAACATCGATGAACACGATGAATAATTAGAATGTGTGAGTGAGATTATTTGAAATTTCCCCCATAGGGGTTGATTGTGACTTACCTTACTGGTGCATTAGTTCATTAGTGCATTAGTAAGAAAAATTCATGCGGTATCACAATTTATCAATTATTTTAGTAAATCCACCCATGATTTGCTAATAGAATTTCAAATAAGTTTAACATTTCGGATACCGTCGATGTCGGAATGAATACAGTATCGTTGTGTTCTGTTATGTTAAGGGGGATACAATCGGAGACAAAAGTATTAAAAATTCGTGAAAATCTATCAGTGATTTTTGGACCTCCACTCGCTATTTCTATCAACGCTAGTAATATTAAAACTGTATACATGTGTAATGTTTATGTTTAGAATAAAATTTTGTAATTTATTTTATGATTTGACAAAAAGAGTGAATATAGACCGTAAAACGAAGAAGTATAGAAATTTGTACAAATAATAATACACAAAACACAGAAATATATATACCAAGCATCCCATTTACAAAATATTCAAATTTAAACTTGTGGGAGTTGTAGATTTGTAATGGGACGAGGATGGTTATATATACCGTGTGTTAATTTGAAATGTTACCACCTAGATAGATAGATACACCCTCTGGGGTCTAAAAAGTATTGCACTTCGACTTTATGGTCCATTGTACTCCCCCTTCTACTTCAGTCCGACGAGATTCGCTTCTCCCATATGTTGGCAATACCCAGGAGCTTGCTTATCAGGTCTTCCGGAAGGTTAATATATTCGGGGTAAGATGCACCGAATATCCTGTATCTGCTGTAACCTAGAGGTTTGCAGTCAAATATAATGTGGCTGGATGTTTCTTCCTCCTCGCCACACAATCTGCGCACAATGGATCCGTTATGGAGTCCCATTGTGTGCAGATGCTTCCGCAGGGGATAATGCCCGGTAACTCTCTGTAGTTGCTTCCTATGCAGCTTCAGTGCATCGAGAGGTAGCCTTTTGGTTGCACTCTGAAGCAGTATTTTCCCGAGCTCCTTTCGCGGTACTTTTTCCTCAGTGATCACGGTGTTTAGCATTTGACCACTCGTTGATCACCTGTTCCCATGCAGTCCTTGGAATTCCTAAAATAGACTCTGAGCCTATGAAGGGTATTCCGACTCCTTTCTTTTCTAAGGCATCTGCTTCTTCGTCTCCTTCCAAACCACTGTAACCCGGCACCCAGATCAATTGAACATTGTTCCATTTTGCCAGATCCAGCAGTTCCTCCAGACAATCCTTGACTACCCCTGAGGTGATCTCCGTTCCAGGCAAGGCTGTCAGAGCAGCTTGACTGTCCGAGAGAATACTCACGTTCTGGTTTATGCAGCCTCTACGTAGGTTCTCTCAAGTTACCACCTAAATGATTTTTTAAATATGCATTTTAGAAAAAAAATTTTGCACAGTTTAAATATAATGCGACAAGTATATTTTTGGCCCATAATTCGCATAATTCGGCCCATAACATCCATGTTCGCGTGGTATAACATATCTTTTCAGCTATGATAACTTATCTTTCCAGCGAAAGGATACATATTAAAATAGAAAGAAACTTTATCTCATAAAAACAAACAACTTTTGTTTGAAACAATTTTTCATACATCCTACAAATGTGGTGACAATTTTGTATTGACATATTAACGCTAAAATGTTGAATCCATGGAAAATAGCGTCTTACAAAAGTTATTTGTTTTAATGAGATAAAATTTTTTTGAATTTTTTTAAGATTTTCATCATCTCGCACCCTTTAAAATATAAGATATAACCAGTCAAGTAGCCGAGCGGTCTAAGGCGTTTTAGCTGCTTGGGGACTGGGAGGTTGTGGGTTCGAATCCCGACATCAGCAGTTTGTCATTTAAAAAAAAAATGAAAAAAAGGGGCGGTTCATTAACTAAACTGTCGGCGTATGGACAAGAACAAAGTAACCGACTCTGCTTGTGAAGGTTTTCTGCAGTTTCGTTCACGAACTCCAGATGAATATGGGCATAGTTCATATCAGAGTCGACTCCAGTCTTACATCCTTCAATTCCTAGCCTACATCCTACCTCACATCCTTAGGCATCATAATGGACCTTATGGTCGAAGTGTAGCCCATCCTGGGCACGGATACATGGAATAAAAATCAAATTTTTGTATTATGTTTCCTCCCTTTAAACAGCGAAACTTTTATTTGATACATTATTTTCTAAAATGAATGTTTAAATAAATATTTAGATGATAACTTTTCAAGCGACCACACGGTATATACATATTTGTGTATGTGAGTTTACCTTCATATCATCATTGTATTCTTGTAATATAGATAAATATTTGAAACATTTTATTATTAAACAAAGATAGAAAATTGTAATTGAATATTTACTGTGTAACATTTTATGTTTGTGTTATACGAATATTGAAGATAATAGATTTAATGTTAGGGGGGAGGGAGGGATGCTTAACATTGAAGTTTTGTGGGATTTTATTGTACACAATCTATAATGATAATATAATTATTGTAGCTGTTTTGGTTCGAATATGTTTGATAATTATTGAAAAGTGTTGATATATTAATAGTTTTTGTAAACTTAGAGTCTATCCATCCATCGTTAGTATGGCTGATTTTATAATGTTATACTATGGTACGTGAATAGCGATTATTTTATTTGACATTTAAGGAATATGCCTGACAATTAGTACCACTATTTTGACATGAATGCTTGATATGAAAAATCATTTTGGCTTGGATCTAGCCTAAGACTTTCCGGACCCATGCTCTATCAACTGAACTACCCAAATGCTATGACAGCATGCTTATAATTTCTCACTATCGTATATATTTGTATTTTTATTACTTGTTATTGATTTTGACTATTTATATAAATTGAATTGTTTTTGTAAACTTTCTGAATGAGAGACAGACATTTCGCTTGATTTTTTCAATCCTGTATACTTTTTGCGTCTTAATTTAAAATTCATTCGCCGAATTGTTTGAGAGAAAATCTCTTGTGACAGACGGACGATTACTGAAGTGATTTCACGAACTTGAAATTATATTTTTTAACTTCTTAACCAGCATTGGAGAGTAATCAGTTCGACAATTCTTTATTTTCACTATTTCGCTATGTTTTTGGGTAACCATATTTGATATATTAACACCATTTGTGTGCATGTGTGTACACGACAGCTCGAGAACCAAAAATCGTTCGTTATATTAGGTAAATGGGCAGATTTATAGTAACGTTGTAATGCTATTTTACTCGAATATTTACAGAAATATTGCCGATTTTATGTACTCTAGTTTTTAAAAATGAATTTTTGTTGTTGCCATATTTACCAATAAATATTGGTTAAATTAGGTTAAATTAGTTATCCTATAATATTAATAATGTTTTTGAAATTAAGTAAAACAAGAGAAAGACTTGTATTTTTAATGGAAAAAACTTCCATATACTTACAGTTTTCTTCTATTGACAATGTTTTAGTGAAACGATTGCGCAAAAATTTGTTATGTCCCACAGTTAAAATTTTATAAAAATTATTCAGATAAAACAGAACAAATACTTTGAAGTTGATCACGTGCACAAAATTTTTCGCTGAGATATGTAACATTCAGATCTATATTGCTACAATGACGGAAGCCGGAGATATAACAATAAACGCGAGCAAACCAGCGGATATAAGCTAGTACATGATAGAGATGCCACGAATAGCGATTTAGTCGAATTCCGTGCCACGCTCTTAGCTGGAGCACTCAATATTCGGGGATAGATGTGTGCATTTCGCCCGTTATAGGCTACAATCTGTGTCATTGCGGTGCGTGCGGGGCTTGCGTATTTGGTTAATTTGCCAATAGATCGTGTCAGGACATGTATTCTTCTGTTCGCAGTAATCTTTATTACTAAAAAATATTGCTTTTTTTAAAAAATAAGCACCAACAATTCATAAAAAACCGCCTATTCGAGACTGTTATGAGATTAGTAATGAAGGAAATAAAAATTGGCTGTGCGTTTGCTGTATAACAGCAAGGTAAAATTAGCAAAATTACCCTGACAAATTCGCTAAGATTTGTCTATCGTCTCCTGACAGTAGTGTGTATAATGAGAGGGTATTTTCAGAAGCAGATACTATTTATGAGGAAAAGAGAAATCGTTTGTTATCAACAAATGCTAAAAAAAAAGTGGTAAGTTTAATTCATCATAAAACTGACCACTGACAGATTTGTTATTGAAATTGATACATTTTTAGCGAATTTCCTCCAAAGCAAATGCAGCTATTGTTTTTGCACCAACGTTGGAATTTCGTAAAAATTTCTTCAAATGTCCATCGATCCTACCTATTAGATGTTAAAAATCACTATCGCTAAAATTTGTATATATATATATATATATATATATATATATATATATGTATACAACATATGTACTTTTTTCAAATGTCTGTGGACTCTCTAGCGGTCACAGTTTTATTCCGATTGGAATGAAATTAGGTATTTGAGTTATTTAGGTATTCTAAAGGTCAAGTTCGTTAATGGTTAAAATCGGACGAGGGGAAAGGGCGTTTATAGGGAGGGGAAAACCCAAAATTTGACTATCTCTCTTAATATTTGAAAAATCGAAAAATTTATCAGAAGTTAAGTTGTAGGTACTAAGTTTTACTGTAATTTTGTTTCTTATCATTTTTCTGTTACACTAATATTTACAGAAATATTTACAATTTAAGATTGAAAGATAAATTCTAAATATCTCTGTTCACATTAGAGTTTGAGAAAAATGATCAAGTAATGAATTGTAGCAAACTTGATTTTCTACAACTTTACTCCTTATACATTTTTCGATTATTCTAATATTAAGAAAGATATTTTATCTTTTGTGTTTGTTAAATACGAATACATGAAATATATTTTATTATAAAAAATTTTGATTGTCGTTTCCATAGTTACTATAAACTAAAATCGTTATTTTGGCTATTAATAAATTTAATTTTTGCCAAAACTAAAGTCATATCAGATATTATATTTCATTTTGATCTCACTAAAATTATGAGCGCTAGAGAGTGATTTATGTATTCTAAGGAAATTCGCTAAGTTGACGCAGCTCCTGCGTAACGAATGTTTTTGAGTAATGTGCGCGTTATTTTTCATGATTATGTATTCGATATTCGTCGGAATGGTACGCAGCATACGACCGAATACCGAATATTAAAAAATAGGCCGAATACCGAATGTAAGTCGAATATTCGTGACATCTCTATAATAAAAATATTCATGTATGAAACCATGTCTACCAATTTTGAGTAACAAGTCTATGACAATATGTGGTAATAATCAGTGGCATAGTAATATCACACAAAATGAATAGAAAATGTACGTCTACATAATAGTTGTTTCAACCACAAAGTTTCACTCTCTTACATTATATGATTGTATAGAGAGCATGAGTATCATTTTCAGTAGAAAAGTTTTCGAATTAGTTGTCTCTTCATGACAATAAACGTTAGATATCATAATACCAATCTCGCATATATAGTAAGTAAAGATGAAAATATTCATTCACTGTTGTTAGTTCGTTGGTTTATATATACAGGGGGTGAGTCAAAAGTCATGGAGTTTTTGGAAAAGGTGGATAGGAGATGAAATTCTAAAATGAAAAGTCCTTGGACATTTTTGCACCCACGGTTAATTAGATATTAATTAAATAAAGTAACCAATAAGAGAACCGCGTTAACGGAAAAAGAAATGGTGGGGAATTAACGCAGCGTCAGTAGAGATACGTGAGGGAAGCGAGCTCTCCCCATCACAAACGTAGAGCGAGTCAACCTTATGCGTTTCAAATCCGGTACAGTTTTTATAGTAGAATTTTAAAAAATTTACTTTCTTTCCGAAAAATCGAATTAACTGAATTGTTTAGTTTTTATTAGATTTCTAACGAGGAAATTTTACGGCGGTATTTGACGTTTTTTTAAAGTTAAGAGCTGAATAGATTTTGGAATCAATCGGTATAGTAATGTAAAAATTCTTTAAACAAATATTTTTGGGATTATCATAAAGATAGTCCGGATAGTTTTTGAGGAACTCAAAACATCAAGATCTTATAAAAACTCAGTTTTCGATAATCGAACTGAAATCAAAAACTGCCCAATATTTGAAAACCTTCAATTGACTTAACGAAAAGTTGAAAATTAGTCTAAATTGCAATTGATTTGATCAGTAAAAAAAACATTAATAAATTCTTTAAGTATAATTTTTTTCAACATTTTAGTGAGCTAAATTATTGGTGATTCGTTGCTTAAATTTTTTAACGAAAGATGTAGTTTTCAGGTATAATGCATCATTCATTTTTCATTGAATTGAGAGTATCTCTGCTGCCGCTGCGTTCATTCCCCACCATATCTTATTCCGTTAACGCGAATCTGCAATTGGTTACTTTATTTTATTAATATTCTAATTAACGGTGGATCAGGTGCAAAAATCTCCAAGGACTTTTCATCTTAGAATTTTATCCCCTATCCACCCTTTCAATAAACACCATGGCTTTTGAGTCACCCTGTGTATATACATATATTGTGATGGAGTTTTTCAGCAGCGCTGATGTTCATGATGACAATGAGAGATGGGGCATGCGAACACACAATTTTTTATTTTCATTTTATTATTATTTTTTGTAAAAACTACACTGTGTTTTCTTTTACATTCTTCAACGATTCAATCATTTTTTTTGTCTTTTTTTCTACTGATTTTTTCGCTTTTCCATCCAATTTAAGTTTTACAATAGTTGAATATTTTTTAATGAGTTTAAACTAAAATTGAAGTGACATTATTATTATTATAGTGTTATTATAATAATAGTTTTTTTTTACACTTTAAATGGAAAAATCATCAAGCTTAAAGCTTTTACAGTGATTTTTAAACATTGTATTTCAATATTTTCTGTTTAGGTGGACGATTGAACTTGTTTTTATTCTTTTTCTTTGTGATTTCATGTTCCCGTAATATATTCGATGGGGAATTTAACCTTTTTTTTTGTAGGAACTTAAGAATATTTCCCCAATTGGTCCATTTGAACTTCTATCTTCATTAAATTTAAAATTTTGCTCTAATTCCTAGAAAAATTATTTGTATTTTATAAATACGTATGTCGACTACAAAGTAGTCATCATCAGTATGAATAAGCTAATCGTAACTATCTCCGGGATATGGAGTCAAAGATATGCTACTCGTTGCTAATTTGGTGTGTGTCTAGCTAATTCATACTGATGATGACTACTTTGTAGTCAAAATACGTATTTATACAATACAAACAATTGTATAGGAATTGGGTGCAAAATTTGAAATTTAAGTTCAAATAACCTACAGCTCTCGTTGATTATCTTAATAATCTTTATATTCTATTATCATGCCTACAGTGCTCAATGAGGCCCCACGTCATAAGTTTCCCGCTCTCCTAACTTTGGACTCATATGGAGACTCGTTTGCCAAGTTGAATCCAGATATTATCAACTTTCAGGCAGCCTGATGTCCCTTCCAAGGACACATCCAACCAGTCATTGGACACAAATAAAATCTGTTCTGAAACGAACAAGTTAATTCAAAGTTGTATGTCCCTTTATGTGACAGTGTCTTAAAACCTAATATTACAGCCTGTTTACTAGCCGTTTTTATAATGCGTTGAAATAATATCAAGGAATAAATATAATGGCTTAAGAGGCGCTTAGCTGCTACATCAGTGATTTCCAACCACTGTGCTGCGCCACTTTTGTGTGCCTCCAAATTTTTAAAGTGTGCCGCCAAATTTTAGAAATATATATAGTAAAGTATTAACCAACATAAAATCGAAAAAAAATTAGAGACTGTTAAATGTAGAAGACGATATGAGAGTAGCATTGCCATTTTTACGACCAAATATAATTGAAATTATCGAAAAACATTCTTATTATTAACTTGTAATTAATTCCTTATTAAATGTACTTTTAAACTTTAATTTTTCTTTGCGTTCCATCAAATTTTGAAATCGTTAAAAGTGTGCCGCGACAAAAAAAAAGGTTGAGAATCACTGTGCTAGATAAACATGTAAATGGGAAAATATATGTTAGAAAACGGTTCTATATAAGATCTGTACTAAAATTTGTTAATACCATTTGGAATATACTATAAATTTTTCATCGAAAAATAAATTATCTAGTTCATTGTTCGAGAACGATATTCAAAATTAAAAATTCTTATGGACCTAGCCTATCTGTATAAATGAAATCTAGAGCACGATAGTGCGCAAGGCCGAGTTTAATTTGTAATACAAAGAATCAATTTTCTTTGAAAAAAATAATTATTTGAACCAATATTAAATTGGTAAACATAGTTAACCTAATTCGAGATACTACTTAAACGATTTTAGACAAGCTCTAGTAAACTGTTCACCAAATAGTCAAATCGATCTTTTGTATCCAATTAACATGTAGCAGTAGAAGAGAAGAGTCCGAAATCAGGTAAGAAGGTCTTTCTAGATCTTTTTTACCGACCCCTAAGATTCCCATCTACTCCTCTCTTCCATCCTCAACCAAATCTGGTTCGTTTCCTCTAACCCTGTGTTTGTTGTCGAATCTACTTGTCTTCTTTGCGAATGACAGGACAAAGCTCCACTTTAGTTACTTTACCTCAGATTTCCTCATTTCGATTGAGTCAAAGCTAGAGACCTCTTTTTGGCTCTGAAAGATAGTAAATTTCATTAAAATTGCTAAACAATCATTTTTCGATGTTAAGCGATGTTTTCAATCCTTACGACACATAGGAAAAATCACAAAAAATATAAATAATCGTCTGAATATTTGTTTCTGAGATACGCCGTGCTGAATTTATGTGCTAATTTTCACGATTTTGTAAAATATCTCTTAAATAGTTAAAAAAACACGATTTGTATATTTTTTACGTAATGTAAATTTCTACAAATTGGGTTTGATAATAATAATAATAGTAATAATATTTTTATTTCCGTTCGTACAAAGTACATAGAAAAGGTCAAAATTTACAATTTACAATTTACAGTGGTTTTCATTTAACAAATTCTCTTAGCGTATAATGGTTTTTGTTCAATAGAAATTTTTTTAATTCGATTTTAAATCTTTTTAAATGTAAAGCTTTTATTGATATTGCAATTCTATTTTATATTCTGATACACATATTTAAGACTCCTTTGTCGATATAAGATTTTTTGGTTTGTATCGTTACCAGATTCCCTGCATTTTTGGTGTCATAGTCATGTTCAGTCTCGAAAACCATAAAAGAATCTGCGTTTTGTTTCACAAAAAGTGAACATTCCATGATATATATATATATATATATATATATATATATATCTATTACCGTAAGTATTTTAATATTTTTGAACAAAGGTCTAGCATGTTCTAAAGGCCCAGAATTGGAAATTACTCTTACCCATCGCTTTTGTAACTTAAGAATTCTTTCAATATCAATAGAGTGGCCTCAAAAGAGAATTCCGTAGTACACTTAATAGTACACTTGAAGAAGTGCATTCAAAGATATATAATGTACGTAGCTTACATAACATATAGCTAAGCTTAGAAAATTTTTTTAACAGATTATCGATATTTACTTTACCAGTTAAATTGCTATCTATGTAAATACCCAAAAAATTTTTGAATTTTACCATTTCAATGTTTGCAATTGGATTGTTCAGACGAATTGTTGACAGATTCCTGTCTCTAAAAGTCAAAAGTCAACGATACGAACAATTAGAATTAGATTTTACTCGAGAAAACTATTAGTAGAAAATGTGGTTTCTAAATTGATGTGATTTACTGTACCAAACACAAACAAATCAAGATAAAACATTTACTACATACATATGACTATAAATGTGAACAATAATAACATTCTTCAATATTTAGTAGCACCAGATTGGAGTGTAATATTTTTGTGTGTTATTAAAATATCACAAATTTGAATATTATATAAAAATTTTCCATACAACATTTTAATGGTATTTTTTCTTCTTCAGAGGCATGTGGTGATAAATCATATGTTACCCGTTTAGAAGTACAAGGAAAATATAAAGAAAAGTTAGTAGGCACCACCAATAAATGTGTGTGTATATATACATTAAATGTGTAGTTAAAAATTGTGTGATACTTGAAAAATGTTTGCAGAAAGAAAGGGATGGCAAAGGTTTGAGTAAAGAAAATATGAAATGATGAAGCAATTTTCTTGTATAAGCCATACATAAGAAAATTGAATATTATAACGGCCGACTGAAGAACAAACAGGTTGAATAAAAATTTAAATGGCATTTGTATACATATTAGCTGGTTGTATATATATATATATATATATATATATATATATATATATATATATATATATAGAGGTTATAGGTTATGTATACTACACGTCATGCATATACCTACAGAAGCAGTGCTACCAACTTAAACTAAATCTATCTAGTATAAAATACACGTAACTTATTCTTTCGATTGTAAGTCAACTAGACTGTAAACTCATAAATCAGCATATAGAAATGTATCTGTTACCCTATATATAGAAATATATAGAAATTTTCTTATACATACCTTGATTCACGTATACGCTTTGTTATAAGTAGAGAGCGATTTTTATGTAAAATGGAGCAGATATTTTCAAGAATCAAGATTTAATGATTGATTCTGATAGAACTCGGCGCAGTAAATAAAAAATGACTAGGCAAACTTTTCTAAATTTGTGCTAGCCATCTTCCAGAGGCATCGATATTTAATGTTTTATATATCAATATTCAATAAACCCATCAAACTTAAATAGTAGAATTAATTGTGTGGCTTGTATATTCCAGGGACAAAAGTCCCCAAACCCAGACCATGTAGACCCATTCTTCTTAGATCTAGACTAAGGAGTTAAAAATCAAAAGTTTTCAATCTTATTTTTAACAAAAGTTATACTTGTATTAGTTACCGCATGTGAGTAACCAACTACATTACCAGTCCAAGTGGCCGAGCGTTTTAAGGCGTTATGTCTGCGCAGTATGCCGACTCAATTATTAAGGAAAAAAAAGGGGCGGTTAATTGACTAAATTGTCGGCAAATAGACAAGAACGAAGTAACCGGCTATACTTGAGAAGGTTTTTTGCAGTTTCCTTCACGAACTCCAGATGAATATCGGCATAATTCTTATTATATTCGGGTGCAGCCGCATATCCTACCAATTCCCAGTCTATACACAAAAATTCCTTCCACTCCACTCACATCCTCACATCCTTAGGCATCACAATGGATCTTATGGTCGAAGTGTAGCCCATCCAGGGAACTCTCTACAATCTATCGATCTAACCAACTACATTTGATTGATTTTCAGAACTTTCGATATTTAAAAAATAAACGATATGTCAAAATTTTTTATTGTTTATTATACCCGGTATATAATATATACCAGGGTATATTAAGTTTTGTTCCGTTTTTGTCATGGTTGAAAATGTCAAGTTCGTGAATAGGCAAAACGGATAAAAATGCCTATCTTTGAAACAGTACGAGATAAAATTTAAAGAAAAAAATTGTTCCATTTAAAAAAACTTTGTAAGAAACTTTATTTCATAAATTCAGTATATACAGGGTTTTTAAGCAATTAACTCCGTCAGTTCCTATTTTTAATTGTTTATTGATGTGTTTTACAAGAACAATGTGGGGGGGAGGTCATTTTATCTGACCCATGCAAATTACACCATTATCATTAAGTATGGGTAATGGAAACTATTTTTTCGGCAAGATATGTTTGCTACCAAGAAGGGATTAAGTTGATAGCTATTAATTTGGTGTGTTGATTTCAGGCTACCTGTTTAATTAAAGAAACTCTACATACATATTGTAGATGTAGATTGTAAAGGCTACCCTGGACGGGCTACAGTTCGACCATAAGGTCCATTGTGATGCCTTAGGATGTGAGGATGTGAGTGGAGTAGAAGGAATTTTTGTGTATAGACTGGGAATTGGTAGGATATGTGGCTGCAGCCGAATATAATAAGAATTAACCGCCCCTTTTTATTTTTTATTTTTAAAATAGACGAACTGCCGATGTCGGTATGCGAACCCATAACCTCCCAGTTTCCAAGTACTGCATACTGCGCAGACATAACGCCTTAGACCGCTCGGCTATTTGGACTGGTACATACATATTAATCCACTCTTTAGTTATATTATAGCACACCCTTATTTCAATATATAAGAAGTACTACTACTACAGTATAGTATTGCATGGCAGTAGCAATGTTCTGTCATCTTTTATACATTAGGACATATTTTAATACTATTTTTCAGTTTCGCAGATATAAAATTATTAAATTTCTTACTTTTTTACTTTATATATTCATGCAATATTATTCCGCTTTTTAAATTATACAATCTTATATATTTATTTATGTGTGTTTGATATTGAAAACATATTTTAATAATAAGTGCACGGGCGTATATAAGGTAGGAGTTTAGAAGGTCCTGACCGCCCTTCTCCCATCTATTTGTCTACGCAAAAACGCTAATATTTGCCGATTATCCAGCTTTTGTATTCGTGCCATAATACAAGATGAAAAATTTCTTTATGGGTTGAATGATTTGATGGCTGTTTCTTGTTGTTCTTTTTTGTGGCGTGAAGGTACGGGAAAAAACTAGTTTAACTTTGTTACCTTTTTTATCTCACTTTTTTAATGATAGGAAATACTCGGTGAAGGACATGAAGCTTTTCTTGATACATAAACTTTAAATACGGTTTTGTAATATGCGTGTCTATTTCACGCCCCAGTTCAAATTTTCCAGTGCAAATTTCGTAAAATCTTTAAAGTTGTTCTTTGGAGAGAAACCCTTAATATGAATTCGTTCTCTAGATAGCGTACTCATAGATACAAGTACATTTATATGGGCGAAGAACCACAAATGGTATTTTTTATATCCTCTACCATAGCCTCTAAATCCATCCTTCTTCGTAGTATGTATATTGTATATAGAGGTAAAGAAGTAAATTGGAATACATAGAATTTTATTTACAAGTACACTAAGACGGACGAAGAACCGCAAATGATATTTTTTATATCCAGGAGCATAGCCTCTAAATCCATCCTTCTTCGTAGTATGTATATAGAGATAAAGAAGTCAATTAGAATACATAAAATTTTATTGAATTAAAATGATCTTAAGACAACTTAAATATGAAGATTATGTTTTACAAAAAAATAATGATAAACACTTAATGATTAATTAAAAAATTTGATAGGTATATATAATAATTTTCTAATCAAATATAAACTTTTAAAAAACTTATGGAAATATTCATTGAATAAAAACCTTAATATTCTTAATGCTTATGGGGAAGACCCCACATTTCTGTATATGATACTTTCTGAAGAATACCATTAACAACTTGTTTGACAATCGTTTTTACAGTTTCTTTAATAGCTGGGTCTAAATCTTTGAAAACTTGTCGCCATTCTTTATTTAATAATACATTAACATCGTCAGAAACTCTTTTACTATTTAATAAATTAGCGAAATTCAGGTGTGCACCTTTGATATCTATTTGAACATCACATGTCTCCAATTTTGCATATTCAACACCACCTTGATCGTATACACTGTATGACATGTCGAGGTCGTAATCACCATTAACTGATTATTTACAAAAAAATTAAATCAAATTTTTTAAGTTTCTTATAATTTACCAAAGAAGTACTAACCAGCAGTAATGTTACAAGGTCCTTTACCACTTATAGGTAAAACAAGTACTTGTCCAGACATTTCATATTGACCTTGAATATTTAAATTTGGTATATTTATTCTTAGTTGAATACGATGCGATTTCAGATTAATGCTGAGAATTAAAATTTTAAAATGTTAGTCGCCACCGTTAAAAATTTATATTTCAGTCAAGTATTAATATATTTAGAAATCTGCTTAAAAGGAAAAATAATTTATATTAAACTGGAAAATAAAAATTCTAATTACAAAAAATTTTTTTCTATAAATTCAAAATATGCCAATGCTTCTTTTAAGAATATTTTTATATTTAAACTTAAAAGTTCAAAATTATAGTCGGTAATTGTTAGCTTTGGGAATTAGAAATATGGACTATTACTTTCAGTTCTCCGCTATCGAACACTACCAAAAATTGGTTTT
Organism: Nineta flava; assembly: GCA_963920215.1. NCBI lineage: Eukaryota > Metazoa > Arthropoda > Insecta > Neuroptera > Chrysopidae > Nineta > Nineta flava. Next base: position 75,161,625 of record OY986041.1, read on the forward strand.
AAGTCAAATCAATTTATAACAAATAATGTCTGCATAATGCCTAGAATTAGTATTTAAATGCAACATATTTTGACAAAATGGAAACCCGACTTCAAAAATCAATAATTCTATAACAAAAAATGCACTAAAAAGTAAAAAAATAATTGCATATTCTTGTGCCAATTTTAGTTCACCTAAGCAAAATTTTTTAAATATATATGTACAATTATTGTTATTTTTGGAGGCGGTGTCAGCATAGAGAAATTCACATAACTTTTGGACACCGCCTCCAAAAAAAAAAATAATTGTACATATATATTTAAAAATTTTTGCTTAGGTGAACTAAAATTGGCACAATAATATGCAATTATTTTTTTACTTTTTAGTGCATTTTTCGTTATAGAATATTTGATTTTTGAAGTCGGGTTTCCATTTTGTCAAAATATGGTTTATTTCTCGCTTTTCAGTGACTTTGAAGTTCTATAACTGATGTTATTTGTCTAAATATGGGTTAAATGACCTACTAAATGACCTACTAATTTTTAGTGCATTTTTTTATAACACATTTTTCTTACCCGTTTTTTTTTTTTTTTTTTGTTAATTTTTAGTGCATTTTTTTATAAAAGATTTTCAGTTTTTTTTTACATGCCTTTTGTTTTTTTTTTGTAAAAATTTTTTTTTGGGGTCGGTTTTTTTTTGTAAAAAATTATTTTGAAGTCGGTTTTTAAAAAAATTTTCTTATTTTCCCATTATAAATGAGTATACCCTTTCAAAAAAAAAAAAAAAAAATTCTGATAAATCGGTTTTCACATATAAAATGAGGATTTTCCTCGATTCCCCTTGAGATCCCAAGGGGATCCAGAATCAAGGAGATTCAGAATGCGATTTGGTGCCAATGGGACCAATGGGAAAAAAATTCAAAATCGGTTCATAAATGATGGAGTTCTGAGGTGACACACATTAAAAAAAAATAATAATAATACAGACGAATTGAGAAGCATCCTCCTTTTTGAAGTTGGGTTAAAAAGTGTTTGCGCTTCTATATGCTCACCGAATTTCAGTTATAATATATTACAATAAATATCATTCGTTCTCAATATTGTACCTTCGTCTGTAAAAGCGGTATGGGATTGTCCATAGTCTAACAAACACTACCGAATGATATTTTAATCAAAAAACAAACACACACCATTCACAATGCAGAATCTTAGAAAGTTATAAAAAAAAAAATTCGAAATCTTACTTACTTGAATTTTAAGGCTTTGGTGTCTTCGAGACCACGAACGACAGCATCTTTGATTACAATATTCAACTTACCAATATTTTCAACTTTGATTTGATCAATTTTTAAGGGTGCTAAGACGGGTATATTGAATCGTTTATCACCCTTTATAAAATGTGGTATGACATTGTTAGCCTCTCTGACAGCACATTCATTTAAATTTGGTTCAGTTCCTTTGCATGGTGTAATAAACTCAGCTGCAACATAATTTAAAATAAAACAAAATTTGTTGAATATAAAAAAGAGTATTTGAAAGGAAAATACGAAGAATTTCCCAACTAACGTAGTGATCCCGCTTGAATCAAATTGATATAACACGATACAATTAGAACGACAATTTGAATTGAATTCATTGTTGTATGTTGCCTTTTCCTTTGCTTACGTTTGGTAAAACCAAAATTAAGTCTGATGTTTCGATATCAGATTGCAATGGCATTTATACACAAAATAACAAATCCTCTTTTTGTAGGTAACTTAAGTAGTGTGTATGTTAATTATTGGAATCATTTATATTTTATTAATTATTATTTTTGAAACTAATTAACAATCGAATCAAATACTTTCGAGGGTCGAGGGCGGAGCTCATACTAACTAAACTGTGATTATTGTAGTGTATGGATAGTTTTATTTCATCATACAACTATTTTAAAAATTACTTGTTTGTTTGTTTTTTTTTTTTTTTGTGAATATGCCTGGACACTTCATATACGTCAAATTCAACACGGCCATTAAGATTTAAATTTGAACCAGTTTATTAATGCCATCATGATAATGACAATATCAAAAGACAGGACAAACTAAAAGTGGCACGTACACATTATTTCAAGGTTTTTACACATTATTCCAGGTACTGAGCTGAAATGTTTTATTGAAAGTGACTGAAATGGAATAGTATATTTGTTCCATTTTTGATGATTAAAAAAAAATTAATTTGGAAGTTCATTTAAAAAATGTATTTCGTGGTATAATTTTTGGTAACTAGAAGTTCTGTAGTAGATACGTATGTACAATAGGGGTCAAAAGTTCATGTTAGTTTTTAAATTTTGTAATTTATCTGTGTCTTTTTGACACAGTTAATTCGGTTTTGATTTTGATTCGGTTTTCAAAAAAATGCTTCGGATAAAAGTTGTTCATTCTAAATATAGCAACGTTTTTTATTCGAAAACCGAATGAATTAGACACAAATCAATCATTTAATAATTTACATCAACAAACTTTTAAAAACTTACATCAACTTTTGACGCATATTGTACTATGAGCTTAAAAGTAGTTTTTTTTTTAAAGTAGATTTCTACCTTATTTATTCGGTTTTTGGGAAAATGTTTCGGTTCACACTTGGGGAAATTTTTTCGAAAACCGAAAGAATGGCACAAATCACTAATAAAATTATGAAAAAGGACCGCTTATTTTGTGGTTATCTGTACTACTATTTTACAGTTGACATAAGTATATTCAATCCATTCGGTTTCGAAAAAATATTGGGCAATAGTTACTACTAAACTAAACTCCACTAAAATAAAAAATAATGAAAGTACGCTACTGATATAGTCGATAGTTCACATGGATAGATAGAAGATAGGTACATCTTGGGGTCTAAAAAGTATTGCACTTCGACCTTATGGTCAAGTCTGCTCTTCTTCTACTTCAACCGACGAGATTCGCTTCTCCCATATGTTGACAATAGCCAGGAGCTTGCTTATAAGGTCTTCTGTATCTGCTGTAACCTAAAGGTTCGTATTCAAACATAATGTGGCTGAATGTTTCTTCCTCCTCGCCACATTGTGTGCAGATGCTTCCTCAGTTGCATCCTGTTCAACCTCAGTTCATCGAGAGATAGCCATATGGATAATTTGTGCAACACCTTTTTTTGGAAATCGACTGAGGTCAGCACAAATCAACCATCAAATTTTGAAAAAAGAACGCCACTTGAGTGACCATGTGTACTTAGTGGTCGATTGTTAATACTATATAAAGTTGCAATACTACTTTTGTTTTGTCCTTAAAAATGAATTCACATTTTATAAATATGTTATCTGTCTGCTTTAGGCTTAAATTGATGTAAAAGATAATGATATGTGTTAATCATGTCAATTTTTAATGTATTTAATTTCAATTTCAAATAAACGTACACTCCCGTTCAAAAAAAATATGAACCAATCTGAATTGTTTATTTTATTACAATTCATAAAACTCTTCACTTTTGTTACGCTCTGTATAATGTATAATATTATTATAATTTTCACCAAATATAATTGATCCCAATCGTATTAGTTTACTTTGTTTATTGTATTGGTGTTACCGTGTATATATATCCTTCTTTAATTTAGAATAAAAATTAAAAATTGTCGCAATTTTTTTATGAATCTTTTCTACATGCTGATTGTAAATATGCATTTTGCTATGCGAACTTTGGTTCAGATCATTTCATTCAGATCAATTTTACCATAAACGAAATGAAAATTTCCTGGTTGAAAGGATTCAGGTTGAAATATCCTTATTTAAAATGAGTATTCTGTATAAATCTCAAAATATGAATGAATATGAAATGTATAATTCAAAATTTCGATGTTGTCCAGTTATGATTGTATATAATATTAATTTAGTTTTTTTTTTGTGTATAAATATTATAACAAATATAAATAGTATAGTTTTTAAGTATGTAAAAAGAAATGGAATAACAAAACTGTATTTAAATTTTTTTAGGAGCATACATTTTTTAACCGTGTGAGTTCTAAACAAAGTAAGCCTCTACAAATATATGTAAAGTAAATACATGTAAAGTGTTATATCTTCCTCTTACATATAAAAATTAAATAATATGTTGTATCTGTAGAAAAACATTTACTACAAGATAATCAAAATTGTGAGAGATTGATTCGGTTCGGATTGGTTCATTTTTTTTTTGAACGGTAGTGTACGTAGATCTTGCTTGACTTATGTGAAAAATATTAGTATTAATAAAGTATGTAAGAAATATTTACCATAATTATCCTCCTTATTATTGTCATGTCTCAAAAACATAGAAACTCTGACTCTTTATGTTACCCCCTTAAGGTTTGATTTTCTAAAAAAGCTTAAACATGTATTATTACATTGTTTATTATGAATAGCTTAAATACCATTTTTCAAGTTTTTTATCTTAAAAAACGGGATACCAATACAAACTTTCACTCTCTTAGGAGTTGAGTTTCGATAAATTCTTTCTTAGTGCACCTACACACTCTCTAGGAAACATATCTTCCAAATTTCACAATTCTAACTCCAATAGTTTTGGCTGGGCGATGAAGAGTGTGTGAAGAATTTTTAGCTTAGTACATTTATATGTATGTCTATGCTTCGGTTATAAATACTTCTGTCCGGTTAACATAAATATGGATTTTGTTTCTTTAGGTGGATAATAAATAAACTTTTTTTTGAAATTTTGAATTTAATTATTTTATTTAAATTTATTATATTTATTTTGTATATTTAATTACGTAATAATATATGTTGTTAATAAAATGTGCACATAAACTTCACAGTGTGAAAATAAAAATTCAGTTTAAATGAGAAAAATAAGACCAATGAATGAATGTATGTATAGACGAAATATACCAATAAATTGAATTTAAAAGAGCAATAATAAAAACGAGGGAACATACATACATTCACTTGTACACGGGGAAAGTTTTCCCGTATTAAATACTTGAATACTACAGTAATAGCAGAAAGCGCTAATCTCCAAAATTGCTGACCAAATTTTATTCAAGTTTTCCTCAATAGATATGAGTACTTGTCGGAATAGGTTTATGTATACAGCTTGTTTTTTAAAATACACCCAATCTGGAATACTGTATAGAGTATCTATCGCTGTCTATATGTAATGTACTATGATATGGTTTACTTTGTCACACTTAAACAATCTGTATTGTATTATAACATAAATAACTATTATATTATACTTATCACTCTCTAACTACAATCAATTATATATAGTTGCATCTTAATCGTGCATACATCGTCGTTATTGTCCGTCGTTCTTCTTGTGAGTGTAATGCCATATCATGGCATACCATGCATAGACAGTGATAGATGCACTACACAATGTTGCTATTTGGTCTATTTTAATTTACGTGGTGAATAATAAATACATATTATGTGTATTGTATATTAGCTGAGCTAATACGGTTTATCTATTTTACAAGAAAGTCGTAAAAACAACCACCTAGTTGTATTCTGTGCGAAGCCACCAATTTGAATTTAACTTTAAACAATGATATTTTAGTGTACTTGACCTAGATCTTGGACTAAGGTCTCCAGATTACTCTTCGTAACCGCATCAATAAAACTTCGTATTCATTTAAAAAGAAAAAACGTAATTTAAAAGAACATGAATCACATAACCACTGCTTTAAAACCCTAAAAATAACAAATAAAAATTTGGACGAAGGAGCTACATAGACTAAACGAATTTTCTTAGTGAATAAAACTGGGTGCGGTCGGGGAACTCCCTTTCTTCAACACTTTTTCTTCTACTCCGAATGTAATTCCCAATAAATTCTTTAAACTTAATTAAACTTATTCACGTCTAACCTAATCAGCTCATTAAATTAAATAGCGCATGCAGCACCGTGCACGTGATGGAAGTGAAACGTAATAAAAATAGCCAAAATACAACTATATATAACGATTTATAGTGTGCTAGTATATTTTATAGTTTCTATGGAAATGACAATCACAATTGACATTTCAAAATTGAAACAAAATTTTAATAAAATAATTTTATAGTTATGTTTTAGATGTATAGTTTCTGTAGAAATGACTTTACTATACACACAGCATACTAGATACATTACTAAACACATTAATACACACACAGAATACAACGTTTTGCTACGTGACGATTTGTATCTAGTCACGCCACTCGTAAGCCGCGTTAAGGAACTTCGTTCCAATAATATTAATAATCAAATATGGATAAGAAAAAATTAATTCGTCAACTAGGAATCGAACCTCGGACCTCTGGATTTCAGTACCGCTACACCAAAGACGATTCTGACGTAGTAGTCAATTTTTTTTAATCATTGATAGTATTACTTTGTTGTCGAATATCTTACATTATATATGAATAATATCATAATTTTTGTATTGTAAATATTTCTGTTAAAATTAGAGTTGGTGAAAATGTGTTTTGATAATATATTGTGGTAAAATTTATTTACTACAACTTTACTTAAGATCAAGTTTTTCATTTTACTAATACTACAAGAGAAAAATACGTAGATTTTATGCTTCCCCTTCCTCTAAGCCTGTTTTTTGCCTTAATCGATTTTGCCCATTAAGGAACTTTCAAATATAAAAAGCTCGTCAGATACCAGGTATCATTCTGATCAAACTAACATTGCGTTTCCAGAAACGACACATAAATCGATATAAATAGGTTGCCTAATTTTAAACAATGCACTTGAATGTTTCTCCAAGGTACCGTTTTTGACCTTTTTGACTTTGAGAGTCTCCTTGTGGTTTTCAAAGAGTAACCCATATTGTTTAGACACAATCGGATACTCAGTAAAAAATAACATTAAAATTGTATACAAAAATCTGTTTTGGATAGTAATTTAATATTTTATAGTTCATTTTCAAAGAAAATACTGTATTTTTTGAGAAAATAAGGTTCTAAGAAAAAGTTCATAAAAAGTTTATACATTCGGTCAATGAATAGGAATAGATAGAATATTCTGCATAGCAAAAATTGCAGTTCTTATTGACAAACCCTTTATACAATCAATGTTCGAGCAAATAAATCTCCGTGTATTGTGGATGTATAGTAAAAACTGAACATTAATTTGATTCAAAACATCTCGTTGTCGTCTTACTGTTGGATGGGAATAGTAGTGGTAGCTGCATAATCTTATATATGTGATGCTTTCTCGATTGACTTTTACACTAATAAAAGATAGGGTAGAAAATGGCATTCCTTATATAATATAAACCTGATTACGATTCGTATTTCACAATTATCCACATGTGTACACTGTGTTCACTTTTCAAGCATACGAAGTTTATATAGGCAATGTACAAAAACAATATTGCTATGCAAGTAATAAATACACATGGTGCTTCGCTTATTAGAAAATGTGTTCATCAACTATATTAATATGAACAACAATTTCAGATCAGTCTGTTCTTGGCAGCCATCTTTTGGTGTCGACTCCAAAAGAGCTCGTATTATGTTATTAATTTCACCTTATGAGATATCGAACTTCAATAAATATAAGTTATATAACAGGGCCGAATCCTACTTTAAATTTTATTGGACTATTAATGATTTCCTTGCAAAAACTTTGAATTCTCTATATTAATGTAGATAAAACTGATATGTGTACTATGATCCACACAAGTCGATGACAGTTTTTTAAATTTTATACTTGATTTGTGCCTTATTGATTCAGTATTCGAAAAAATTCTATTTTGGGCGAGCCGAAGGCTAACTAGCTTATTGCGGCTCTGTAAATATATTGTGCTAGAAGATGAAATGACATGACATCGAGATAAAGAGCGTAAGTCCAGATCCTGACCATGCTGACCCCCCAAACCCAAGAGAGTAGGCATTTATCCCTCTTGATCCTTTCACCTTCTGCCACATTGCCTCACTGAGTCAGAATGACCTATACGTTGGCTCGACCAAAATAGGAGAACTGAACTTTACCCGAATTTTCGTGGTACTAAAACCGTTTTTTTTAAAGAAATTGTTATCAAAATAAAATATGAGCTGGATTGATGACTTTTCTCTGTTCTTTCGGTTAAATATATTGAAATCGAACACGCTGTATATTATATATAACGTTCGTATTCTACCAACCAACACATTTTTCTATCTCATTCTTACACAAGTAATTTTGATATAATCCATTTTTATTTCTTTCATTTATACTTATATTAAAACACATTCCATCGCCACATTCATGGCGTATCGAATAGTTTTTGTTTAATATATCGTATCTTATCTATATAAGATGTATTGGGTAAAAATTTGATGTCAACGACACACTACTTCCATGTATAAACTACAATCAAAACCTCTTCGTGGCTGACAAGCTTGAATATGAGAAAAATAGAAATAAAAAAGATTATCTATACATCTATACAAATAAATAAAATTGAAGAGCCTGTTTGTAATGTCAAAATAACATCTTCTTACTAAATGCATATGAATGTCTATACGGTACTTATAACAAAAAAAGACTGGACTGAATTTGACGGGAGTTTCAGTGGCAGATAGCTGATGTTATAAGCTGTAACTTAGGCTACTTTTATTTTAGAAAAAAATTAGGGTTCCGGACAAAAAAATTAAAACCCATCAAATTGTGAACAAAATCCGAAACTCCCAAATCTTCAGTGTCAGCGAAGCGGGCGGGATACGGCTAGTTGAGGCTAGTTGAGGTCGAATTATATTTCATGGGGGTTGGGGTAGAAAACATCTACCTACAAGCTCCAGTTTATAAGTTACCAACTATAGTGAGCATATCTAAGTGCTAGAGTTCTTAATACTCATTTACAGACAAATAGCCGAAAATCAACTTGCCATCCGGGAATTTCGAAACTGAATGATCCGTATATAGACGTAACAAAACGAGATGAAAGATGTATACCAATACAGACTTTCATCAATTTTGTATAAATAGAATCAAATCTACTTGTCTACCTTCTTTATCAATCAAATGTATCGAATAACTATTCGTTATTAAGTGAATTTTAAATATATAAAATTATTTGAAATTGAATATGATTGACTGAGCTATTTGTTGTGTTATAAAGGATCAAATACACTAGTAGTAAACTTGCGACGTATAGTGCGAGAGCCGATTTCATTAGATGTGTAAAATGAGATCTAAGAGTCTATAAGTCATCCGTAACTTGAATTTCATATTTGAAGATAAGAAGATGCAAAGTAGCAGTAAAGATTATTCATACATTAATAATAATGACTACTTACTGGATAAGATGCAATGATCAAAACTTGTAGTGAAAATAAAAACTTAAATTGCGTAAATATCCGATGTATACTAAGTTCATTAACAATGCATGAACTATTTATTTTACACAAATGTAGTCTATTTATTTTACACAAAATACAAAGGTATACAAAGTGCTAACATATATTTGTTTTATAATTGTGAAAAAATGAGTTTTTAATGCCCATGGACATACAAAAAAATTCTGTGCGTGTCTATTCAATGACCCTACCCCGAAAATTTTCAAAATTCATATTTGGTAGTTTCAAAGATTTTCAGACGTTCGTATTTTAGCTAATTAGATATATGTATATTTACCAGGCAACAATTTTGGTAGGCGATTGTTTTATTTCTACTAGCATATTGAGACGAGCCTTGAAAAGTTATTCAATCCAAAAAGCGTTGGCTAAATTTTCTTTTTGAATAGCTCGGTTGGTTTTACAGCATTGGTAGTCATAGTAAATTTGAAAGAAGACACGATTTAGTTAAATATTGATCAGAAAAAATTTACTCGTCAACCTGGAATCGAACCTCGGACCTTTGGATATCTAGCCCAGCGTGCATACCGCTACACCAAAGACGATTCTAACGTAAGAGCCAACTTTTTCCTATCATTGACACTATTACTTCTGTTGTCAAATATCAAACATTATTATTCATATATTTATTATTTTTGTATACTAAGCATCAACAATACAATATTTGTCAAATTCCATTTCGGTTACGTAAGACAAATTCGAGAGGAATAGCGTATACGTTATAGAACGATTTAGAACAATTTTTCTCTAGCCGTAATTTCAGTACCAGGAATATACAACATTTTTTGCAGGTTTTGTTGTTTCTTCATGTATGAAGTTTCTTTGTTATTTATACAAAAATCCCCTGCACGTATGAATAAAAAAAATAAAATTTGTTCCAAATTTCACGCCTTTAAATTAGATCATAACTACTACAGCAGCAAAATAAACTAATAAACTAATAGCAAATATATATGGGAAAAAATTGGTGGTTTTTAGGTCGCAGAGGCGGGAAAATCCATTCGAATTGTAAAACTTTGTTTTTAATTAATGATCTCAACACACAAAAGTGGAAATAGCAAAACGCATAACAGACTTTCGGCGGAATATATTTATTTATTCGAACCTGAAGTTACTGGACTAAATATTAGAGATACTGTCATTTATAAATAAATAAACCTAGAATTCGAGAAAACTTTAATTTAGTTTTGAAATAATTTCCACTTTTTTATCAAATAAAAATTGTGTGAAGTTAAAAGTAAATCTAATTTAACATGATTTTTATAATGAAAACATTTAGTATGAAAATTAGACTATAAAATTGAAGTAATTTTCTTTGTTATTACATTTAATTTAAGTACAACACACAAAAAAATATATAATTTTGATATTATAAAATGTGTTGCACATATTTGAATGAAACGAATAAAACAAAAACCACCATGTAAGCAGAACTATTTAAGATGAATACCACACCACCAGTTGTTATAAAAATTACATAGGTGTACACATAGTATATACATAGTGATTTCTAAATAAAACAAGCCGTAGAGTGCATTTGCCTCTGAGTTAATGCATTTTTTTTACCAGGCCAAGTGCCCCAGCTGTATAAAACGTTATGCCTGCGCAGTATGCTGCGCAGTATGCTGCGCAGACATAACTGGGAGGTCATGGGTTCGAATCCCGACACCGGCAGTTTGTCAATTATTAAGAAAAAAAAGGCATTTAATTGACTAAAGTGTCGGTGAATGGACAAGAACGAAGTAACCGGCTATGCTTGAGAAGGGTTTCTTTAGTTTCCTGCACGAACTCCAGATGAATATCGGCACTGTTCCTATCATAGTCGGCTGCAGCCGCATATCCTACCAATTCCTAGTCTATACACAAAAATTCCTTCCACTCCATTCACATCCTCACATCCTTAAGCATCACAATGGACTTTATGGTCGAAGTGTAGCCCGTCCAGGGCAGCCTCTACAATATATTTATCTATCTAAATGTTTTTTATCCGAATATACTTTACATTCAAATTTTTAACGGGGACACTACAACAAATTTTTGCGAAATCGTTTCACTGAAATATTGCCAAAGCTGAAAATATCTTCCGAAAAAATATTTTCATTAATATGTGATTATACCTTGCGTACTTATTATACTTTGTAACTCTTAAAAATATTGATCGTAGGTATGAATGTTTGGAATATGTGTTCATAAAATGGCCTAATTTGGCCATTTCCGTATGCCCGCCTGACGGTCAGTAAGATCAAGTTCGTTAATGGGTAAAATCGGTCCATGTTTGGGAAAAATGAGTAAAATTGCCTATCTTTGAAACCGTAAGAGATATAACAAAAATTCTTCTTCAAAGTTACAAAAAATCTTTTTCGTTTTAAAATAAACAACTTTTGTTTGAAAAATTTTTCCATAAACTTAGCATTTACTGGGTATTCAAACAATTAACTCAGTTGTTACATTACTTGTTTTTCACATGTTTTGCTTAATAGCAATTGGTGGCAATTAATAGCAATTCAATGCCGCGAGGTCAACCTGAATTTTATTGACAAAAACTGGAAAGAGAACATTCTGGTTAGGGTGCTTTCCGGTAACTGAAGGCACAAGAGATATCTACCTAGCATGAGGTTAGAGAATAGTGCGATGTGTCTGGACTGTAACGTGGCCTAGCCTTCGTCTCGAACAAAATGGGGGAAATTGAGGTAAAACAACTGAAGTGGTGATATGTCCTGTCATTCACAAAGAAGAAGGTGTGGAAGTGGATAGAAGAGGTTGAGGGGATCGGTTTGGGGTCAGTAAAAAAGGCCTTAAAAGGTCTATTTACCAGGCTTAGGTCCCCTCTACTACAACTATTACTAATAATAGCAATATTTATTGGTATAAACGGCGAAAAAATAAATTCATTTTTACAAAGTAGAGAATATAAAATCGGCTATGATTGAAAATCGATGAAAATCGTGCAATAGCACAAGCTACAACAAGTCAACCTAGTGAAACCAAGTAAGTATCCAATAAAAGTTTACCGTCAGAGTTGTCAGTGATTATTCAAAATTTCTGCGTATGATTCTACCGCCATGCGTACAAAGTGCCGAAACTGCAAAAAAATTTGAATACAAATTTAGAGATGCCTATAGATCAATGTAACCAGTTTTGTATGTTATCAAGACAATACTATATTATACATACATGTTTGTGTAGCCGACTATAGTGACACTACCATTGAAAATGGTGTAGGTGTAGTGAAGTACAACCATATTACCTAACAAGTTTCTTCTTACATTACGATTCCTTCACTAATGGTGGAAACCTTGGGTACTATGTACTATGAGCCACAAAAGTGGTATTCTTTTTACAAAATTTTATTGTTGATTAGTGCTTTTATTCATTCAGTTTTTGGGAAAATGTTTTGAACAAATGTGGTTGGTCTATTTATGATGAACTACTTTTATCCGAAGCATATTTTCGTTGATCAAATGTCTAAGGTAAACATAGCGATTCTTTCCAAAGAAGATTGCTTTTTATATCGATTTGTGATCGAAGGCTATTTGTTCGATTTGTTCTTGAGTTTTTATATGGAAAACAAAAAACACACTTACCCAAATCGATCTTTTATCATTTCAAACTTATTAAAGTTGTAAAAAGTATAAGCCATTCTTATACTTAGGTCAAAGTGGAAAGTTATTTTTAATTTAACAATCAATTTTATCATGTACTTTTATTTTTTAAAGAATAAAATAATTATAGTTTCCATTAGTTCATGAACAAGCTTCGTGGATCAAAAGTCTATCCAATCTACTGGGTTCTACTCGGTTCCGCTCATCAGTTGCGATATTGCCGACAATCACATGTTTCATGATTGTTGTGTGAACGGGATGATAAATTGATTTTTTTTGCTCATGCCAGTAATATATAGGATCGCACTTCAGGTGCGTAGCTGAAAAAGTCTTATACATAAATGATTATAACATTAATACAAAACTTAACTTCAGGGTAACATCGTAGAGAGCGATAAAACACAGTATCGCCATCGATCAAGTTTATGATTAATTTAATAAAAAACTGATTCTTGAATCTCGATTTTTGAGTGTCTGCAAAAGATCGATCCATTGCTTAATATCGATTAATCGAACTCAGCTCGCCAGCCCGAGTATAAAGCACAAACCAATTATAAAATTCTGACAGAAACTCTACTTTTGTGGTCATGTATACATTTTATTTTAGTCATATATATATATATATATATATATATATATATATATATATAATGTTGTTCTTAAGTACAGTTAAACTGTTCTAGGTTTGTCCTCGAAATTTTTTAACATTTTCCTTATTTTATGATTTCATTTTATTAAACTTTTTGATTACTTAGAGACAAGTTGAATTTTGGAAGTCAATCTCGGACACCCGTCTTGTTGAGTTACTAAACTGAAATTTATTAAACGAAGATGATGAAATTTGGCTGTTATGTTTTAGTCTTAAATTAATGTAACAAAAATGTTTTTGGCAACAAGTTCAATTGTTAAATTATTGTTTGGTTTATAGTAAATTTTATAAAATTTAGAGGACACTCAAGTAACTTCCAAACTTAAAAACTAGCTAAAATATCAACATTCTGATTCAACATTGATAATCCCAAATCTATCTTTTACTCTATCGACCCAGCGAAGTGATAACTCATGCTCGATTACAAATTGAGCTTAATTTGATTGCCTGTATTGAAATATCTTTTAAATTTTTTATTTCATGCTGTTTTCCAATATGTTCGTATTTTTCATTTCCATTGACGTCATATTTTTTAGACGGTTTGTTTTTTTGCAAGTACCATCTTACCACCCGCTTTTATGGGCGGGTTTTAATACGAAAAGTAAACTTTGCACTCTCAAATAAATATCTACAATATATCTAAGTAATAAATAAGTCTGGTAATAATTAGAATCGCCACACAGACATTTAACGCTCGAAATAGCGTGCGCTAAAATAGAGCTATTTCCGCATTAGTAAAAGAAAATATAGTATCTGCAACTCATGCGGTGTTGTCGATTGTCCACTCGAACGAATGAGTGGACAATATCTCTCTCGTGGGCAATCGACATCTTAGCGCACTTGTTGCACAATATACTATTACACATTATAAGACGAATTTGACATGATTTATTATTGAATAGTTTTACTGTACTATTATATGAAACCAGCATGAAGGAACTGTGTAAAGCTGTTATAATATGAAGTGAGGGTTCTTGAAAGCATCTTGGTTGAGTGCGCGATGTTGAACCCTTTATCTCATTAGCATAGCGGGAACCAATTATATGGTTATGAAAGTTTAAAACGTTTCAGATCTATAGCAACCTATATATATATATATGTACATGCATATATATATATATATATATATATATGTACATGTATATATATATATATATATATATATATATATACATATGTATATATATATATATATATATATATATATATGTACATGCATATATATATATATATATATATATATATATATATATATATATATATATATATATATATATATATATATATATATATATATATGTGTGTATATGTATGTATGTATGCATGTATATGTATATGTATATGTATGCATATAGGTTTTTCTATATAATAATAAGGCCTAAATAATATTATGTGTAAATATCACTGCAAAGTAGGTACGTATAGGTATATTATATATACTTAATTAATTAAGCTTGGTGATTATACATCGTACGTATTTATTATATAAAAAAACATGTAAAAAATGAAGAAAAAAAAGGATAGCCCATATATTCTAATTTATGTTGATTATTTAACCTTATTTAAGTGTTATAAATACTTTATGTCCGCATTATAACACAACTAAAAAAAATACTTCTTTAAATATAATTAGGGTTTGTTTCATTCTACTGTTCTTTTGTTTTCTATTTTTTACGATTAATTATTTTTGTATGGATATTATTTTGCCTGGACTATCACAGAATGCATAAGTGAGAAATGGGAGCAAACTTCTGAAGCGGGGTGTTAGTTGGTAACGTTAAAATACAGCCAAAACTGTGGGTCAATGTGAGCCACAAACTATCCTTATTATCGAAACGGATTTCAACAATTTAATTATTTTGGCTAATTGTTAGAGCCTTGTTAAAGCCTTGCCGAAGGTATGAGATGAATTCATTAAAAAAATGTGATAATTTTATTCGATCCTGCCGAATTGGAATTAATATTAATTAAAATTCTTTGAAGGATTTTAAATAAACATAGTCAATAGTGAATACTCAAAGAGTATACAAGGAAATAAATATATTTCATTTTATATTGGGCTCATTAATTTTTGATTTAAGGCCGATTTCACAGAGAATAAAATACCTAAGGCATTCCTCGCAGATAAAATATACTTTCATACAAGGCTTCCTATTTCTTAAAGAAGACAGAGGTCAGAAATAACTAACATTCAAGTAAATTGTAAACACGTAGTATATAATTTGACTTCTTGAAGTTGATCTTTTCTTCAATTCACTTAAATCGTAAAGTTTTGATTCGTTTTTGAAAAAATTTACCAAACTGAACAGGTTTTCAAGAGATAAATTAGTTATGCAATAACCTTTAATTTGGCTTCATTTAAACTACATTGTTTGTTTCAGGCCTACTTGTGAAAAAACTATGGTAAATTAATATATGGTTTATTGCATTCAGTTTTTCAAATCGGTAAGTAAAAAAATTTTTAAAATACAATAATTTACTATCTCTATAATCAAAGATTCGTATTGAGCACACCGATGTTTAGTTTTTTTAAACTGACCAGATATCCCAAAAGAAATTCTAAAACAAAACAATTTATTAAAACTACAATTTTTGGTAATTTAACAGTAAAGTTAATTCTATAAAAGCCTGAGATATATACTGATGGTAGTATCAATTGTCGTAATAAACAGTTCTGTGAGACGGTGAGGCAAATAATCGGCATTTAATATTATCGGCTGAAAATTGTACATAAATCTTACACATAAAAGTGTAAGCCATTATGATTTCAGTCATATTGTTTATGTTTTTCTGGCTTTTGGTTATGCTCAAGGTTGTCCTTGCCTGATAGCATCTATCAGCTTGGCTTCCTTGTAGTATGTTGCACTTTCCAATTTTCTATTTATATATTTTTCTATCCAATCATCGACAGGGGATGAAGTGTATTTTATCGCATTTTTAAGAACAACGTTCAAAGCAATATAATCGTACTCTAAGGGTTACAGTTAACACTTACATAATTTCTTCGTTAAATTCCTATTCCTATTTACATGTAAATTAAAGTTGGTCTTGAGTTATCATGGGTAACCAATCATTTAAGAGAATATTATTAATTGTATTTTTTTAAAACATCGCTTCAAAATCAATTATTTATTATCTATTAAAAGAAATATCTCAAATATCCTTTCAATCTAGTCATATGGCATTCGAATTAAAATTGTTTTTTTTTCTGTATGTTCTTCTTGCGCTATCTACAAAAACAAAATCTTTCACATGATTTCTGTAATACATTTCAAATACGTAACAAAAACAAAAACCAGAATCACATATTCACAAATACCTTGAGCTAAAATCAAGATAACTTTGATTGATGATAGTTTTTTTTGTCAATAAAACGATGATGAAAACCAAATAGTATACATCAGAGCCGAGCCGTTTGAGTAATAACTGAATACTTGCATAGCTGCTTACCACTATTAGTGTATGCTTAAGGATGTTCCAGCATGAAACCACTTTTCGCCAGATTTTGCTCTTTTTTTCACAGGCTAAAAATAACGTTTTCTAATAAATCCCAAAGTTTCAGAATTTCGACCGTTTAGAACGCGAGATAATTAATAGCAAAGTAATGATTCTCTCTCTCACTCTCTCTCATTAGAAGCATGTAAAACTCCTTGCCCGTCCAATTATTATCTGTTGCATTTAAAAAAAACTAGGAGAGTAAAGATAAATATTTATTAATTAAATTTTAAAGAAAAAATCGCGTTTTACCGTTTTGTTTTTTAAATATAAAAGTTTAAAATTATTTAATTACATTAATTTGTATATATGAATAGTGAATATTTCTATGTGTTGTGTATGTGTATATATGTATTTGTTCTATAATAAAAGCAAACGGATTTTTTGTCATTTTATAAAAGACAGTGAAGGAACTACCTTAAGTGATGAATAATGATGAACCACAACCATCATCAGAATACAGAATATTATTTTTGTTTACTTAACAGATAAAAACATAAACGTTGTTCGTTCCTCTTATACATATATATATATACATATCCATATATACATCGTACGTGTGTAGTCTTAGTATAAAGTATACATTCTGTATATATATATATGTATATTGTTATTATTATACAGTGTGTTCTTTTATAAATGTTTTAATGAATACATTAATTTAGATTACTTTTTAATAACGCATCCCATATTATATGGAAGTGTGTGTACCTGAAAGTATATTATTGTACAAAATGTACATACTTACATATTGTATATACTGGTTATGTAGTGAATCATTAGGTATTTATTTGTTTTATTTAATGTATTTCTATTATATTACAAAATAAAGAAGATATTTTCTAAATATATAAGAAGTTTATACAGTTTTAGCAATCATATTTTATGAACTTGAACTCCATTGAAAAATTAACCCCTTGTGGGTTAATCACTAGTCTGACTCGTATAAACTTATTTTTACTTTGTGATACAATCACGAGTCTGGCTCGTGTAAACTTTGTTTTTACTTTGTGTTTTTACTCGTATAAACTTATTTTTACTTTGTGATACAATCACGAGTCTGGCTCGTGTAAACTTTGTTTTTACTTTGTGAAACAATCACGATTCCGACTCGTGTAAACCTAAATTGACTTTGTCAAAAAAGTAGTCTTAAACAATGTAAAGTCTTAAAACTTAAAGCCTACTACACTAGTAGCGGGGGAGACCGAAATGTGTCAAGCAAGATTATTTAGGTTTATCAACTTCGGAATGAACCCATTCTACATTTTATTCAAGATTTTTTTTCTTTAGTGGGATTTACGGTCATCGTATTATGTTTGATATTGCATTTAACCGTCTCTTTTTTATAGAATGTTAGCTCCTGTTTATAGGTTACGGGTTTGAAATTGATTTAGTTTTTGAAATATTTTTGGCAAAATATAGAACAACATAGAAGAAACGCCCGATATACAGACAAATTATATATTCATAGATGAATGACGATAGACGAATGATTATACACACACACTGTATTTTTTCTGCATATACAACACAACATTAACACATTCATGTGAAATAATGAAACAATTTACAAACAAATTTTGTTATATTAGTTCAGAGCTACTAGGGACAAACTGGTATATATAGGTACATTGTTTATATTGAATTATTCTCATTAATTATTTTAATTAGTTTATGAAATATTTATAATTATTTTTTGAAAATAAATTTATAAATTTAATCAGAGTTATTATTTATATAATTATGATCAACCAGATAAATGCAAAATATTATTTGTTTTGTTACTTTAGTTATAAAATTATAAATTCGTCCCCTTTACCTAGATCGGTTTTTTTGTATTAAAAATACGTATTTCAACTACAATGTAGTCATCATCAATATAAATTAGTTAGTCGTAATTTACTCTTTGACAATTAGAAATAGATAGAAAGTCGAGATCAATAGACAAAAATAAAAATAAATAACAAATTAACTAAATGAAAATATACTAAATTTAAAATATAATAAATTTTAAATTATATTGAAATTACTCTTGTTAAAATTTCTTTCATTCACATTTATTCCTGTTACCTTACTCTTATTAAAATTACTCTTATATTGTCTCAGGATATGTTACTCTTCGCTAATTTGGTGACAATTTCACCAAAGCGCGTCACCAAATTAGCGATATTAATTTTATGTTTAAAATACCAATTTGAATAATATTTTGCTAGTAGTTTTGTGCCCTATCGTAATCGGTTTTACCATTCGTAAACAGGTAATGATTCCTGAATTATAAACAAAATTTTATTGTCTTCTATTAGGAAGACAATTCCTCATTTACGGTAAACTAGTAGGATATATTTCAATGTGA
Organism: Nineta flava; assembly: GCA_963920215.1. Lineage (NCBI taxonomy): Eukaryota > Metazoa > Arthropoda > Insecta > Neuroptera > Chrysopidae > Nineta > Nineta flava. Next base: position 75,181,017 of record OY986041.1, read on the forward strand.
ATTATTCCAGATATAGTCCGGTCATTTTAGACATAAAAATAGTGATCAAATAAAAAAAATTCCGACAGAGCTAAATCTTCGTAGAGACCTTAGGTTTACCACAAGGAATAAAGTGTCAAAAGTCCCCATCAGTCCCATGTGAGCTTAGGGACTTATTCGGGGCCCAAGGTCAAAATTTTAGGTTTTTTGGATTTTTCTCGAAAACGGTAAGTTTTATCGAAAAAGTACCTCGGAGCAAAGTTGTAGATCTTAAAATTCTCTATAAAAATGGTTCCCATGATTTTTTCTCTAAGACCCACTATTTCCCAGATATTGCGCTTGTAAGAATCAAGTTCTACATAATATGCACACATTTCCACACCACCTGTGAGGTAGTGTACTCGGCGCGTTTTTTTTAACGTGGTATCCCCGGTAGGCCTATTCCACGAACCTTTATGACGTTATTTTCAGGAACAATAATTATTTAATAGTATGAAGATTATTGATATGGGTTACTGAGTTTAACTGTCGTGCAAACGTTTATTTGTGCAAACTAACTTTAAATGATCCAAATTATGACGCTTATTTTTAAGAATGATTTGTCCCAAAAAAAAAGATAATGATTCGGGAATATCGTTATTTATATCTTCAAACATTCTACCCGGTGGCGGGTACATAGTATTATCAAACACACAAGATTGAATATCTTCTCGAATAATTTCTGCCGCAGCTTTTAAAGTTTTCCACCTTTTTTCCTTTTCATTCAAGTTTTTGTTATCAGACCAGGCTTGACTTAAAATGTCTTGGTAATTGTCTACAAAACAAATAAATGTTAATTTTCCAGGCTTCTCTGTAATAATAATTCTACTACCATACTTTAATTTCAATCGTATTTTTATAATCCCGTTTTCTAAAGCTACATTTTGGCAAACATTCTTCAGTTCATCTAACGAAAACTGGCAGTCATCGCTACTTTCGATGAAATTGAAAATTTCCTCCATTGCAGAGTTTATAGCCTCACTTTGAGGACGGCCAATTTTACCGCCAGTATTAGGTCTCAGGAAGGATTTGTAACAACTGTCATGGTATTTAGCGTCAGCAGCAACTAAATCATACTGAAAATTAATACGCGCAAAGACAGCTTTTGACACATCATCAGAACGATCTTTAGCTAATTTTAAAATGGAATCTTTGAATGTAAGTGTAGAAACTTTATGAATTTTTCGGCGATAAATCTTCACTTTCTTCTTTTCTGCTTCTTCATCCGCTTCATCGCCACAAAATAAGCAGTGGTTTTTAAAACAAAAGCTGGATTCACTTATTCGCGCTCTAGTATGAGGTGGACTTACTTTTGAAGTACTGGCCTGTTCTTCCTCACGTTGTCTTTTTGATGCAGAGATTGAAGTTTTCCGGGTGTATGATTTTCTGCAATCCACGTGAATTGTAACGGATTTTTGGCTTCTTAAATAATCAGCAAACTCATCACTTCTCGCGACGCTTGCATCGATTAAAGTTGGCATTCCACGACTGACCACAACAGTTTCATCTTCAGTCAAAAGTTTATTACAAATAAAGCAAAATTGTGACATTTTTTGTTAAATATTAATCAGCACTAATTTCAATAGTAGACGCTTGTAATAAATACGTATAGTCACTCGAACTGCTCGTTCAACACTAAAAGAAGCAGGTATACGTGAACGACACCACATGGACAAAAGAATAGGCAGATGTTTTTCAAGGCCAGATGTTATTCAAGTAGAGGGGATTCGGTAAGGGACCGGCGGTCGTTTTAGAGTAAATTTTCTTAGAATAGTATAATGTATACATAGAAGAGGCACGAGTAGGCATTTTTGCTTGCTTGAGTACCTAAATATGTATATACGTGGCATATGTGTGCATACTATGTAGAACATGATTCTTACAAGCGCAATATCTGGGAAATAGTGGGTCTTAGAGAAAAAATTATGGGAACCATTTTTATAGAGAATTTTAAGATCTACAACTTTGCTCCGAGGTACTTTTTCGATAAAACTTACCGTTTTCGAGAAAAATCCAAAAAACCTAAAATTTTGACCTTGGGCCCCGAATAAGTCCCTAAGCTCACATGGGACTGATGGGGACTTTTGACACTTTATTCCTTGTGGTAAACCTAAGGTCTCTACGAAGATTTAGCTCTGTCGGAATTTTATTTATTTCAAATGTCTAAAATGACCGGACTAATATTCAAATGTTACAACTATAAAGTCGCGGTGGAGGAAATTTAATTTTTTATTTCATATTATTCTACAGGGGCAATAATGAAGTAAAATTTGTCCAAATTTCATCTTTATAGCACTAATAGTCTGTGAGTGAAAAGGCTGTGACATAAAAACTGCCATGACGAAACTTTAAGGGTTCCAATTATGACTACTGAACCCTAAATAGACTCTAATTTTAATTCAGTTTTCATTAAAAAAAAAAGTATTCGTGTTTAAATGTAGGGTAGATAAATCCAAAACTAAAGTTGTAGAATATAATATTTGTGTCATATTTGTTTAATACCTCTATTATTATCTCTAATATGTTATCCGTTTTACCAACTAGGTATAAATTCTCTATTTCATAAAATATGAAAAATTTGCATATTATATTACAAAAATTGATCTTAATATGAATTGTTATAAATTATTTCATGTGTCATTTCAAAAATTATGAAATTATGATTTTGACTGTATCGTTTATGTCAGCAGTATAATTTACTTTAAAAATATAATATCAACGAACATACACATTAGTTTGTACTTACACATCGTTAGTTTTATTTTGTTATTCTTCTTGATTTTATTACCCCAATAAGTTAACAGTTCAACATCGGGATTGATTGATTGATTAATATTGGGGTAAAAACAATTGCACTTCGACCTTATGGTCCATTGTGCTCCCCCTTCTACCTCAGCCCGACGAGATTCACTTCTCCCATATGTTGGCAATGGCCTGGAGCTTGTTTATCAGGTCCTGTCGAAGGTTCATATATTCGGGGTGAGATGCACCGAATATCTTGTATCTGCTGTAGCCTAGAGGTTCGCAGTCAAAGATTATGTGGCTGGATGTTTCTTCCTCCTCGCCACACAATCTGCACATAATGGACCCGTTGGCCAAAGTAACTAATTGAGCTGGGCATATTTTGCTTCATGAGAAAATGCACTACACTACGCGTGATTCTGTTATAGCTGTGTATCTTCGAAACGAAGCGAAATTTGAATATAAACTCCTAAACTCCTAAGAGATTTAAAAGCCCAGATACACTATTAAGAATCAGTGTACCAAATTTTGTTTGAGAATGAAACTCTAGGAAGCGAAACAAAGAAAGTAACAGTACGGGTAGAGAAAGTTGCATCGCCCAAAAGTTTATTGTGGTATACTACCAAAATAATATTCCACTAAATTATATAATACGTTCATTTAATAAGAAATGAACAATACCTATATCCATATCTAGTTTGTACTTACATCATGTACCATATAGGTAGGCTTATATATATATATATAGAATGTCTCATTTAAAAACTGAACCTTTGGAAAATAGTTGATTTGTTCGGAAGAGCATATTATCTTAATCTGGATTTTCACCATGGACTTCGAGGTTATTTGTTTATCGACTTGCATTATTGAAATCGAAACCCTTTTTTTTACAAAATCGGGAAACTGCAGAAAAAAAGCGTTTAAACTATCTATTTTGGTTAATAATTCATCATTCTATAACCGATTTAAAAATGAACTTTCAAAGATAAGATTGCCTTTTTTTGAGGTCTTTGAAAAAAATAAGGTCTTTAGAAAAAATTTATCAAGGGTAAAATGTTTTTACTGATTGTCAATAAATAGGAACCAATCGTTTTTTTCTGTAAAAATTTGTAACTATTTTTTTCATTGATTAAAGTTTTTTTAAATAAAAAAATAAACGATCATTTCCTATTAATCGACCACCAATAAAAGCAATTTACCCTTGATAAACTTTTCTAAATACCTTACTTTTTTCAAAAAAGACAATCTTATTTTGGAAAATTCATTTTTTAAAACGGCTATATATATGTTCTTTTTTCCACAACTATCCGATTTTGACCAAAAAAAAAAAATGCATTCCCCAAAAAGCAAGTTGATCTTCAAACGACCTTGAAGGCGAAAATCAATATCATCATAAGATGCCCCCCTCCGCGCAAAAAACTTTTATTCGAGTCTTTTTATCCAAAAACGCTTCCTTGAGAAAATATTCAGGTGCATTGTTTCAAATGAGCAACCCTGTATAGGTAGGTAGGTACTGGATAGGTAGGTAGATAGGTACATAATATATGTAGAACAAGAGATATTCACCAACATGAAAATGCACTTTAAAATGTCACAAAAAATCGAAACATTACAAATGATATATCCATGAGTACGACATTTTCTCATATTCTGTACGATTATATTTGTTCTATATTATATCATACATATATAATACATTTTTAACCTTTTTTTTTAGTATTTTATATTTAGTTTGAACAAATATTTTATCAGAATTTCTTTTAAGAACAATATTGCATACTATACATAATATTCTCTTCAATGCAATTGTAAATACATATATATTATGTATGTAGTTTCATTCAATATCTAATATGTAGATTATTTCAGTATAATTTTATTTCAATAATAATAATAATAGATATACTAATTTTGTTTACTCGACTGATTTAGCTGTAATTAACATTATACTCGTACAATTTTTATGACTGAATGCCTATATAGTTAACAGAACAGTTGTATCGTAGTTCATAAATTCTTTTATGTTTTACGTATATAAGCGTCGACTTTCAAAGACATCAAAGTCTATTATGTCGTTACTAAGCTTTAATACTGCTTGTATCCCTTAAATGACACCAATTGGTGTCCATTTTGACTTCACCGATTTTTCAATCGAATTTTTTCAAATGTTCTTCCCTGTTGTCCCAGACTATTTTTTATATATTCTTTGCATACGTTCGTCATGGTTTTTCATACCATATTCCTATCTCACCTCTTGCCATTTATTCATTGAATAAATCACCATTCATCCCTCCGAATAATCTTTTTTTAAATTTCCCGGAAACAAAAATATCTTGAAATGATCTGTCTTTAGAATCAAACCCTACATTTTTTATGTGAAAAATTTATTGGGGGGTGTGTATTTACTGGCGACGTTTTCTCGCCACGCGATTAACAAGTAGTTCATAGGTGATATTACATATAACAAATCATTTTTAAAAAAAAGCTCATAGATGACAGAACATATAAGTGGCAATGCATAATTTCTATACAAAATACTTAATGATAATAATAATAGTAACTGGTTGAAAGAATTGAGCCGTCTCAATTTTTAAGAAATTATGTAATTTTTTGGTATTAAATTAATATTTATTTTTTAAATAAAGAATAATTTTTTTCTTTATAAAAAAATTGAATATTTCGTTTTTGATTATGCCATATTTTTTGTCATATTAATTTCCTTTAATAAACCATCCTTTCATGCATATTTTCTATACAAAATAGTTTCGATGTGTCACATCTGCCAAGCATCGCCCATTGACGGCTTAATTTTTTTTTCTTTAAATATTGAAATTAATTCTTTTATACTATTTTTTAAACTGAAAATCCGATATGGTTAAGATAGAAGCAAAGTGAGAATATTTTTCAAAAATTTTCAAAGAGAATTTTTGAGCATTCTTGAAATATTTCTCACTTTTTCACGCTGGGGTCAAAATGACACCGTGTGCCATATACGACATTTTAGTGAAGTGTGTCATTTAAGGTCTATAATACAATTCGTTACAATTAAGAAAATTGGTTTCTTAATTCGTACCACATATAGTGTTAATATAAAAAAGGGTAGCAAAAGGCACAAATCGTGAAAAATTAAGTAACTTATTAAAGAACGAACATTTCTATATTTGATCTGTGAAATACAACACGAAAATGCATCATCCAAATCCTTAAGTATAACTAGATTTCTGGGTAAACTGCTAATTGCAATTGGCTAATCGATACAGAATAATTTATGTTACATTATCCAATTAAGTTTTGTTATTTGTTTTTCTTCGTCCGATAATACGAAGCATTATACAGGTTTTTCTTGTTAATTATTGATCGTAATTCTTGCGCCTTGTAATACTTTCTAACAACGAGATACCAACTAAAAGGTTTCGGTAAAGTATTCAGCGCCTTCCGCGAATTTTGTTTTACAGCCTCGATCAACTCAAAGCGGGTACCACGAATTGACAATTTTAACTTATTGAGAATAGGTGAAAATGTTGGTTGATCGATGGTACTTGCTGCTTCTTTTGGCCTTCGATCACAATTGTTGCTCTATGCAATTATTGCATTATCGTCATGCAAAATCCACGAATTTTTTATCCACAACTTTGAATGTTTTTGACGAATAGTAGTCATTATAGACCGTTTGTCTTAAAAAATACATGATGGACAAAATCATGAATAACGCAGAAAATAATGAGTATCACCTTTGAGCGACTTTGACGTGGTATTTTCGGCCCTCGGTGATTACAATATATCACACGTTGGCCCGTGTTTTCGATAAAGGTGATTCACCATTCTGTTCACAACACAAAATTAAAGACAAATTCATAGTAAATAATTTCGTTCATAATAACAAAACCACTGACTTTCGCACTACTGACGTGTAGTCATTCAACGCTTATTTTAGACATAGTAATTACAAACAAGACTACCAGCTTATGCAAAAAGGTTTTTTTAAACCATTAGCGCGGGATTTAAAGTTACAAATTAACCTGTACTTTTTGGACAGAGCAGTTTACCACAAAAGCAGAGGATATTTTATATATAAATACTTTTCAATTTTTTTATCACAATTTATTAAAAATTTGTTGCAATAAAATATTATTTTGAGTGTTACATTGTGTTGCAGCATGCCTCTTTGTCTACAAAAATATCTATATGTTGTTTTTATAGTCAGAAAATCATTAGCCATTTTTTATTCATTGATCAGTCGTCATCAATTTGAAGAGAAAATATTTACTTGATATTTAATTTTTTAAATTAAATAATAATCATTTTTCAAAATATCAGCCCAACATTTATTGGTTAGGAATGCATTGTCACAGTGATTTGCTCCAACTGAAACAAAAAATTGAAATCAATAATAAAACTTTAATTATTGGCGGGTCGAAACTCAACATTATTTTATAACAGCTTAATACGTAATTCTAAGAAAAAAATTTAAATACAAAACCACATTCTAAATCTATAGAATCTCTGTACACAGGCTCTCTCCCTGTATAAAGATTGTGTGGCAGGTTCACACTTAATTTTTTATCCAGTTTTCATTTTAAAAAATTACGAGCTACTTAAAGTAAGCAAATTTTCTCAGGAGATGAATTTACATAGTAAATTTAATATCAACGTAATGCTGATCCAGGCTAATGTGTCATGTGGAAGAACCTTTTCCCTATCAACTGTTTCAATGAACTATAGTTGATGTTGTAAAACTAACTGTTCATGATCCTAAGGAATAATTTGCATCAAATGATTTAAAAAAAATCGATATACAATTAATCGACTTTGTCTTGATATATAAGTTCAGTTGTGTTTACTAGTGTGTCTTATTTATTCGGATTTCGGAATATTTCGAATTAAAGTTGTTAGTATAGTTTTATTGAACAACTTTTAAAGAAATATTTAAACTTTCAGTATTTTTTCGAAAACCGAATGAATCAATTATTAAATTTGTAATTGTTAGCTCGACTTTTGACGCTATTTGTACAAAGTACAACGTAGTCTCTCACGTTTCTTTAAAATCGATGATACATTTATAAACGCTGAAACTATTTTTCGTTTAAATTTTCACTTTGAGCACCAGTATTTTTCTTTTGTGGTTCCTCAGGAATCACACATATGCCATTTTCATGAAAAGAACCCGCCGTTAAAAACTAACGATAGTCTTTATGAGAACGAATAATATAAATTTTGTACTGGTTTTATCGACGTTTTGTTTTCTTTGATGACACTTATGCATACATTTTAGGTTTAAGCCGATTACGAAAGTTTAAACGTTATAAAAAGTTTATTTTTTGAAATCATGATACATATTTTAATAATGTATTTGTTCCTTACTTTTTGTTCCACAAGTTACCAATGGTCCGGCAAACACAGTTTTCATTTCATCAGGCAATAATGCAATTGTAGCATCCACATCAATTATACCATCATCATCCATAGTTGCCATTTGTACCATTAAACATCTCATATAACATTTAAGTGCTTCATCTTCGGCAAAGTTTAATTTACGTGCGTCTTCAATTACACCTGTATACAATAAAACAAAATTATACCGCTTGAAAACATATTTTGCTCCACAAACCGGAGGTGGTACTTTACTCTGCCCTTTTACTTTAGAGGTAGAGCACTTATATAGAAGGCCTGGGGGTCGAGAGTTCGATTTCCATCCAAAATATTATTAACATTATTATGCCAGCGAATGTTAAAAAAATTGATTGATATTGTATTTTGGGTAATTTCTTAACAAAAGATTACCTTTTTTTAAACGAATATTCTTACCTTCTGTTACACCTGTTTCTTCTATGCAATTTGTATGTAACATATTCACCAAATCTTGCATTTCTTCGGATAGTCCCTATTAAAAGGAAATAAATTTATTTATTTATTTTTTAAATTTCACATTAAAGCGATCAAATTTGGAATGCTGTTTAGTCTAAAATCAGTCCGAGCATATTAAGCAGCGCTCTAGACTGTACGTCCCCGTGTAGCCGTCAATATAGAGAGTGGCGGCATGTCCTCGTGTTGAAGGAAACGTGAATATTCGGATCGTTCGAGATTTGGATTGATTTATCGGGAATATTTCGAGAAATATGCTTTTTTGCTAATGAAATAGTACTATCACATTGAATGAGATCCTATTTTTCATTGATAGTATTATCACATTGAATGAAGTAGGTTCTTTTTGAAATTTTTATAAAAAATACGAAAATATGCATTTTTTAGTGAATTTCACGGGTCTTGAATCCATTTAGAGACTTATATATCGATAAAAGGCACTAAAGCGATAAAAGGATCTATACTAATAATCTTGAAAATAACAATTTTAGTTCAAGTTTAAATAGCAAAATTTTAGAATACTAAATATTGCGTTGCTTGAGGCCACGCAAAACTAATTGAAATTATTCTATTGTAAACATACAAAGTTAATAATAGCATAGTTCGAGAAACATCAATCGAAATGATAAACATTCGTTGGAACCAGTAGCAAAATATCAAGCTACGAAAAACCTCGGATTGGCACATGAATACTTGTATTGAAAAAAAGAGATGGCTATTTGCTGGGTGCACATAGTCATCCGAGTCGCCTTCGTTTTTGGTGACGTAACATTTTCGTGTAAAAAAAACCTAAGCTTGAATTTGTAATTTAATTTAGCACCTAAATAAAATTATTTAATGTAAAATATATACTAGCGTTTAATTTAATTTGATAGCCTTTGAAGTTGTAAAAATTTCATCAAAATCGGTTCAGTGGTTTAGAGTCTAAATGTGACACTGTAAAAACAAACAAACACACATTTACTTACTATTGTAATTTTGGTGAGCGAACACATTAACATTTTACAGGTTTATTAATTAATTAGTGTTCGCCCCACGGCTTTGCCCTAGTGAAACTATACACTGTACATAATCTTGGTCAGGGCGTCATATAATTTGTAAACATCTCCTTTGTAGGAATGCACAATATCGATCATGAGCGAGTTCATACTCCGCACTCGTACTGGACCGATTTTCGAGTGGCTGTGAACACAATCATTTTTGAAGACTGGATCCGCGCCGAGCTTTTTGTATGGTAAATGTACACAGGTATTGGGCCAAAAGCATTTTTAACATTTTAGCTTTTATATTAGTTCGACTTGTATGTACAAATGGCCTCAAAAGTCGAGCTATCATTTCAACATTTAATAATTGATTTTATAATATGCTTCGGGTAAAAGTTGTTCATTATAACTATACTTTTAGTCGAAACATTTTTCCGAAATCCGAATAAATAAGGCTCAAATCAATTATAAAATTTTGAATTGATGGCAATGTATGTATGAATAACCTGAGTAGAGAGCACCCCATGCTTTTTTTTACATTAAAGTCAATTTTGTTGTCAATTTCTTTATTCTATTCTATTTTACATTATTTTGAATTTGCTAATTCGTAATTGCAATAAAAGGATGTTTGTTTAGTTTTTTTAAAATCTAAATTTTTAAAATAATTTGTCCGTACGCTGACATGGTGGCAAATATAATATTAAGTGAATATTCGAAATAAAAAAATTCACAAACCTGTACTGAAGATAATATTAGTATTAAACAATAAACACTCACACAAAATCCAACTAAACCCAATTTTAAATAAAGCATTTTGTTTATATGTATGTAACGCATAAAACGTATTTTTTAAATAAAAATCATATGGTATTAATTTTTTGGGGACAAATATTAAATTTGAAGATATATTTTTAAATTAACATATTTTTATTAGCAGAAAATATTTATATATATACTACTTTTATTTTTTATAAAATTATTTTTTTTTTATATTTAATTATTAATCTGAACATGTACAAATAATAATATAATATTATATTATGTTAAAATTTAATTACAGTTATTTGAAAAAGATAAATTATATATTACTGCGCTTCTGTAAGATTTGTGATGGTATATGTAAAATATATACCTTCCTGTTAATATGTAAGATGCGTCCCACAGCGCGACTGTACGCCAATCAAATTATGATCAGCATAAGCAAACTAAATCTAGAGTTAATGTTTATAAATATAACATTTGCGTTTGTGTTTTTTTTTTATAAATATTTTATTATTTTGTAGCGATTTTAATAAATTTTTGTACTTGAAACTTTGTGGCCAAAAGTATTAAATAGCAACTGTATACAAATTCGATAATACGACAATTTGCGTCATTCAGTAAATATTAATTATTAGTAAATATTACTTTCATACGTTTGCGAATGGGTCTATCAATTTGACAATTTCAATTTTCACGCTTTGTGCTCATTTTTTAGAGATTTACACTCCAACTTATTTTTAATCATAATTTTTTCTTAACCTAGATATGAAAAATAATAAAACGAAATTTCTGGGTTTCTTCTTTTATTGGATTAGTCACTGAAGAAGACATTATTAAATTATTAAATTTGCTTAAAAAAACGCTTACAGAATTAAATTTGATTTTGTTTTTTTTGTTAGTTACATCATATGATTATCAAAACCGGAACGCTTAGCAAGTTACGCGTATACTGAATAAATCCTAGTTAGTTGTATTTTTGGTGTTCTCTTTCAACTTGAATATTGGACGTTGTTAAACTATGTGAAGATCCTGGAAGGAAGTGGAGGTGTATGCTAATATACGGCAGTTTCAATTCATCCTGTATACAATGATTAGTGCAAAACTTATACACTCAGCTGATGATGTTCAGAAAGGGTTTCTTGGATTATATGAATTAACAAAACGATAAAACTTTTAGAATAGAATAGTTTTCCATAAACATATTGTAGCTTACTTAAATAATTTAATATTATAATTTAACTATATGCTAAAACATTATTATATTATTTAAAAATTATTTTACTCCTTAACTGTGTTTCTTATTTTGTGTCGATTTTAGTCAGGAATAATAATCGTACATTATCTCGTCTTGGAAGTGTCGTTTCTTGAGGTAATATAAACCGTCAAAGTATACACTGTATAATTGGAATGGCTGTGTTCACCGAATAGGTTGCACTTTAAAGCGCTTCGACGTGCATTTTTATCCAGTGAATGGGCATTGATTGATTTTTCAATTTAGAATAATTCCGGCGCGTCCAAGTGCAGGTCGATGCGCTTCAAAACGCATCTTGTTCGGTTAACACAGCGAATGACCATTTGGTTCTGCTTTTTATGACTTTTTAAAATAAGTTTTAAAACTAGAGTACGCATTTTACATATCATAAAAGTAGATTTGGGATTCTGGATGTTTTATGGTCGTCTTAGCAAGTATGTAGAGGTAGATTGTAAAGGATGCAGCCGACTATGATTATTATTATTATTATTATTTGGGGGTTATTAATCACTGCGACCAATATGATCTATTGTGACCCCCTACTACTGCTCTGTTAAGGCTTGCCTCAGAGCTCCTCAACCAGTCTCAATTCTCGGAGGAATTTGAGGAATGGGTGGGGTGCAGGGATGGTAAGTCATCCTCCTGGAGTAGGTACTGGTCGAAACAAGCAGCCCGTCTTCGTGCCACGGCTTCACATTCAAGTAGGAGATGAATTGGAGTTTCTTCCTCCAGCTCACAGAACCTGCATGAGCCGTCATTGATGATTCCCATCTTTCGGAGGTGCCCATTCAGCCGGCAATGCCCGGTGAGAAAGCCCGTTAGGATTCGTAACTCATTTTTTGTGAGCTTAATGCAGGTTTCGAATCTATTTCGGTTATACTGCCCGAGAAGGATCTTGGCCTGCCGCAGCCCTGGGGAATCTTCCCAAAGCTTGTTTCTTTCTTCTTCCTCTGCCTTCCAGAGGGCTGTGTTGAGGTAGGCCTCACTTATTCCACAGGACGGCTCAGGTCCTATGAAAGGCTCTGACGACCCTTTCCTTGCCAGTTCATCAGCAGTCTCATTCCCCGCAATGCCTGCATGGCCTGGCACCCATTTCAGAGAAACGTCATTCTCTTTGCCTAGCCTGTTTAGCAGGTCTAGGCATTCCCACACCATCTTAGAGTTGATGCTCCATGCACTTAGTGCTTTGATGGCAGCTTGGCTGTCAGAGAGGATCACTATGTCCCGCTTCCTGTAGTTCCTGCTCAGGTTGAACTCAGCACACCTGGTTATTGCACGAACTTCCACCTGGAAAACACTGGGAAACCTCCCCATGGGTTCAGAGTATCTGGTTCTAGGCCCAAATAAACCCGCTCCCGTGCCTTCGTTGGTCTTTGACCCGTCAGTGTACCATTTTATGGTATGTGGCTTGAGGAAGTACATGTCCTCCCCATTCCACTCCTGCTTACTGCTTAGCTCCGTAGTGAAGTTCCTATCGAAGCTGAACTTCCTACTTGCTTTATCCCGGGGTAGGTCTAACAAAGAGGTTAGGGACTTGTTACCCGTAATAGCCCTCCTATAGGCCTTTTCGCCTCCAGTTATTCTTAGCAACGCTTTCTGTGCTGCACCCACCACTGCCAGATGCAGGGGAGAGAGGTCCAGTATGAACTCCATCGCAGCCGTTGGACATGACCTCATGGCACCTGTGATACACAGGCATGCCAGACGCTGTACTCTAGCGAGTCCTTGCCTTGCTCTAGCGATTTCGGTTTTCTTTGACCAGACCACCGCTCCATAGGTGATGACTGGTCTTACCATCATGGTGTACATCCATCGCAGGATTCCTGGTGTACATCCCCAGGACTTGCCAGCGATTCGTCTGCACACCATGAGGGCTCTGGTTGCCTTGGAGGTAACTTCCTCCAAGTGTTGGTTCCACCGTAGCTTAGAATCTAGGGTAATGCCTAGGTACTTAACTTCCTGCTTCCCTTCCAACTCCTCGCCACCAAGGTGTAGTGCTTGGAGTCTCGTGAGTTTCCTTTTCTTGGTGAATATCATCACAGTGGTCTTGGCTGGGTTGACGCTCAGCCCCACTGACTGGCACCACTTTCTTGTAGCGTTTAGCCCTCTTTGAATGAGGTCACGCACCGTGCTCTCAAACTTCCCTGTTGCCAGGATCACGATATCATCGGCATATCCTATGCAGGTAATGCCTTGATCCGTGAGCCCGTGCAACAGGCCATCTACTACAAGACTCCATAGTAAAGGGGATAGGACCCCTCCCTGTGGGCAGCCTCGCGTTGTGCCGACCCGGATGGTTCTCTCCCCCACCCTCACTTCGGCAGTTCTGGAAGCGAGCATCTCGCCTATCCATCTGGATGTCGTGACGTCCACCCCCCGTTTCTCCAGGGATGCTTTGACTACCTCATGTGAGGTGTTGTCAAAAGCGCCTTCTATATCAAGAAACGCGCACATGGTCGTTTCTCTCGCATCAAAGCCCCGCTCTATTGCGGTCGTTTGTTCGTAGAGGGCCGTCTCTGTGGACCTGCCTGCCCTATACGCATGCTGGTTGGGGTGCAAAGGCCTCTTCTCCAGCACCTGACTTCGGATGCAACTGTCCACCGCCTTTTCCACCGTTTTCAAGAAAAACGATGTAAGGCTGATGGGTCGAACAGACTTCGGATGGCACTGGTCTTTCTTTCCCGCTTTGGGGATGAAAGTAACTCGGGCCCTTCTCCAGGGGCTAGGTATATGCCCTAGCGCCAGGCTGGCTCTACTGATCCGGAGGAGATGAGGCAAAATCTCCTTTTGCCCATGTTGTAACAGGGCGGGGAAGATGCCATCTACTCCGGCTGCTTTGAAAGGCTGAAATGTGTCAATTGCCCATTTCAAACGCCCAAGGGTGCATACTTCTGCAGCCCTGTTCCAGTTCTCTTTAGTCGCTCTACATGGAGCCCTCAAATCTTCCTGCCCCTGAGTAGGAGAACTACCGGGAAAGTGAGTCTCCAGGAGTAGAAGAGCCCTCTGCTCCTCGTCCTCCGTGAAACTTCCATCCGGCCTTTTGAGTGCTTGTGCCCCGGATTGAGTGTCTCGGGATAAAGCTTTGTGCAGTCTGGCCGCTGCAGGGACAGTGGCGATGCCTGCACAAAACACTCTGAAGCTGTTCCGTTTAGCTTTCCTAATCTCCTTGTTATACTCGGTCAATTTTGCCGCGTAACTGTCCCAATCTCCACACAGTTTTGCTCTATTGAAGAGCCTGCGAGTCTCGCTACGGAGCCTCGAGAGACTGGTATTCCACCAAGGCACCTGCCTTTTGGTTTTGTTAACGATCAGTGGGCAAGTGGATCGATATGCCTCCATAATTGCCCTATCAAGTTCGTCAACAGCCTGTTCCAGTGCCAGGGGTTCCCTGACTTTGGAGTTCACTAACCTTAGATTGTCTTCCAAGTTGCTGACGTAATTATTCCAGTTGGTCTTTCTCGGGTTCCTGATACCACAAGGTCCCGAGGTGACCCCTTCTAGTTCAAATTGAATGATTCTATGCGACTATGATAGGAACTATGCCGATATTCATCTGGAGTTCGTGAAAAAAACTGCAGAAAACCTTCTCAAGCATAGCCGGTTACCTCGTTCTTGTCCATACGCCGACAGTTTAGTCAATCAACCGCCCCTTTTTTATTTATTTTTAGAATTGACAAACTGCCGATGTTGGGATTCGAACCCATAACCTCCCAGTTTCCAAGTAGTGCATACTGCGCAGACATGACGCCTTAGACCGCTCGACTACTTGGCTGGTATTAGCAAGTAGGTAGGGGACGCACTTTTTATTTTCACGGTTTACTGAATATAATACCTATATAGCTGCAAGTATTGTTATTGCCTGCAAAGAGTTTTAATTGAACATTATTTTTAAAAAAAATATTTTCATTCATCATTGACATTTTTTTACGTAAAATTTTATTCAATGATATTATCTTTGATTGTTATGTTTAAAGGCAGTTTTTTGGGTAATCAATTACAAAATAATCAATGTTATTAATGAAAATAAATTATAGGTGTCTTTTAATTTGGTTGGGGACAATTTTATAAATATTATCTATTTGTTGGTTTTGTGATTACATTTTTTTACTTGAATTTTATTTCTAAACAAGCAGTAACTGTTGCGGCTTTGCCCGCTAAAATTATAATGGTAAAGACCTTATAACTGAGTAAAATAATGTTTCTTAATGTATTTAGATGTTTATAGTTATCATTTATAAATAAATATCAATTTTCATGTGTCGACACTACATCGTGGTATCAGAGGCGGATTAATATTTTTGACGCCCTAGGCTGGATGAAAGTTGCCGCCCCTCTAGATTTGGAATTTGAATGTGCAAAAAGAATAACTTTAAGAGAATATAATTTTATTTTATCCCAAAATAGTTTAAATAAATTTTTGTACCTTTCTGCAAATAGTTGTACTTTAAATACTACTTATATATTAATTTTTCAATATTATTTATGCACCTGATTACTGCCATTCATGTAAGTCAGTTTCTACCTGTATCATAATTGACACGAAAAATCAATTTTTTTTCGTTACATGAATCTAAAATTTTTTGCCGCTTCCAAATTTGCCGCCCCTGAAAATGGCCGCTCTAGGCTATGGCCTAGTGGGCCTATATCCAAATCCGCCTCTGCGTGGTATGTAATACTTACCTTTGTATACAAACTGCAACGTTGTAGTACTTATTAAGGACAGGTTGAGGGTATAAAGCAGATAAGCGTATATCAATATTTGAAATTCCACATTCCTCATTGAAATTGTATCTGTAATACCTGCGGTGATAATTATCTTCCCAGCTTTAAATATTTTTATAGACTTATAGTATTTATAGCTCCCCATTTCATTTGTTCGAGATTCTCCTATTTCGGAAGCAGCTTAAGTACCTCTTATACATATTGCACCACATAGTGGAATGACGTGCCCTTCTTCACCTCGAACTTCTGGAAGTAGAACTGCTTTAGGAAAATGTTTCTTTAGTCTACAGTGCCCAACAGAATTTAGGCATCCTAGTGGTTTTTGAGCCCAAAACTAACACTTGTGGTTAGTTGTTGAATCTATTACCGCTGAAATAACTTAATTAGAAGTGGAACATTTCTCAAGTATTTATTTAAAAAATTTAGGTCTGTGTTTCCGTTATACTATTAAGTCAAGGGACTACAAGTGGTAAAAACGGATATACTTATACCAAAATTTTTGAAATAAATATGTGAGAAAGGTGCAACTACATGTTGACAAGTGATACTTTTTACTTTAACTCCCTTCAATGTGTTCTTTCAAGTAATACGGGACATTTCCTATCATCACTATCCGTTGGCCTTAGAGGTCCAGTCAAGGACTTCCTGATGATCTCTATGCAACGTTATGGGAAACTTTTCCTGGTTTCCCAAATTCCAAAGCTCATTATTTGTAATTTTGTGAGTTCGTTTTATATTGAAAATGTATAAAGCATGAAGACCTTTTGTGCTCTAATTATTCAGACATTCTGTGTTGACTTTAAATTCCAAATATAACAATGGGTCATTTTCTGTATGCTCGATTGAATATTCTAGGCATTGCATGGCATTAAATATTCGACATGAATCATTAAAGAACGTAGTAAGTATAAATTATTAAATTATGTGATTGTGTAGATGTGCAATTAAACATGTCCGTTTCATGCCCTGCAACTTAATTTGTGGACAAATTATTATCATATATATTTTAAACATATCTACCTATATAATTTTTAAATGAAAGGATATTACAACAAAAAAAAAACGTATAATTTATAAGGTTTATAAATTTTTAAAGATTTTACCTACGTTAGGTATTGTTTCATTTCCGGCTATAAATTATATAATTATGTAACTAGCTGATTACCCGCTTATTAGACAGAAAAGCGAATTAGTTCTATCTATAGTGTAGATTTAGAATCTGTGCAATTTTCTTTACAAGCACAATGTAAATAGTAATTGAAAACAATAAACAACTGAGTTAATTGCTTAAATATCCGGTATATACCGGACTTAATCTCAATGCGTGAACTGTTAATTTTACTTTTTAGATACGCACAAATTTATAAATATACAAAGCTGTGTAGAAAAGTGCTATACTTATATGGTTTTATAATCAATTGTAATTACAGTTTATAAACATAAATTTCGGTTTCAAAGATCCGATTTTGACCATTCAACATCTTAATCTCATTTTTTTTTTGCTGTAGAATACGAATTTCAGTTCATTATCTCTTATCGTTTTGAGTAATCGTGTACAGACTTACGTCGTACGGACAGACAGACTGGCGAACGAATACAGCAATATAATACAGATATGTTTAAGTTTAACCGTTATTGAGATGTTTGACCATTTCATACAAATAATATATACAATTTATTCTCATAATGAAATAATAACCGATTTCAGTAAGAGGACATACTTTTCAAGAAATGCACACAATTTCACTAGAATGCTCGAAATATATATTCATTCTACTGGGTATAAAAAATAAATTAAATTAAATTTATAAAATAAAACTATTTAAAAAACAACAACGTTAATTTTGAAGTTAATTTAATAAGTAAATTACAAAAAATAAATAAAATAAAAAATCTACATATAAAAAACTCATTGTATGGTTTACTTGTAAAAATTGTAGTTTTTAGAGTTGAAGTGGAGTAAGAAAAGTAGTTAAATACCTATGTTCTTTGATGTACGTACTTCAAAGTGCAATATGGTGGCACAGAGCTAGAGTATATGTGGAGAGATGTTTTAAAGTTACACTACTACTTCTCTAAGCTGTATGTGTGAGTATATTGCACACTCACTGAACTGAACAGCATAGTAGCTCACTAGTACTGGTACGAACGTACCGTAGCAATTGCTTTCGTAGCTCACTAGTTCACTTATATAGTTATTTCCCGCACCTCATACTTCAAGCTCGATATGAGTTCATTTCTTTTATAAATTTCATAATATTGCTGCTGTTTTTTTATATCGTTTTTTTCGTATGTTTTTATGATGCACTTTAAGCGTTAGAAAAAAACTACAGAAAGTTAGTTCTATTTTGGTTTAATGAAATTTTCTATTCATTTCAATTTACCCTATTTGTTTTACGTACATAGTAAATAAATTCGGAAAATTGAAGGTAAACGTAGTTCAGGCAGATATGAATGCAGCGAACCGAACGAATCGATTCTCTAAACTACGCAACGAATTTGATACAATACTACAAATCAACTATATTTATGCAGTTGGAAATATAATCCTAAGTTTAACATAATTTTAAAATTTGTTGAATATCACCTGAATAATAAATATACATTTTTAAAATTAAAATTGACAAGTGAAAATACCCATTAACTAGAGCACGCACACACAAAATTTCATGACGTTATTTCTTTTTGGTCTTTAGCTATTGGGATCATGGACAGGCAAACATGCGGAAATGGACGGACTAATTAGGTCATTTTATAAATACCTATACCAAAAATAATTTTCGTGTTATCAATATTTTTAATCGTTAAAAAGTCGGAACAATACTTTATATAACCTTGTATATAATATATTATATATACCGGTTATCAAAATTTCAGTTTTTGATGTATTAATCATTATTTTATTTCTTGGATAAAATATGGATATTTATCCCTGGCACCAATTTGCGACCAAAGGCCTCATTGCTTTGGGTTACAATTTGAAAATCAAATACTGATTTCTATACTATCTTTCCTTTTCCTTTTTACAGAATGACTATTTAGATGCAGAGCAAAGCTATCTGTTTTGATGTTTTGCGATAGTTAACAGTTTCATCATATTATGAAACTATTGATTTATTATTTTAGTACAAACACTTTAGCACAAATTGAACAAAATTTATTTGTATTGATGGCTCGTAACTCGGTAATAATCACATAAAATAAAGTACAAATCATTTATTTCAATTCTTTGTAACGATGAATTTTATTCATTTTCATTCTCCATTCCTTCAATTGTTTTGGGATTTATGGGAACAAAAATAATTTCATTATTTATATTTTTAGGTAATTAGTCTAAGTGCTAATCATATACCTGTAGGTAGTATCGGCTAACTACCTGATGTTTTTGGATATTAAAATAAATATTAAAATAATAGACGCCTACATTAAATCTACTCATATAAAGGTATCCTTTTCTTTGAGGATTAAAATAATTAAATTCCAACAAATATCTTTCAAAATGGCAATTCTTCGTTTCAACTATTGGGTTTAGTATTCGAGACTACTTCCAATCAATACTTTTTTTGGAGTTTTTGTAAATATTAAATTTAATTATATGTCTAAAATTGTAAGATTATTGCAGAAAATTTCATGGTCAAAATCTTTATTTTATAGGGAATAATGGGTTCAAATGCTGCATGTCGAATGTTCTAAGATATCGTGGGAATTAGTAAACATACATTTTTTGAACATGCTTGTGTAATCTATAAAATTGAGTAATCTGTTGAAAAATTATCGAAAGTTTTATCAATAACAGTATAGATTATCTCAAGAAGCACCCTCAAAAATCATAGTTGTAATTATAAAACTCCTATTCAATATTGAAGGCCCGAAAATCGCGATTTTGGGAGTATCCACTTTGACTCCATATTTTCAGATTGACCAAACTTCTCAAAACCAAACATTTTATTTAGAATAATTAAATACATTAAAGTTCCACAGGGAATCGGCAAAAACTTACATAGAAGAGTATATAGTCTGGAATATTTACAATACAAAATTGTGCACTCGATATTATACGCGAACCCAAACATTAACGTTGACTTAAATGAAATTTTATAGTTCAAATCTGCAAGAAAAACTATACAAAGTTTAAAAAAATCTATAATCCATTAAATGGAAACTCAGCTAGAAAAAATATTATCAGAATTTTATAAACAAATACAAATATATCCTATAACACATCCATTATAATTACTTCCAACTTTAATAAGAAGGAACAAAATGTACAAATTATATTTATTAAAATCATTTTATTAGTCATTAAATTTTTTATAAATAAAACAAAAAATATTTGTGTTGACACGCGTCGTGTTGATGAAATTATAACACCTGTATATTTTCATAAACAACAAAAACTATATTTATGTTGATAGATATTATTTATATATCGAGTGTCTAAAAACACTCTTATTTGTAATAATCTGAGGAAATATGTTACGAATAAAAGTTTAAAAGTACCGTACTGTTCAAATTATAAGTGGGTGTGATCGTTTCTTTACATCAATATATTTGCCAAACGTTTTTTCTTTTAAATGTGCAAGATGCAGCTCGAGAGGAAGTGTACGTCTACGTCGAAGCGAAGACAGTAAACGGTCAAACTAATTCAACGTACGTTTATTAACGATTGAACAATTTCTTCGTCAAAAATATAAATTTTACCCAGCCTTGTTGGAACCAGAGCTGGTCGAAGTACTCTAAGTATTCAGTACCACGTGTTGAAAACAAAATACGTTACGAGGAATTATGAACAATAAATAAAGTACAACTACAAAGTACTTTTTAATGAAAAAAATAAAATTATGAAGAATTTTTTTGTGAATATTTGTTAACACTTTGTGAATTTTTTTCGAAATGATGGTCTTTTTTCGAAATGATCGAAATGATGGATGATTGTGGACGCCGGACAAAAGTATAGAATTGAAATCTAATCTGCATGAAAAAATAGTTTTATTAATATAAAAACTTAAACAACCCAAAGTCAGTTTACGAAATTAGTATTTATCATTGTAGCCAAAAAAGGTCTTTGTTCAATAAATATGTCATTTTACAGCTTTAAGAAATAGAAATTTTGATGATTAAAATATATTGTTTTCCTTGTGTAACGAGAGTACTCGCGAGCAATGTGTTTTTTCGTGCGAGTTTACAAGCAGAAGATATAAAACACAAACTAAGCAAATACAATTATTTCGTAAAGCTTACCAAAATATGACGATTGTAAAAAAGAGAAAAAAAACAATAAAGCAGGGTTAAAGTTTTAACTATAATAATGGGACACTTGATAAAATGTATATGGTGTGTGTATACAGTGCCTATGTGTCAAATAGGTCGATATATAAACAATAAATGATAATTATTATTTCAAATTAATTTAATTTAAAATGATTTATTTATTTATTATGATTATTATTAATTTAATATAAATAAAATACAATAATAATAATAATATGAGCCCAAAGTAGTTCAATTAAAAACAAGTTGATTATTATTTTAATAAATAAACCTATAATAAAATAATATTATTAATAATAATAATAGTAAGTGATTTTTTATTTGAGTGAAAAAATATTATTAAACTAAATTTGAAATAAATAGAAGATGAAGTGTTTGTTTTGTTTTTTTGTAAAAGTTATTTGTAATATATATTGACCGATATTTCTAAATTTGGCAGCCACAAGAAAAGTATATGTTAATAAAGTTATTAAAACTAATTTTGGACAGTGTCTACAAAGTTAAAGATGGAGGTTACTAATCATTAATCGATTTATAATTTCTACGATAGGAAGTACGATTTATTTGTATCAAAATTTATGAATGTTCAGATATAAAAAAAACTATCCTACTTACTGGGAAACAAAAGGCTTGAACTTTTTTTTAAGATAAGAGTACACGGTGTAAACATAGAAATCACTACGATTTGATCGATTAGAATCAAAATCGATTAAAATCATAATTATGTACTATTGGAATCACGAGAGATGGGTATTTAGTCAAGTGAATTTTTGTTTATCGTTTTTCGAAACTACAAGTTTTGTAAAAGATTTTACAATACTATAATGTTCTACGTGGTTCAAAATTTTGTTTGTGAAATACAAATCTTACTTCGAAGTTTTTTTTATAAAAAAAACACACTCTTGAATTGCTGCAATTTGCATAAAATTAGTTACTTTACACAGGTTTTGCACTCATAGACCATTTAATTTCAAATCACGATTGGTTGTTGTTTTGGACATGTGTCAAAAAAAAAAATCAATGGGAAGAAATGAATAAGCAATACTTTACGTCTTTTTTTAATTTTATTGAAGTACTAAAATCGCATGCGCATAAAATCCTATGAAAAGGTCTATTGTAATTTTTTACGGATTGCTAAAATGTAACACATCGACTATATTTATTTTACGAAGTATGTATAACAATGAAAAATTATGTTGAGCACATTAGCTATATAATAAAGTAAACTCACATCAATTCTTTCCTTGTCATTAAATATTTTTATTATTGTAAAAAGAATGTAAAAGCTATTTTTTAAATTATAGGTCTGACTATATATTTTATAGCTCATACCATATAGGCATTTATACGAAGAGGCATGCGAGTTTTTCTGTGCTCTTGTAAAAGTCTGTACACAGAATGATAAGAAAGTATAAAATATAAAAATATAAAAATATATATTTGAATCTTGTAAATTGTTATGTGAAAACATTAATAAATACAAATTGTTTATTATTTATAATACAAAAATCTTATATTATTTGTAAACTTGAAGGTTTACGTAGGTAGATATCAGTTTGTATTCAGTCCTAACCAAAGAAGTGATCCAATTTTTACTAGTTCATGTCTCCAAAGGGAAGGTATTTTCAAAAATATCTATATGGGGATTGTTAGGCAGTTAACGAGAGTTTACATATGTATTAATATCGCACAGTGTAACACCTATAATTTCCTCAATTGAAAAGTTTTGTCCAATTCCGGCTCAAACATCTGCAATTACTCTAGATTACAAAGCCATATGTGGACATAGCTTTAAATTTTTATACATTAGTGTCTGAGTGGTAGTAGAAATCGTAGTAGTATAGTAGAGGGGAGGCAAATAGACCTCTCTAGGCCTTTTCACACTCTTCCATTCTCTACCACATATGGTTGGCTTCCTCCAGCCCTATGTGCGTTGTCGAATCTATCTATCTTCATTGCGATTGACAGGATAGAGTTCCACTATAATTGTTTTACCTCTGATTCCCCCATTTCGGAGGAGCCGAAGGCTATATACATTATTCTGGCTCTGAAAGCACATTCTGCTAGAATATGGGAGGGCGAATGTGCGTGAGTAAAAAGTAAAATAAACAGCTGATGCATTGAATGCCGAGTATTTGAGCTCATATCAGTTGTTATTTTTAATTGATTATGTAAGAATATTTGTTTAGTAAATTACAAATTAAATCCAAGAGGCTTTTAATTGAAAAATTAGAAAACAAGAAGCGTTTTGAAAAAATAAAATTATCTAAAAATATTTAATGCTATCCTATAGACGTGGGGGCATTTGACACAAGTTTTCTTTAAAATAAATTATAAAGGACATTATTACATTCTTTGTATTTTTGCCAACATTTAAATGCATTTTTGATGCATAACAGCGAGACAAACAACAATTTGCCAGGTTGAAAAATTTGGCAGGTAATTATAAAAAAATTTAATATCTCATTAATAATATAATTCATTGAAAAAATTGTCATTATAATTAAATAATTTAATGTTTAATTAAGAAACAAGACTGTTCATAGACATTTTGGTAAATAAAATAAGTGGGAATGTTTTAATGTTACTTAGACACTTATTTATCTCGTTTTCACATTTTATCGACGAAAATCATAAGAGGTCATCTGGGGCACAATATTGTTTTAGTTAAAGGACCTTATCTCAACTACTGCTTTTTATTGTTAATTTAATTATTCTTAAGACTAAAACAATAAATAAAACAAACTTTTTTAAAACAATGGTTTTCTTTTAAAAACAAGTTGTACTAAAAAGTAGAAAATCATTTTTTTTCAGTGATTATAAGCTGATCAGAAAAATTTTCAATTTTTGTAAATGGGCAAAACTGTATATCTTTAAAACCGTAAGAGATAGAACAAAAAAAAATTTCAAATTTGTGTAATTAAGCAATTATTTCACTTAATTGTTATTTTCACTTGTTTCAGTTAACTAGAATTTTGTCAGTTAACTTGGATTTTTATAAGCTTTCAATTAACTAGAGTGTTCTTATTATTATTATTGGGATTCTATAGTTTATAATAATATTAGTGCTATTTTAGAGTTAATCTGTAAGTAAAGAAAAATCAATTTATTAAGAAACTAATAGATTAGTTTTGCAAGATCTAGTAAAATAAAACTTTGCTATAAAAGTTTATTATTCCAGTTTCTGGGGTTTGAGAGATATCGCATTAATAGGTATTTAAGTACATGTTGCCACAGACTTATAGAATAAAATTGTATTTTTAGCATCAATGGGACAAAAATAGAACTCAAGTATGAATTTGGACTATGAGTACTTATTCAAATATTAGACTAATCAACGTGTGAAATGTAGGTCACAAATTGATAGCAGTAAACAAAAAATATGGTCGTGTAGAGAAAAATATTTCAAAAAACTTTTTTCAAACCGATTTTTTATTATATGAAAGAATTATAAAATTTATTATACTTTTAAATACAGTTGTAGTACAACTCTAAACGATAAACATAAACTTCAAAACAACTCTGTAGGACCATCTCTCGGGCAAGAGGAGCCAATTTTCGAAAACGTTTTTTTTTAGAAAAATGGTCATAACTCGGCAAAAAATTAATTTTTTATACTGTAATAAGCATCTTTTTTGACTTGCTTTGGGCTTTATTTCTGTGCATTATTATACATTGATTGATTGATTGATTGATTAATATCGGGGAAAAAACTATTGCACTTCGACCTTATGGTCCATTGTGCTTCCCCTTCTACTTCAGTCAGGCGAGACTCGCTTCTCCCATATGTTGCCAATAGCCTGGAGCTTGCTTATCAGGTCCTCCCGAAGGTTCATATATTCGGGGTGAGATGCACCGAATATCCTGTATCTGCTGTAACCCAGAGGTTCGCATTCAAAGATGATGTGGCTGGAAGTTTCCTCCTCTTCGCACACAATCTGCACATAATGGACCCGTTATGGAGTCCCATTGTGTGCAGATGCTTCTGCAGGGGATAATGCCCGGTAATAAATCCGGTAACCCACCGCAGTTGCATCCTGTTCAGCCTCGGTGCATCGGTGCTTCTTGGTTGTACTTTGAAGCAGTACTTTTCCGAGCTCTTGTGGCGGTACTTTTTCCCAGTGACCACGGTGTGCAGCATTTGTTCACTCGTTGATCACCTGTTTACATGCAGTAAATTTAGAATTCCTAAAACAGGTTCTGGGCCTATGAAGGGCATTCCGTCTCCCTTCTTTGCTAAGGTATCTGTTTTTTCGTTTCCTTCGAAACCACTGTGACCCGGCACCCAGATCAATTTAACATTGTTTCGTTTTGCCAGTTTCAGAAGTTCCTCCAGACAATCCTTATTATTAGACAAAGTAGTGATATTAGCAGGAATCCGACGTTAAATAAATTCTGTAAACATGTTTCACTAAGAAATTTTTTTCTAAAAGTTTCATAAACACTTGAAAATTTATTTATAAAAGATTTTTGGATAACCGGAGGTGATTTTAATAAAATAATTAATTTATGAATGATAAAATGTCATTATAAATTTTCAAATTACCAAGACTATCATTAAATTGTTATTATAATAATATTATGGTAGGTAACATTACATTCACTTTGATATATTAATATACATGTTACCATTATATGCGTTAATGTTTTATACTTTAAATATATATTATGTACGCTATTATATATATATATATATATATGAAAATATATTCTTGTTAGTATGCAAGCATTTTAATTAGCTATATACAGGCAGATGATAATATAAGAGATATTACATAAATGTAATAAATTATTAATTCATTACAATATCTTGGCAAAATAATGAAATAATAATTACAATTAATTAAATTTCATATAAAAATAACTCAAGTATAAGTTATTAGAGATGCGAGTTTGTTATTACAATCGATACAAAAATTGCAATCTTACGAACGTAGGCATGCCCTTTTGTGTTGCATTACTATTTTATTGTGTTTTTTATTGGTTCTAGAAATTTTGTTCTTTATTTTATCTAGAATAATTCCTGTTACTATTAGGAAAAATCCAGATATTGATCACAGAAGAAAAATATTATCCGTTGATGAGGTTCTGGTATACACAATAGTTAGAATTTATATGGAAAGGGAAACATATTTATACTAGATGTCCCGGTGAACTTCGTATCATATATATATTTCTGTAAAATGTGGTCAAAAGCCGAACAGCCGAACAAAACGCCGTTGACCCACCAAAATGTGATTTACTTCACCTCCCGGATCATAAGTCTGTATGAATAAAAATTCATAGCACTAACTTTTTTGTTGGTTTCAGCACCTGGAATCGTAAATGATAAACAGCTACATAGATATATTGAATTTTAAAAATATTATTAAATATCGTTTAATAATAAAGTTCTCGCGCACTGGCAAACTGACGATAGATTTTAATAATCGTCTTGAAATTTATTTATTTATTTTCTTTTTTCGACAACCAGTTGACACTTTTATGTTTTATTTTTTTACACTTTTTTTATTTCTGAAACAGAACTATTTTGTATTCCAACAACAGACCGTCGTAAAGTGTTTTTCACCCTCATACACCCACCTCCCCCCATTTTTTAATTGCAATTGTTGGTATATCTCAATATTTCAAAAATCTAAAAATTTATCAGGAGTTAAGTTGTAGGTACTTAGTTTTACTGTAATATTTACATAAATATTTACAAAACTCTTCTCTACTATAAGATAACTATAAAATTATTTTATTAAAATTTTGTTTTAATTTTGAAATGTTAATTTTGATTGTCGTTTCCATAGTAATAAAATACTAAAAAACTTGGAAAAAAAATTTGGAACAGTTTGTATTGGAAAATTAAATTGCCGTTTTTAGTATTTTCCTTTACTTATTATTTATGTTTCTCACCGTATCAATCTTCCCCAAATTTTTCAAGATCAAAATTAGCCAAATCGGTCCAGCCATTCTCGAGTTTTCGCGAGACAAACGAACAGAACTCATATATATATATATATATATATATATATATATATATATATATATATATATGTATAGATTTTACAGTATCCGTGGAAACGTGATACCTTCTGTCATTAAATATAGAGTTTCTGTCTGTCATTACAGAGCCCACAATGGATCCTTATTCGAGTAAAGTAACGATGGAAATATATGTTATAAAAAAGGGATGTCTTATATCTAACATATCATACACTAGAATACATGAACTTGTTTCACTTCCAAAAAAACCATAGCGAAAATTGTGATTTTCGTTACTGTACATACAAAAAATACCCGTAAAAACTTAAATCCCTATGAGTCAAAACCATATATGTTCAAAAATATTCAATTTGATTGATATAAATCATAATTATCAGTGATAACCAGTGGCGTCGCGAGCCTTACTCATTGGGCTTGTGGAGGTAGGACAATTTTTTTACTTCAATAAAAATTTTAATTACTGTTTTTACCCGGTGTATATAAGTAATATTTACAAGGGTAGGTATATTAAGTTACGTCCTGCTCTTCCGAAAGTTTTCTTCTTCCCTTTCGGAATTTTTGGTAAACAATTTTTGGTATAGGTCTTAAAAAAAGTATCTTATTAGTCCATTTCCGAGTGTCTGCCCGTCCGTCCGTCCGTAGGCACGATAACTCAAAAACGAAAAGACATAACGACAGAAAATTTTGTGTGTTCCCTAACTATAAAGGGATTGCAGGCCGTGAAAGAAAAATTGAAACCGTAAGAAAATTTATGACAAAAAAAAATTTCTTTTTTAAAATAAATAAGTTTTGTTTGAAACTTTTTTCATAAACTCAGTATATACCGGGTGTTTAAGCTGTTAATTGAGTTTGTTGTTAATGTCTACCGCCAGGTTACATTTGTAGTATTGGCGAAGGTAAAATATCGAAGTTACGGTTTGAGAGACTGGGTAGACCAAAGGGTGGGCCAGTATAACTTTAGGTGGGCTTAGGCCAATCAGGCCCACCCATTAGTGACGTACATATCATTAGAGGCGCCGGCCGAAGTGTATTTAAAAAATTAAAAAACACGCACATCATATTAGAGTCAATATCAACAGCTAAAAATAATTAAATTGCTAATTATTAAACTCGAAGTGTGTAATTTGACGAGCTATAATAAAAATCATCCACGGAAAAGTAAAAATATACATAAATATATTTATCAGGAACGTTAAATCCATAGATAAAGTTATATTGCTATTATTTTTTGCTTTATTGAGATTGAGAACAAATAGCAAGCAAGATTAACAATCTGAAGATATAATTAACAAAAAAAGAAGAGAAACATTAAAAAAAAATTATATAAAATAGTACAAGACTAGACTGACTAAAGTAAATGCTATTAAAAATATATAGTCCAAACAATAAATAAAATAAATTTCTAGTTTCAAATTTATCATATATTTCTGACATAAATAAAAATTGCACTCAAAATGTATTTTAAAAGACGGCGAATAACAGTGGTCATAAGTTATTACTATCAAAAATAATATAATTTTTATAGTGTTTCGGCGTTGGTAGTTGTATCTATCTTAGTATTATCTGTACCCGAGTAAAGTATTTCTCAGTTATTTATTTATACTTCTTTACAGGATGTCATGGAAATAAGGGATACCACTTAAGGTAGTAAAACAACTGGTAGTATAAACGTACTTGAAAATAATACATAATTTTATTTAATTGCACCCACGCCCAAGTCCGGAATTCCAATCAACCTATCTTATAAGATATTTTTTTGGCCAGTAAAGTGGTCATGCGGTCAAAGTCACTCTGCTTGTAATTGAGAGATTGTGGTTTGATTCCCAATGGTGGCAGTTTGTCAATTAAATAAATAAATAAATGTAGGCTGATGTGTAAGAATGAAGTTACGATTTGGCTTTTTGGGTATTCACGAACTCCCAATGAATATCGGCATCGTGCCTGTCAAAGTCGGTTGCAGTCGCACAAAACCATTCGTAGTCTGCCATAGTTACTTGTACTCCATCCAGATCATTAATGCAATGCAGTTTTGAAATTAATAAACGTTAAAAAGAATGATATGGGTAGCCGCTGTTATATGTGTGTGTTAGAAATGGAAGTAAACCCCATTATTAATATTACTATTATTAGATGCTATATTAAAAATATTAGAGGGCATTCTCTTTACACACTTTATCCATGGACTCAAGACTCAATATTGGTTTATAATCTAGTTGATGTCCCTTCATTCTTAATAATCTTAATGGGTAGAAAGTAGATTATTCATGTTTCACCGAAGGTTAGAGTTACCGTCAAAGATTCGACTTCTCTTTAGAAAATTTAAAAAAAATCGTACATTATTCAAGAATAGTATAGGTAATATATGACACCAAATACGCTGTCCATTGCATTCGTCGTTGTATAAGTTGATCGTTGATATGCTTGCAGCTAAAATGTGTATTGAAAACTGTTCGTACTAGATATTTTTTCAGTGGTTTTAATCATTTAAAACAGTCAATGTTATATCTGTTGCACACTGTAATATATAACAGAATAGAGAATCTTTATTTTTTTAATACACAATATATTTTCCGGCAGTATTAACATTTTTATTTCTCATCTACTAAAGTAGTTTAATTTAGGTGATGTAAATAAATATATTAAACTAAACGAACAACAAAAAAGATATCTATACCTGTAGGTACTATTCGAATAAAATGTAGACTTCATTAAATACATACAGCATGGTTCAAATAATAGTAACCACACCTAGAAATTTATGTATTAAATACATTACGTTAAAACAAATTTTTGTTAATAAATAAATAGTTGTTTTGAAATAAATTTTTTTCATAAACATTGGATTAATCATACTAAAATTTTTCTAAATGACAAAGTTTAATCAATCAAAAACAGTTCTTAACGACTCTGTCGGTTAATGAATCAGTTTCTTTTTTGGACATTTATTTTGAAAAAGAGGTATATTACATTGATGAATGAGCCAATTTTTATAGTCTCTCTCCTATTTATTTAAGTAACGAGCAGAGGTTAAACAAAATTATAAATTATAAAATTTTACCTTTTAATACTAACACTTTTTTTCTCACACCTCTGAATTTCATTTCAAAAGTATTATATAGATAAGAGCAAAACGTTGAATTACTAAGTTAATGCTTTTAAAAGTACTAAAGTTCACATTATTCATAGATAATGGTTTTAAGTAGCTAGTATTTTTATAATTTGCTTATTTCTATAACTTACAACTTAAATCAAAGTTTTTTGTACTTTTTACCGTTTTTGAAACGGTAAGTAGAAATATCCCATTGTAGCGGTATTTACCATTTACCATTACAAAACTGTATTTATATCGTATAATTTGGCAATAAATATCGAACTTGATACCCAATTTTGTTTCAGTGAAAAAAGTGATTTCGGTATAAATTAAATAAAGGTCACCCCTTTTATATCCATGCAACCATTGGGTAAAGCAATAATCTGAGTGATAATTTTAATTCAGAATATCATACATTGGTTTTGTTAGTAACGTTTTGCCATAAACTTTCTACTTTTCGAAATATTTTTGGAAAAGAAACCTATTTCCTTTTTCTAGTCTTCAAAACCCGACAGGTAACTTTTCATCACGTCTTGCGGAAAGAAAAATCAATAATTTGTTATTGATTACAAACGGTTTAAATTTAATTTGTCTGTACTGTAATAAACTCTTGAATTATTTGATTGTGGTTCTTAAATAATAAATGCACGAATCTGATTAAAAATTAACATGAAAAATCATTAACACGACTGTTATATGTATTAGTATAATCAATAATCTAATTTTATAAAATCATTTAAGATATACACTGCCTTATGATTTAAGAACTCTTGAAATGCATAAAATCTGATATTATAACTTTTATTATAACTTATTATGGCTGATCCGCACAGGCTACGTACTGTATTTATGTCTAAACTATTGGTTGTATGAAAAAATATTTCATAAAAAAGTTGTTTGTTTTTCTTAGATAAAAACTTTTGTATTTAAAGATTTGCTGACATCGTTTAACAGTTAGGTTTTTAGCATGCCATGCGGAAATAGATTTAATAGCTGCCACGCGGCACGGATGCATAAATAAAATATTTTTTATAGCCTATGTAACTTGGGAGTAATATTGCTTTCTATCAGTCAAATAATTTTTAGAATCGGTTCAGTAGTTACAGAGGTAATAACCAATTTTATCTCTTTATATATTGAGATAAAATGCTTTATATATTGATGTAATTAGTATCGATAATAGCGGGACCAGGAAATAAAATCTACCAATCTCTTTCATTGTAACGATTGCGATCTGATGACGGAAATTACGAGGAAATATGTTTTTGGGCCATTTAAATGGTTCCAACATTATATTTTATTATGAGAATACATCATTACTATAAAAAATAAACCTTCAGAGGAATATAAACCGTTAGAGGATAGGAAGTATTTTGAATATACATTAGCGTACTTGTAAATTCCACGATTTTCGGGTCTGCACGATCTGATGACTGGAACAAAGTGCGAAGTTTACGTACAACCTTTGAAACAAATAAATAAAACATGAGCTTTATTTTTTCTTTCCTTTTTTCTTATATTCTAGGTGATCTTATTTGTCCAATATTTATATACTTGGTGTGTTCTAAAATGTTTAATGTACAAATAAATGTTTACATTTATACAGAAATCAATAATATATTTTTCTTAATACATATTACAAACATAAAATAGACTTACAAGATGATATTTTTTTTATGAATTTACGTGTAGGTCTATCAAAAATAACGATCTGTATATAATGTTTGTGTGTAATGAATGCAATATCACCTCTATATACACATTCAAACAAAATACGTAATATAAGATTGACAATCGATGGTGAAATTTTACCAAATTCTTATGAAGCGAGTTTTGGCAAAAATACTGTTTTTTAATATTGGTATTTGTGGATGGATGACTACGCAACTGTAAGCCAAACCCATTAAGATACGAAATTATTTTAGAACAACAAATGCTTTCACCAAAAGTAGCCTAGATAAAAAAGTGATTCTTTATTGTTTCGGTTCAAAACTGATTTCGGTATTAAAATTTTAAACAGGTATTAAAACAAAAAAAAAATGTTTTGATATGACTTCTAGTTAACTTTCTTGTGAGAACAATAGTACTCTTTGACAGACTGGTAAACTTGATTCTGCTCTCGATATTTGCTATATATTTGATTCTGTGAATTGGTATTTTTATACCTTATGTATCAAAATCGGTTAGAACATAACGAATCTTTTAAAAAATTGCTTGATATGGTTTCTAAGAGACACTACTCAGATCCCACCTTT
Organism: Nineta flava; assembly: GCA_963920215.1. Classification (NCBI taxonomy): domain Eukaryota; kingdom Metazoa; phylum Arthropoda; class Insecta; order Neuroptera; family Chrysopidae; genus Nineta; species Nineta flava. The sequence goes on from OY986041.1 coordinate 75,213,966, forward strand.
TCTCTATCCGCTCTCTCTCAGAAATACCCAAATGTATTAGGTAACAGGTGTGGAACGCCCAATTATTTAAGATTCCCCAAACAAAAAAATTATAGAATATTGAGATCCAATAATCTTGATGGCCACGACGTGGGTATAGAACCACCACGTCCTAAGCACTGATTCCCGAGTTTTTCATTTAAGAATCTCCTAACATTAATGCTGAAGTAAAAAGGTGTTCCAAAACATTTACCTCTAATGCCTATTTCGCATGCGTTGTGTTGTGACCAATATCACATCCTTCAAGTAGTTATTGAAGTCTTCTTTAAAGGATAACGTTAAATCTTGAAGGTAAAAACATTGATGCAATAAAAGTATCTCAAATAATACCTCCCCAAATTTTCAAAGTGAAGTTTCTTTCAGATGCTTCGATTGCACAATATCGTGAGGAAATGTTAATTAAAATAAACTCAAGTAAAATTCTAATTTCAAACAAGTTTGACTTGTGTCAGGGCAATTCCTTCCCACTTAAATCCAAATAATCAAAAATTCTATCTAGTAAATATCGAAAAAATAAAAAAATATCTTTATTCAACACATTTTAAACGACATGAAAACTGTATTGCAGTATCGAGTGGACATATAGTATCATACAAACCTCCCCCCCCACTACCAAAAAACAGAAAAAAATTTGCCTCAACATTCATAGACGAGGAAATAAAGCACTGAAAACGGCTTAACTATCAGTAAGATGGCTCTTAATGCGGTTTTCAACATTCGATTCGTGAGAGTGTCTACAAAGTTTGTAACCTAAACTGATCAAGGCATTCTGAAAAACGCATTTTTGCATAAAAAATATGCATTTTAGAAGTTCATCTCGAAGACACAATAAATAAAAAATTTACAACTCAGTAAATATTGATGGACATGAGTCCAGTTTTGCGACATTGGGGTTTTTGGGGTCGCTGAAATACTGTCCCAGGGTGGGCAGTATCAACGTCGTAAATTCTGAAAGCTCCAAATATATTTGTTATTATGTTCATATATTTTATTGTTTAAAAAAAATATCAATAACTTGCACTAAGAGCATTAAGAATAACAATAAATCTTAAGAAGTTTTTCTGGAAGACGACGTTGATACTGTCCACCCTAGGCACCAGGTACCTCGGAGACCATTGCCGTCACGATATTCGTGTTCAACGACCCCAAAAACCACCGCGTATCAAAACTGGACTCTTTCCATATTTTTTATGCAAAAATGCTTTTTCTAAATGCATTGATCAATTTAGGTCACAAATTTTGTGGACGCTCTCACGAATCGAATGCTGAAAACAGCATTAAGATCCATCTTACTGCTCAAAAAATCGATAGTTCATTGCTTTATTCACTCGACTATCAAGTGTGTATGTTTGTATATAAAGGTAATGTAAGTATTACATTATAATTTTTACGAACAATCAATTTCGAAGCATTTTTCAAATCCATTGATGACGTAAACAGCAATTTAAAAGGTTTGAATTAAATTTAATTTAACTTTTTTTTTTCTTCAAATAATAAAGAATTAAATATTTGTATAAAGTGAAAAATGAATATAATGTTTTAATATACAAAAAAAAAACATATTTATTTATACAAATTTACTGGTGAAGTGACACAGATAACGAACAGTACGAAACAATTTTTTATTGTAGAATAACTTAATGGTAATAAATGTGTATTTTTGTTGCCTTTATAAAAAAACAAAATTGTATACATAATATTTTTTATTACTGCGTATAAGAAAATGTATCTTTATTTATGTGTAAAAAAAGTATTTAACAAAAGAACAGAAAAAAAAAGAAAACTTATTTAAAATGATAAAAAAGTTAAAATTTTTATTGTGAAAATTATATTGTTACAATAACGTTACATTAGATGGGTATAGATAGATAGATACATCTTGGGGTCTAAAAAGTATTGCACATCGACCTTATGGTCCATTGTGCTCCCCCTTCTACCTCAGTCCGACGAGATTCGCTTCTTGGCTAGGTATAGGTAATTGTTTTTAATCTAACAACAAAATTATTGTTAGTGTTAAAAATGTGGTATAAAAAAATTACCTTCGTTTCAACTTTTCCTATAATGTTTAATCATATTGTTTTTATACCCAGTATATATAAATATACAAGGTATATTAAGTTTTTTCCCGACTTTGTAACGCTTGAAAATATTAATCCTTGACAAAAATGCTTCACAAAGGAATTCATAAAATAGTCTAATTCGGCCATTTCCGCATGTCCGTCCGTTTGTGAACTCAAGAACGAAAAGAGATGGCAGGCTGAAATTTTTTGTGTATGTTCTAGAACAAAAAAGTAAGGTCAAGTTCGTAAATGGGCAAAATCAGAAGGAAAAATATATATATTTAAAACCGTAAGAGATAGAAAAAAATTGGTTATAAAAAAATCTTCTTCTCTTTAAAATAAATAACTTTTATTTGAAAATTTTTTTCATAAACTCAATAGTTTTCTCATAATTTGTGATTTAATGTTGATATACAACTCAGTATATACTGGGTATTCAAATAATTAATTTATTTAGTTGTTACATTACTTGTTGAATATTGTTTTTAAATAAATAATGATCATACGTGTTGTATCTTTGGTAAATGAAGTTAAAAGTTTGGTTAAAACATGATGTGCTGATTGTAATAACGTCAGCAATAGTTGGCGTTCATTTAAAATTTTTAATTTTTTGTGCTATTAATTTTTAATGACCATAATCTAGTCAATGAGAAATCACTCTATACAACTGTTTCAAATACTTCAATTCTTTAGGTAAATAGATGAAAAGTTATTTGTTATAACCATGAATATTCGAGATCTTGACTGATGATGAGGTACAAGATGTAAATGTTCTTTTAAGAAAGATTCCTATATTTTAAATTATGAAGGTAAAATATATCTTTCACTTAGGTGGAAATATCAAACAAAAGAACCTATAAAATTTCACTTGCTAATAAGCGAAATATTACTGTCTTAAATTCTGTTCGTAAATGTTAAATTCTGTTCGTAAAATTTCAAAGAAGTGTATCTTCAAACACGAGTGCTTAAGTATACATATCCACTTTTTTCCAAAATCTTTTCTTGAAATTTTCGTGCCCAGGACCGATTACTATCAAAACCACCGATTACATAATGAAAAAATAACATGATCAATATTTCTCATTCTAGAATTAAATCTTGCAAGAACAAATGTGGTTGAATTTAGTAGCATTAAAAAATAAGTATATTTTTCGAGAAATGGGTGCCAAAGCGACTGGTTATGGTAAAATATTTCGTGAAAAGACCTTTTTGGACAAAAAAAATTTGAGCCCGGGGCTCTTGCATGATTTGAAAACATACCCGATTTTCAATAGCAATGAATATGTGTATACAATGTTAAATTCCCATTTAACCATTCCCATCCCAATAATTCCGATGATTGTCGAATGCCTTACTTGTACTGTCTCTCTATAAATATTTTCACATCAAAAATAAAACGCGAGTAAATTTTTTTGCATTGTTATTTTTATATCCACAGAGAAAAATAGTGTACATTTAAACTCAACCCCCGCCTAGGCTAAATGGAACAGAACTACTCTAAGCATTTTAAAATAATATGTCATGGTTTCTGATCCAAAGTAAATTTCGTGAGATATTTGGACGCTGATTGAAATGGTTCACTTAGTTGATAGTGCATAAATTCAATACAACTGTAAGCACTATTTTTTGTTTGTTTTGAAACATGTTATTGATTTTGAATATAATGTTCTCATTTTTAAGTAACATATACACATTATATCAAAAAAAGCAATTTGTTTTACAAAGATGGAAAATGATATAAATATGAAAAACTTCACGTCAATATTTCAGTACAGTATAAGGAGTATACATATACATTTTTCCTACAATGTCTTTCAGTTATCCTAAGAAATATTTTTCTGTGAAAAAGAAATTTCTATCGAGATAGTATCCACATGGATAATAAAGTTATTCTTCATTAAATAAGTTATACTTCAAAAATCGTGAATACACCCTGTTTAAATATTTTATAATTATATATAAATATTGGTATAAAAGGTACCGGTATATTCTACCTTAAACTTGACCATAAGCTGTCGATATCTTTGGCCATATGCAAATTGCTGTCGTGCTATAGACACTGATTTTAGTACAAATCTAAATCTAAATAAGTAAAAACAATTTGATACAGGTTTATTCGCAATAGCAAGTAAAATAAAGGAAATAAAATTTAAAAAATCGGACCGCTTAAACATAATAAACAGAGAAGAGAAGTTTTTAATTGGCTATTTACTAGCTTTTAGTAGCTATAAAATACAAATAAATGTTCTAGGAATTGGGAAAAAATTGGAAATTTTATTTAAGCTAATTGTTGAAAAACAGCTGAAATGTTTCCATCCGTCATATTGAATATTGTGAACTGACGCTTACAAGCACTTATAATTCCAAAACGAACGGCACTTTCAAGTGTAGGGTAAGCGTTTATAGGCCATAACGAATGCTACTAAATTGCACTTATAAGCAGGAGGATGACATCGCTTAAGCGCCAAAACGAATACACTTGCATTAGTGCATTATAGTATACAATAAGGTTGGTATAACAGTACTATTCATACAAATTATTCATTTGTATGGTAATTCAAATACTCGTAAGAGGATGGAATATCTTTATATGACGTAGTAGTCCCATATAGAGAAGATAAGTAAGATATATGCTCTGATAACTAAACCCCTGAAACACTTTATATGTACTGAAAATTTAGTAAATACATCATATGTAATATCAAATTTCAAAATTGAATATAAAATTATGTAATCTTTTTTCCACGGTCGGTTGTCGTTTACGAGATGCAACATAGTTACATATTTTTTTCTTATTCAATATAAACTATGAGTGAGTACTGACTTATTTGCTTTTATACAAAATGTATTCATATACAAACATTTGCTGAAATTTTTAACAATATTTTCAAATATATATGTCTTGTGTACTGTTTATAAAAATATGTTGCACGTTCGTTATTTGATATTGTAATGCATCTTCGTAAATTACAACACATTGTCAACAAAATAGCGATCTAAGTGATTTGATCACAAATTTGATATAAAATGTTTGATGTAAACAGGTTTGTTGAGTTGTTCTTGTATGTAATTTTGTTGTTTGTTTGATATGCTACGTGCGAAATCGTCTTATATTTCAATACTTTCGAATATGAAAGTTTTGAATGCAACTAGTGCTTATTTGAGACGGGCGAATGCGAATGTTCTATATCTAAAAAAATAACATGATTTACGCTTTGTACATTATAATCTAAGTGCTAGGAGCAGGCGTACTTACGGTGGTATTTCAGTTTAGGGTTCATATGAAATATTGTATTAGACTTCCTACGGATGACATGGGTGTTCCGTAACTTTGTCGATGGTTCCGAAGATCGGTGAGCCATAAAATATTATCTGTGAAACAAGATCAAAACAATTTTCAAATTCTTAAATATTTCATTACAATCGTAAATATTTTTGTAAAAACTAGAGTTACAAGAATAATGGTCAGGAGATAATTAAGATAACATTAATTTGCTACAACTAAATAAATTTTTCCATTTTACTAATATTAAGAGATGTATTCTAAATTTTGTTTTTCCCATATGAAGGATATTTTCGAAATCTTCCAGGTAGAATGAACATTTAAAGAAATTTTTGCAAAATCGTTTTTTGAAATTGATAAAACATCAATAAACTACATTTTCTTCAAAAATCTGCTAAAAAAGATTGTTTATACATACGTAATCTTCATAAACGTTAAATAACTATAAGAACATTGCCACATTATCAAAACAAGTTATCAATTGGTTAGTATCGAACATAGCAATCTGATTATAAGTTTTATATCACCAATTTTGAATACTGCAGAATACAAGACAACATTTTTTAATTACGGTAAGTATTAGTAGTAAGTAAGTTAGTACTTCCGGATTTTTGATTGTCTGCCATGGATGCTTGTCAACATGATAAATCAAGGACAACGACTTAACAAGCTTAAAAATTTGGATCGAGTTCTTAACTAACACTTTAAATTCTTTTAAAAGTAGCTCATGAAAGTTTCCGCTAGAGGAACTCAGTACTGACAGGTTACTGAAAAAATAAACTCTTTGATCTATTGATAAATTTTCAGTGTATTCATATAAAAGCATCATATAAAAGCATCGATTAACATTACTCGATTGGAAGGTAATCATAATTATATCTTGTGGTATACATTTCTAGTTAATGAAACCCAAAATCCAACAAGTAGATATATAGGTGCGAGAATTCATGTATTCCTACTTTTGTTCTATTTGTGAAAAATATTATAGAGTTTCCAACTACATAATGTGTATTCGTTGATTAAGAAAAACTAACATTAACTTTTTTCTTAAAATCCATTCACAATCAAGTAAAATGTTTCATGAACTAATTAAAATATTTTCAAGTTTAGTAATTATAAATAATAATAATTAAAATAATATTTGAAGTGAACATATTTGCCATTCTCATAACATAGGTAATTATAATAAGCTGACTTTACCAACTAATATAATATTATATAGTTTGTTCGGTTTAGGTAATATACGGTGTTATTCATATTATATTCTGTTGTGTTTGCTCACATTGAAATGCGTTTTAAATATATTTGTGTTTTAAATACATAGAATCGCATTGTATAATGTCATCTTTGTATTTATGTGCAGGTATACAACAAGCTTCTCTTTATTACAAAGCCAAAATTAGTGCCAATAAAATATTAGTTAAGTTTGATCGAATCCTATGGTCTAAAACGAATTTTCCAAGTTTGAGATTTAAGTGATAATCAGTATTTATATAAATGAATATTTTATTGATGTATTTTCAAAATTTGGAAACGATTCAAATTTAGTTTCTTATAGAAAAATACACGGATTCTTATGGTTGACAAGTTTTTGCCGTGTCTTTTTCTATTTTTTACCGAAGAAAGAACGAGGTACTCAATTCAACCTGTATATTTATTTTTTTTAAATGTGTGATCACGCATAACTTTTTACAGAGTTGTCCGATTTTGAAAATTTTCGGTTGTTGAATAGGGAATGATTCAAAGTTGGTCCCATATAAATTTGAAAAAAACTTTCAAATTTTAGCCCCAATAAATTAAAAATTAGGCTTCCCAGCGCTTCCACTAAAGAAAAATATTATAAATATATTAACATAATACGTTCTTTGTGTAAACACTATTTGAAAACATTCAATATCTTTGCGCAGTTCGAATATATTTTTAACCGACGAAAAAAACGGGGTCCTCAAGTCACCTCCTATAGTTTTTTTATGTATTACCAAGCATAACTTTTTACATAGATAATTATTTTTTTATTGGATCGGGTATACTTCAAAATTGGTATCATACAAATTTGAAAAAAAAAAATGTTGCCCTTAAGGGTTGAAGAATAGACAATGGTTGATTGTTCACCACTGAATGTTCATCTGTGAACCGATTCTGTTGAAACTTGATAAACATATGTAGTTCTAATGACACTATAAGCCACAAAAATAAAGATAAAAAATAAAACTTTTTAACAAAAAATAGAACCGACGAAAGAAGAAAGTAACTGAAAAGCAAAAATAATAACTTTGTAACAAAAACTTAAACCTTTAAAAAGAAAAAAGAAAGGAAAAAAAATAACTTGTTAGTCTAACTAAGTCCTACACTAATAGAAATACCTAGATAATTTTGAGTCGGCGCCAAAAAATCTCCATCGAAATGAAGGGTGAATCAGATTTTCGGTTAAAAGTAAATATTACAAATTATATTTTGTTTGTTTGGCGCCGACTCAAAATTATTTAGTTATTTCCATTAGTGTAGGACTAAAAAGTTACTTTTTTTTTCCTTTATTTTTTCGAAGGTTTAAGTTTTTGTTACAAATTTATTATTTTTTGCTTTTCAGTTACTTTCTTCTTTCGTCGGTTCTATTTTTTGTTAAAAAGTTTTATTACTCCAATAATCTTCCAATTTTAATCACTAAAAAAACAAAATCTTATATAGCTGACTATATAACACTTGAAAAATATATCGTTATCGTGGTAATTATTTAATGTTATAATTGAAGTTACACTTTATTTTATAATCTCGATTAATAACGTCATACTTACTATAGAAAGTTTGGCAACGTTGTGGAAGCAGCTGAGAGAAAATAAAATAGATAAAAATATAAGCCGCAAGGGAGACATGTTAGTAGTCAATAAAGTAGGCAGTTCATGAAAGCTTAAAAATTATTTAATGCTAAAACTATTATTATTTATTTTCAGATATCTCACACAATCATACGCCAGATTTAATAACTGCATTTCTAGAGGTCAATCATCATGATATCTTAGAAACAAAAATAGGTATTTTAGAGCTTAAGCTGCGAAATCTAGTCGATTATCTAACTTTATAGTCATTATATTATCAAATGATAATTAATGAGAACTCTAGGTTTTTGAAATAAAATTTCAAATAAAATTTGAAATTTTAACTTTATAGTGTTTTAAAATTTTGCTATGGCTTTTATTGTTAAAAAAATAAATTTAAGGGTTGTGTTAGGTATAATAATCTGAAAATTTGTTGAATAAATATCATTGTTATTTATACGATTTTTCTGTCTCTATAGGTTTTGATGAAAGAACTGTTTAAACGGTTGGATATGTATGTAACATAAAGTTTGAGAAAAATTATTCATTTAGTTGTAATTCTTTATTGATCACTCAATATTAATGAACATCTTACATAAATTGTATATCACCTTAATATAATAACATTATTATTATATAACTAGGAAATTTACCACCTAATACAACAATAAACACATCATTTTGTATAAGTTGCCATTGCTGTGTGTTACGATGGATGCTATGTTGCTTTTGTCATCTGTAGAATTGAAATTATATATACACGAACTAACAAACTATATATCTACATTGGATACAGATTCTAAATATGGTGGAATGCAATTGAATACCTACCATAGTATTTGACATTTATAATGAATGGAATTTAAGATGACTATATAAATAAAAGATCTGTTACCTGAACGATCTTACTCGTTCCGTCTGTCACAAGGCGCTTTTATTTAAAACCTTTTCGTAATTACGATTGATTTCAGGAGGAAAATTGAGTTATGAGAAACAAAAAAGTTTAATGAACTTCGAATAGATTGAAACTCGAATTCAATAATATATATGATGTGCTTTTTATAAAATTAAAAGTTGTAATAATATTTCTCACAATGTAGAAACAAATTTCGTCCGTACACCTTTTTTTTTATATCTTTTTTTCATGGAATACTGAATAAGTGACCCATTTTTTTAAACTTCTTATATTAAATATTGTTCAATTATCCGATATTCTATATCCGACCAAAAATATTTCACAAATATTCTATGGAAGAAGAACGTTTTTATGAATACATATCTCATCTCAACATTATTTAAGTATTTATCAACATTATGCAGGTTGGTAGCGAAAATATATTTTCTACTTTTTAGTCAATTATTTCCCACCTTCCACTACTTCCCAATATTTATCAAACCTCCACCGAATTTCTAATTCTGTAAATATTTTCAAATTTCATCTATACAACAATTTTAAATATATTTTACAGCAATGTCACCTTATACATTTTCAAAGAAACATTTCAAAGCTCTATCTCAAATTTAAAAAGCTTTATCTTAAAGAAAATATCAAAGCTCTATCCCAAATAGAACTAGGCAAAATTTTGATTTCAAGATTTTTTCCTTACAAACGAACAAACAAACAGAAAGTGAAGTTAAATAAAAGCTTTTAAGAAATATGTTTGTCTTTTCTTCGCAACGGAAATGTAGGAAATTTAGATCAATGAGTTTTCCTTCTCAAGAATGTCTTTAAGTTTTTTTTAAATATTAAACTTTTTATAAAAAAATTGTAGATCTATCAAAAAAAAAAATTATATTAAATGATTAATGTTTACCTAAAAAATATTAATTATTAATTAACTGGATTCTAATTTCGTAGCTAACATGTTGACCGCTTAAAGTAAATAACCAAACAATTTTGTTTCAATTGCAATGTAATGTCTCTAATATGTCAATAGTTCAAATATATCAAACATAAGATACTAACATAATAATGTTTGTACAAATTTTGAAGTCGACCGTTTGGGCGTTATTTATGTAATTCCGACGTGTTTTTTTGTAACATACATTATGGAGGAAAAAACATTCAAATCGTTAATGGTCGACGGATTGAAAGCTGCAACGGCCCCTCCAAATACGTTTTATCTAACTTTAACTGTATTCCGTATAAACGTATACACACTATGAATTTCATCTAAACACAGACGCATGGACAGATACATAGATACAAATACACAATCATAATGTTATAACAATAATTATGATTGTCTGAATGTTGACTTTCATACTTGGTTGTGTGCCATTCTATACTATACATATTGTTATTGTTATTGTTTCATATCAGTGACATGTGAAATGTTTATGTTTTGTTTGATATCGTCAACATGCGTTTGAAAGGTATATATCTATTATATATTATATTTAGTTGAAGAAGAATGACTGAGTGGCTGAGTTGTTTGTTATTGTATGTATAGGAGTCTATCTATCTATCTATCTATATATCTACATAATGTGGGTATATGACGATGGTATTCAATAAAATGATGATACTTGTTACAGTTTTCCTTTTATTTATTTATTTTCTTTATGATAGTAAATATAGATTTTAATTGGTTATTATATTATCATACTTTATCAGTGGCAAATTACCTAATAGACTAATGTCCATTCTCACCGAATCATTTAAGTAAGGTTTAATTTTAAGTAATTCTTAAACTAACAAATTATATTTCATCGTTCGATAAGATATTCTAAAGTAGACAAAGTCGTTTTAATTTTAAGCCTCCGATATCGATTACTGTAACAATTCTCAACCTTAAGAACTTGTATGCGATTGCGCATTAAATACTTTTGAAGTGTCAAATTCAAAATTTTGAAAACCCCGCTATCGCGATAGTTAATAATTAAAAACTAAATTATGTTAAAAATGCTTTAATCAATAATTTCATCAATACATATTTATTCGACAAATAAAATATGTCAAATAAATTTTATTTTATAGTTTTTATAAAAAAACTATAAGTGTATTTTTTTTCAATCCTTTTCTATTATTTTACTTTAATTTTATACTCAAAGTTACAACTGAAATCACTTGCAAACATTTTACTAAAAATTTAAATATTTTATTTCGGAAGGCAACCCAAGAAAATTAAAAGTAACTAGAAAGTAACTAGAATTATAGTATGTTTATATAGGCGTTGAACCTTAAGTATGTCTTTCTAAGTTGAATCTTAAGTAATGGCGGCACAACCAACGAAATATTTAAGAAGGTCTTAAATATAAGTATTACATAGTAGAGACACATTTAAATAATAAAATTAAGCCCTCGTGGCGACGCCTGGCAGGTGTTAAACATCGAAATTATTTTGTATAGAAAATATGCATGGAAGGATGGTTTATTGAAGAAAATAAATATGGCATAATCAAAAACAAAATATTCAGATTTTTTTTAAAAGAATATTATTCTTTATTTAAAAACTACATATTAATTTAATATAAAAAAAAAATTCTTTGTTTAAAACTTCGAGAATCCTTAAAAAGAGAAACTTCTTAAAAATCGAGACGACTCAATTCTTTCAATCAGTTTCTTTTTCGAAAACTATTATTATTATTATTATTATGTGATTCAAAGTTAACGTATTTATGCCAGTTGAAGTGGGAGAGTGGATACAGGATATACAGCCCAGAATGCCACCCACCTCTTAAATAAATCTTCATAAGGTAGCTACGTCCTTTGAAGAAGGTTCACTACCCTATGGTCGTATGGTTGTACAGGCTCCGTCCTTGCACCGCACGGATGTGGAATTTGCAAAATTTAATATAAAAAAAAACTTAAAGGGTGTTTCTTGAAGACAGTCTCATGCGATCTCAATGTTCGAAGGGTGCCAATGATGACGGCCTTCTGCATAGAGATAATAAGGTGACGAAGATGAGACCTGCAAACCGGAATGGTAAAAAGATTACTTAAAAGACTCTTGAGTGGGGCGTATTCCGCCGAGACAACCGATAATGAGAACAACCATTTTGACTGAGTAGCCAGGGTGTAGTTGTCGTAGTTCTTGAACTCGACGACGTATATAGTCTTAGCTGAAATATTCTGGAGCACTATATCAGACTTTGTAGCAGAGAGCTTAGTATCATTAAATTTACTTTATTGACATTCCAGCAGTTAAAATTGACTAAGAGTTCAAAACGATGATCAAAATTAATTTTGAACATCGTTCGTTTTATCGAAGTTGAAGTTATACAGGATGTTGTGAAATTCATTCAAGAAAAGTGGACCACGGTGTAGAGCTGCAAAAAACAGACAAGAAAGTTTAATAAGCTTTTCGATTTGACGCTTATTTTTTAAGATATGAAATAAATACAATCAATTAAACATTGATAAATAAACCAATCACAGAGCGCATAGTGTAAGGAGACTTCTTACCGTCTGCGAGCCTTTAAAAAGTAATTCATCACGCTCTACTGCTGAGGCCACGTCTCCTTACACTACGGGCTCTGTGTGATTGATTGAATTTATCAATGTTTAATTGATTGTATTTAATTGATATCTTCAAAAACAAGCATAAAAATCGAAAAATTTTATTAAATTTTTTTGTTTGTTTTTTGCAGCTCTACACCGTGGTATAGTTTTCTTAAATAAATTTCAGAACACCCTGTACAGAAAAATCTGTTTTTTTCTCTTAGAAAATACAATTTATTTGATTTTATTATGACTAAACGTTATTTTTGTTTGTTGAAGGTGTGTTGTGTATTTTTATGAAAAATTATGTTGTATTATATATCACATTAAACGTTTTAAGACCACTGAATGTTAACAATACAATTTACTAGGGTAACAATTCACATTATCACGAAATAAAATTGAATTTTTTTTTTGCAGTATATATAATATATATATATATATATATATATATATATAAATATATATATATATATATATAAATTATATATATATATATATATATATATATATATATATATATATATATATATATTATATGTTGTTTCAAAAAGTTAAGAATGAAAAATTGTCGTAACATATCAAATTTAATACGATGTAGTGAATCACTACAAACTATCATAATACCTAGAATTCGACCAACTCCTTTTTTTTATTTCTGTTGAGGATGATATAAATGTACAAGGTATCTTCGTAAAAACGTCCTTCATTTGGACCACTGATAGACCCACCTACCTTGTCCATATAACAGACCTAAACTAGCAAGAGTATCAATTTATTACAATTTGCTAGCAATGAATGTATTAAAAACGTAGTATGTACTAATTATGATTACAGGCGTGGAAAGGTATTGATTAATATATGTTTAGATCTTATTGTCAATCTTATGTGAGCGATATCACTCGAAGTTGATGCTCGAAAAAGCGATAAAATTGTTTATTACTGATCATTTAGAGATAGTACATATAAATTGAGACAAGCGTTATAAATTGGTATCACTTTTAACCCGTGCCCGTTGATATACACTAGTACTTGAAACGAGGATATTTATAAAAGCTCTTCAAACTAAAGATCCGGATCTAAATACTCTTCGGCTTGCTTTTATAATCTGGTTTGGTCTTCGTATTGATTAGTTAAAGTATCGTTTTTGAAAAACGTGTGAGACTATTATTACATAAGCAATAATAACTTTAACCCTCAATTAAATACCTGAAACGAGGGTTTTTAAAAGCTCTTCAAACTAAAGATCTGAAATACTTATATCAAATTTTATATATGTATTTCCGAACATTAAATGGTGTCCGGTCACAAATGCTTGTACCTGACACGTTCATGTGTGGGTCATTCTCGTTATCATTATTTACAAGTTCCATAGTGTTACCACTTGAAAGAGGGATCAAGCCACCAACTTTTCGGCTAAGTTTCACTAGTACCATCCACTTTATCAAAACATTTGATATAATATTAATTTAATTCTTACCCACTTTTGCGTTGAGGCAGACGTTTTGCGGCCAGATATTGTACTATTACTATTCCTTAATTAACCAGTCCAAGTAACCGAGCCGTCTAAGGCGTTATGTCTGCGTAGTATGCATACTTGGAAACTAGGAGGTTTTGGGTTCGAATACCGACATCGGCAGTTTGTCAATTATTTAAAAAAAAAGAAAAAAATGCAGCGGTTAATTGACTAAACTGTCGGCGTATGGACAAGAACGAAGAAACTGGCTATGCTTGAGAAGGTTTTCTGCAGTTTCCTTCACGAACTCCAGATGAATATCGGCATAGTTCCTATCAAAGCCTACCACACAACCTACCAATTCCTGGTCTGCACACAAAATTCCTTCCACTCCACTCACATCTCCACATGCTTAGGAATCACAAAGGACCTTATGGTCGAAGTGTAGCCCGTCCAGGGCAGCCTCCACAATCTATCTATCGATTCCTTAATTAGGATTTTTGCTTCACCAAACACTTAACTATTTTGATTTTAAGAGGAATATTTTTCGAGTTTCAAGAAATTAATAAACCCTGATTGCGATTAGAATTTAATTAATCATTTAGCAAAAAACTGTGATGTTCTGAATTCCGTTAATGTAACCGTTAAAATATGCTATGTAACGCAGACCAGCGAATCGATAACTGTTTGTATTATGTAGATGTATGTTTGTTAATTGGCCAATCAGAAAATGGCGCTTCAGACGAAACCATATATTCTTTGGATTTAGTGAATATTGTGTATTAAATATTCGAAAATGGTGATTAAATTTCAATTGGATACAAGCGAAATTGTGAGTTATCCTCAATCCATCCTTTCAAATAATTGCATACATTTTGTAGACACCTTATGTATAATATAGGTTTGTGCGCAAAGGAAAGAAGAATTATTGCTATACCTTTATAAAGGTGGTTGGTTTTGTTATTATGTAATAATATGGGTGCATTTTTATTCTCTAGAAAAAGATCCAACTATGGGTGTCGGTTAACTGACTAGCTAAATGATGTGACTACCGCCATTTATTCGTTTCCCTTGTTGTTTGTCTGTTTTGTGTGTAGTGTAAAGGTAAGTGTCCATCTGAGACAAAACAGTCTCGAGAGTAGTCACGAGGCTTGACTCACAAATGGATAGGGGGCTGAGTGCAGTATCAGAGATAAGTCCGAACAGATCTCCGAGAGAGCACCGATCACAGGTGGACATGTATATAATGCTCTCGAGACTCAGTCTACAGTCTTCCGTCCGTGTTGGAAGAGTTTGCGAGCTCTCGGAGACTTTACTGTTGTTCACCCACTGCTATATTTTATCTATAGTTCATATCCATAGAGAAATACAGTTTGTTTATGTCATAATATTTATACCCAGTATATTTGTAAATATACTAGGTATATTAAATTTAGTACCGACTTTGTAACGCTTGAAAATGTAATTCCTTGACAAAAATGCTTCACAAAGGTATTTATAAAATGACCTAATTCGGTCATTTCCGCTTGTCCGTCCGTCTGTGAACACGATAACTCAAGAACGAAAAGAGATAACGTGCTAAAAATTTTTTTTGTGTTTTAAAGCAAAAAAGTAAAGCTAAGTTCGTTAATGTATGAGTTCGTATATCTTTGAAACCGTATGACGTTAAAAAAATTTGTTAACAAAACATCCTTTTCTCTTTAAAATAAACAACTTTGGTTTGAAAATTTTTTTCATAAATTTAATAGTTTTCTCATAATTTGTGCTCAAAGTTTCTCGGAAAGCAAAAAATGTGCCCATTTTTAATGTCATGAGATATTTCTTAAAAATTGTGACACAACAAACATTTACAAATAATTCATATTTTATAAAATTGAATAGGTAGAAATATTAACAATTCAAACATTAATAAACAAATCAGTATATACTGGGTATTCAAACAGTTTACTCAGTTAGTTGTTACATTACTTATTATTATTATTATTAACTTGTCAAAGCTGTGAGTAGACTCTCAAGTGGAAACGAAATATCCTTGTCTCGAGACTGCTATGATTATCGAGTCTCAGAGAGTTGTCACGAGAGCAAAAGTGATCTCAAATGGACAATACGCTGAGACTGGTCTCGAAACTTTCTCTCGAGATTTTGTTTTGTTATTATGTAATAATATGGGTGCATTTTTATTCTCTAGAAAAAGATCCAACTATGGGTGTCGGTTAACTGACTAGCTAAATGATGTGACTACCACCATTTGTTGTTTGTCTGTTTTGTGTGTAGTGTAAGTCGATCGAATATATAAGGAACTATATAAGGAACTATATGACTATCCAACGTCAGATTGTTGTAGATCGTTATTCCTTTTTGTACTTTTGAAATGAATGTATATTGTTATCTGTTGTTGCATGTTTGCTTGGCTTTACAGTATCATCACCAACAACGAGACTCCATTCTTGCGACAGGAGTAATCTTCCGGTGAATACAACAGCAACAAGATGCATTCATGTGTGTGTTATATGTAATATAACTGTAGTGTACAATAGTTAGATGTACAGGATGTCTTGTATCTGTTAGAGTCCAACAGAAATTTTTTATTTTTGTGAAGGATCAATGAATTTAAAACAATCATGAATTGTAATTTCAATAACTTTTCAAAAATACCTTACCTAGGACTCAAATGTAAAATTAAGTACAATACATTAGTGGTCTTCTATTCTGTTTGGATGTCGGGATTCGAATCCATAACCTCTCAGTTTCCAAGTAGGAATACTGCGCAGACATAACGCCTTAGACCGCTCGGCCACTTGGACTGGTTCGAAAATCATAACTCGAATCAAATTTTTGAATAGATTTTCCTTATTTATAGATCGAAATGGTCCAAAAACATGATTTTCAAAAAAGTGGGAGACAAAAATTATTATTTTTAAACTCTGATTTAATAAAAATTATGTTTATAAATCATTTTGACACAAAGTAAACGAAAATTCGGTCGAATCTATTTCTTGATTTGCAGTTGCTTGATTTGCTCAATAGTGTTTCAGTTGTCTACAGTAAGACAATATTAAACTTTTGGTTTTGCTTGGTTTTACAGCTTTGGTAGTTATGACAATAAAGGAGGCTAAAATTTTGAACAAATTTTATTATTATAAATTGCAATTTCTATTTTTCTCACTTTATTAGAACATAATCTTCATATTATACTCCTTTATGAGTGGATATATTGTAATACCGCTGAAACATATATATCGTTATTTATTATTAATAACTGAAATATTAATGTTCTTCTCTATTTTAAATAAGATAGGAGCCCCTTAGAAACTCTCACACCTATTTTAATCCTTTACGGGTTGGTTGTTGAAAAACGCTAAAACACGTATATCTCTATTTTTAATAGTCTATTTTATAATACTTAATAAGTGCGCTAATTTTGGAGGAAGATTATTTTTATTGAATTTCAAGTTCATAATAACAGTAAATATAATTTCCTCAAACAAACTTGTAATCCCTATTCTCAGGGTTGTTTTAGAATATCAATGTAAACAATAATTTGAATGCCTCAATCTTTCAAAACATAGAACTTCCATACTACCTTCCAAATGCCATGTCAGTCAATTAGGAGTGGTTGCTAAGCGGATCTTATAGGGAATTTATTGTCAAATTTCAAGATTGTAGGCGGTATAGTTCCTGATATTTCATGATTATTCGGTCAGTGAGTTGTGGATTTTTTTGCTTATGGTGTTTTTTTATAGCAAATTTCCTCCAAAGGAAATGCACCTACTGTTTTTGCACCAATGTTGGAATTTCGTAAAAATTTCTTCAAATGTCCATCGATCCTACCTATTAGATGTTAAAAATCACTATCGACAAAATTTGTATATTTGTATATATATATATATATATATATATATATATATATATATATATATATATTTCTGTAAATATTAGGGTAACAGAAAAAATGATAAGAACCAAAACTACAGTAAAATTTAATACCTAAAACTTTACTTCTTATAAATTTTCCGATTTTTCGAATAGTAAGGGAGATATGTCAAATTTTATGTTTCCTCCTTCCTTTAAACCCCCCTTTCCCCTCGTCCGATTTTACCCATTAACGAACTTGACCTTTTGAATACCAAAAACGCCTCAAATACCAAATTTCATTCCGATAAAATGAAAACTGTGACCGCTAGAGTGATTACAGACACATATATATATATATATATGTATATATATATATATATATATTTATATATATATGTCCTTAGATATATATATATATAAATTTTACAGATGGTGATTTTTGACATCTACTAGGTAGGATCGATGGACATTTGAAGAAATTTTTGCGAAATTTTGACTTCGGTACGGGACCAATAGCTCTATTTCCTTTCAGGAAATACGCTAAAAACAAAAAAAAAACTGTATTCACCAAAAATTTCTAAGATGATTAATCATTATTATAAACAGAGTATCAATATTATAAGAATTAATATTATCAGTGATGTATCAATAAGATACATCACTGATAAACAAGGATTTGTAGTTTTACCGAAAGCACATTCGACTAAATGTGTTGTTGCATTTTTGCCTATTGATGTTTCTTTCTGCTTATATGTTGGATATTTCTAATTAATTCAACAATTACACGAACGATTTTTCATGACTGGGCTTTTTTAGGAGCCGGGTCTTATTAGCCGACAATACCTTAATATTGCATATTGATGACATCTAATGTACTACAATTTTTGCTGCTTTTTATTTACTATTTCTTTGATAAATTATTCATTATCATTTTAAATAGAGGCCGAACTGTATTTTCTCATATTATATGCTCATATACGTATGTACATTGTTGTGTTACTTTACCACCATTGTTTCGACTAAACCGGATCGTAAAGGCGATGATTATACAGTTGAATAAAGGAGTCAGCAAACAGGGTAGCTGTATCAGGATAAGTTAAAAGTTATACCACGTCATCCATCCATTGAGGTTCTTTTACTATAGGTGTATCTTCTACATTACATAGTTATAAAAAAATAATTGTTAGATGCATCAAGAGTTATATCACGACACGGTTAAAGTAAAATAGTTTTTATATAAATATCCCCACACGGAGAAATTTTTCTTATACAATCTACAGTTACATTTTTATAATGCTTGTATTGAATTTATAACGTAAAGATGTAAAATAAATATAATATCTACAGATTACAGTATCCAATTTTGAAGCTGACAATAAAGGTAAGGGGTATTCAAACGAAATTGCAACATTTATAGTAACATGGAGAAAAAATACATCGAATTAAAAAACAAGAGTTTCAAGCACTTTTTTGGTAATAACAACTATACCCTTTGGTCCATAGAGGATTACTTGTTCATAATACATTTTTAAGATTGCTAATACATTCTTGTATTATTGTTCGTACTCTTGTTTTGATTGGTTTAAAGCGTCGTTTGATCTTTAAACAACTCGACCAAAAGGACTGGTTTAGGTGCCTTGAAACATGTACCTAATGACGTCCTGATAAAGTAAGTAGGAGTTAGTTAAAATTATATATTGTTATATTGGTGTATCTTCGAAGAGTGATAGCATAAAAAATTCTCCGTGTCGTTAAAAAAATTATATATATATATATATATATATACATAGATATAGATACAGATACATATATATATATATATATATATATATATATATATATATATATATATAAATATATATATATATATATATATATATATATATATACAGATACATAGAAGGATTTTGTTTTACTTAAATAAACTGAAAATTAAATTGAAATGAAATTTAACAGACTTTTAATTAAAAACATATTATTTATTTTAAATGTATATTTTGTAATTATGTATATACGATCAAAATCTCTTTATTTAAATATGGTAATTTAAATATGGTTGGGTGTATGTCGTACGATGGTGATATGATATAGGTGTATGATAATAATTATGAATTATCTCACAGGTGTATTTAATTAAAGTAAACTACTTATTTATTATCAACATTTATAAATCTTATTCCAGATGAAATATGTCTTCTGCTTTTGTCAGCGAATTTTCGAAGGGAATCGAAAAGGTAATTTCGGAAACATTTCTTCAAATTCTCATCGAACCTAGATAGGTTTACTAGGTAGTAGAAATCGAAAATATTTATTTTAGATAGATACAAGATATATTTCATTTAACCTATATTTCTTAATGTATATTATAAATACCAATATTGATGAATATATTTTAAAAACTCACGCGATTGTCATTAGCGATCTGTGTACTTCTTCTAATTAAATAAAAAATGGATGTAACAGGCCACAAAAGATATTTCGGTGTAACAGTGTCTATAATTTTTTCTTGCAAAAGGATTAAGTTAATTCCCACAAAAAGCAAAGACATAGCAAACGGTATAAGCACTGTAAATTATGAGTTTGGAATAACGAAGCATGTAAATGCCAAAATAACTGACAACACACCGAACTTTGGGAAAGCAATTCAATTTATAGTTTCCTGAAACATATAACTGACAATATCTTATTTAAGATAAAAATACCTCATAAAAATTGTCTATACTGTGTGATTTAAAAAAAAGAATTAATATATCTAGATATTCATTCTATATATATATATATATATCTATATATATATATATATATATATATATATATATATATATACCGGGTGAATCAAACCAGATACCTAATAGCACACGCCTCCATTTCTTCATTTTTTTCTAAGATGTTCCCATTCCCCAAAAACATCCAATAGAATAATAAAAATTGATAAGTTGATCATCTCCCCAAAACAAATGAAGACCACTCGTGATTGGTGATTGGAAAGATATGATAAACACCAAAGCACTCAAAACAGAGTGCTAGGGGAACAGTATGTAATAAAAATCTAATATTATTTTTCCATTAATAAAATAATATTTATGTTAAATTATAATTTTAGACGCAAAATAATAATATTCCCACCACCTACTACATGTTCCTCTAGCACACCACTTTGATCGCTCTAGGTTCATCACTGCGTTGCAATCGAAATACCGGTTCTAGGCGTTAGTTTTAAATAAATGTTTTAATACACAATTTTGAATAACTTGATCTTAAAATTCATTTTATTAATAAAATCTTTTTACTCCGTATTATCCGTTTGTCTGGTTTGAATAGGTTAAAACAACAATCAACTCACAATCTAATAATACGCCTGAATTGTCTCCAACACCCTACCCATAAGATAAGACCCTACCCATCATTAATAATAATTAACACTAATTAATCACAAATATATTATAGGTATGATGTGATAAATTAAGAGAACAATCTGTCTCTCTGAATACATTACAATAATTACTACATTTTAAAAACGAAATGATTTAATTAAAATATTATTTCAAATGCTTAAAGTAATTTTCTACATATTGAAATACATCAGTAAAAGGTTTCAGAAAACAGACAGACACACACAACACATACACACATACACCCATATACACATCGCTTTTAACTTGTGAAAATGAATGATACACAAAGCATTATAAAGTTTACATTAAAGGAATCAAATATTATTATTATAATGTTGTTCAGACAGAATGCAACCGACATTATAGCACAGCATACAAGATGCACAAATAGTATAGTAGCACATTAATACATAATTTTAATGCATGTTTGTGTATAACATTTTCAAAAGAAGAATTCTTCATACGTGTATGAATGAATGAATCGTATAAAATATGTTATGTAATGTTATGTTTGCTACCAGGCAGGAAGGAGCTGTTACACTCACTGGATTAAATTAAATTTCTCCGCTCGTAGAATGATGATCAAAGGAAATCCAAAATTATACAAATCCAAGTCTATATGAAATGATTTTGTTATATCATATTATTTATTATAAAATTGTGTTTTAAATAGAATAATAGGAAAATAAACTGTAATTATTCAGTTAAAAAAAATGTATCTCGGATGACCATATATATATTGTAATATAACAATACGGATAGGGTGTGCTAGGTGTTATAACATTTTTATAAAAAAATTTCACTTACCAAAAAAAGTTAATGATTTTATGAGTAACCTTGAACCAACATGACGCTCTTAGGTTCAAAAACTAGGTACGAAAACTAGGGTTCTCAATCTGAATTCTGAATCATAATTAATTTCTTTTATTGTAAATAAATTATATATCAATTCATATTTCATATTCAATAAATTCATATTTAAATGTTATTTGAATCTGAATGTCTGATTTTTTCTCTTCTTGATTTTCATTTAGCAGGTTAATAATTATTTAACAATCAATAAGATAACAAACATTCCAAACTCTGTTCACCTTCCCTCCACGTTCACCCCTACTCACACTGTATATATATATATATATATATATATATATATATATATATATATATATATATATATATATATATATATATATATATATATATATGTTGCTCCTACGTGCAAAATTTTTATGCCATACCTAAATAAAACACATTGTAAAAATAAATGATCAAAATATAAATTTTTTTTTGTTTGTTTCTGATCGATTTCATCTTGGTTTATACAGTTTGTTGAATAATGAAATGGGTTAAAATGATCGATTTGAACTTTTCAATACTAGATATTATTAACCATACACATCTTGGTGCAGATCGTACTCACAAACTCTAGTGTTGTGGAGCAGTGCTATACCAAGTAAGCCACAAAAATTTAATTGTTCATTCCCTTGATTTTTGTTTTATTACTTTTTGATTGACTATTTCGGTATTTTATTAATGTTTGTAAACTGAACGTTTATACATCCATTGCTAGTATGGTTGCCTTACGATTATGTTATACTGAACGAGGTGACTAGTGTCTACTTATTTCAATATTTAAGTTATAATGATGGTTTTATTGTCTGAGAAAATTAACTAGTCTACGTAGTGTCTATATAATTTTGTTCCATTAACAGATGTACCTTAATATTTAAAAAAAAGAAGAAAGTCCTATGTTTAAAAAAAAAGAAGAAAGGGTCGCTGGATTCTTTTTGATGCGAACTGTTCTCAGGTATGCGTTTTTTATACTTCCGAGCATATTTACGAGTCATATAAAACGAAATCTTCAATTTATTTGTAATTTTCAATTCAATAGCGATTTTTACTTATATTCTGACGAATATAAGTTGTCTCCTAGTAGTGCACCTCGCATTGACACAAGAATCAATGCCCTAGCTGCCCAGCTTAACGCATTTCTTGCTGTACCAATTAATAACTTTACGTTTATCTAATTCGTAATCATTCACGCGAATGCCCCTACGCTTGTACGATGACTGCACATACAAAATAAATATAGCGCGACAGTTACGTAAAGAAATTATCTATCTGTTGTAGACTCAACTATTGTAGACGTATTATTAGTCTCTACGTATTACTAGCGATTGAAGTCTTGCATTATTTTGTCGCACGAGAATTTTCAGTGTAACGAGGTAATAGACGTTTTCACGTCAAAACTCGATGTTAACTTATAATAGATAGCTTGGTATAACTGACTGAATAAAATAGTTTTTCCAGTAAATGTTGATTGATATTTCAATTCATTTTTTTATAGTATTTTACTATACTTGTATTTATGCATACAATTATTAAAGCGAAAGTATACACTTCATACACATTAAACATACAACAATAATGTACCACAACGATAAACGCATGTACCTATCCATCTACGTGGATATATTTAAATGAAAACTTTATAGCTACAACATTCCCTTATCGTCTCTTCAAACTCACTGAGTAATAATGGTAATGGTTGAGTAAAGTTTTAGAATACAATCATTATTATTTTCCCCTTGTACTTAATAATCATAAAAGCATATTTCAATAATTTAAATAATACCCGTAGTAGATAGAGCACATATAGCATAAGAGAAAGTTATATTATTAATAACACACAGGTTAATTTTAAAACCACAAAACTTTATAACGTATGTCTGAAAAATAATTTATTTCATCCAAAAACTTGTATTAAAATTATTTAAGATTTATTAATTATTAGTTTCATTTAAATTTGGGACTAATTCTAGAAAATTTCGACGAGCTTAAAATAGCTACTCAATTAATCACTTTTAGAGTATAAATAAACAAGGTGGAAAGTAGGAAAACGTGATGCGTCATAGATACATCGTTTCGAGTATTATTCTCTTTACCATAGGTAAATCTTTAGGAAAGGATTTTATGTTTCGCCTATTTTTAGATTCAATGTTGCCAACAAAAACATTTGACACGTAGGATCTACTTGTAAGATACCATAATAAATATCGCACGGCGGTAATAGTATTATAAATTAATATAATATTATTAAAATTGCAAATATTTCTGTAAATAGAAGCAGAAAATAAGTTAATTATAGATAGATTATATCGGTTGCCCTGGACGGGCTACACTTCATCCATAAGGTCCATTTTGATGCTTAAGGATGTGAGTGGTGTGGAAGGAATTTTTGTATGTAGACTAGGAATTGGTAGGATGTGCATCTGCAGCCGAATCTGATAGCAACTAGACCGTTATTCACCTGCTGTTCGTGAAGGAAACTTTCACAAGCATAGCCGGTTACTTCGTTCTTGTCCAACCGCCGACAGTTTAGTCAATTAATCGCCCTCTTTTATTCTTCATAATGATTGCTAATCTGCCGATGTCGGGATTCGAACCCATAACCTCCCAGTTCCAAGTAGACATAACACCCATAACGCCAAGCTTATTATAACTATTATTAATACTGGTGATATTCCACATTTTTAATTTCTTGCTAACTCTGAGCCCCCTGCCCTTGTTTTGCCTTTTACCGAATTTGGACCTCAAAATACCAAAAGCACGTTTTCAGTTTGAAATTAAATATACTAATAGGGAGGAATTATTAATGGTTGCCACAGAATATAATTATACATAATATATATATAATTACTCTAGCAGATAGATAAAGTTACTTTTATAATTCAAATATGGTTAGCCTGAGAACCAATTTTCATGTTTCTAGCTTCAAGAAATGTAGGATCTCCATATAAACTCTACCGCCATATGAGCAGATTTTCTAGGACCGCCACACACATTTTTCTTTTTACTTATTATTAATAACCTTACCACCAATTTTCATGTTTCAAACATAGAACTCCCATACAAACTCTAATCCTCTGCCTTACTATCTTAGAGGCTGATTTATTGAATAAAGCATCCTTTGCCCTTCTCCAGGATGCAAGCTATCATCAAAATCGGCTATGCTGTTTAGTCGTGAAAACGTGACAGATTTATTTTCGCACTATCAATAAAACTGAATAAAATAGGTAGAAGTTTAACTGTAATCGTTTTAATGCTAATTGAATTTGATGACAAAATGCATTTTGTATGCAATGTTGAACATGAATTGAAATTCGTTAATGCAGTAATGGTGTAAATAACCTATAGTGAATATTGAATTGTAACAACGAAGAGGTTTAAAAAAACAAACATGGTTGGAATTATCCCTTTTACATTAATTTAGACTAGAAACAAGTAGACTTGAAGGTTCTAGATGAGAAGATAGTAGAAGTCTGTAGAGTCGAAGCTAGATAATTCGGGCTTCCGTGAAATCCGAGAGACTATGATAAGTAAACAATACACATTGAAAATCCACGATACACATACACGAAATATATAAACTGAACTAATATTTTTAGCGGATATGAGATTATATGACACATTTGAGCGATTGTTTAGAAAGTAAAAAAATAAAAGGTGTACGCAAATTTTCAGCCGATATTTTCTCTTATTTTATTGGACTAAATCATTCTGTGACTAATAAATTATTCATTAGTTTTGTAAATTCCATTTTGAATATTTAAAGCGATTTTCAGTTTATTTTATTGTTAAATTATAGCGAATTAATACAACTATATTTATGCTATTTGATTCTATTACCTCTATATACGTTGTTGAGTTGTGTATTCAATTACCCGCATTCGCGACAACATTTAAATATGGAACACAATGTACATAAATACTTAAGTAAAATGGCACCATTGGTTTGAAAATACAATTCAACATAAACTTTAAGAAGTCATTTCAGTTCGTTAGGCGCTACTATAGGTTTTCACCTGGTGGTGGACAATAAAATTGTGGAAACATTTACCTTTGAACCTGGAACATTTTCAAAATCTAAATATAGAAGTATTGTTTTCGATGCTAAAAATCTTTATAGAAATTTTACCGAATCTGTAAGTCTTTTGTTAAAAATCGTGAACAAGATATCTGTGAACAAGATATCTGGAGAACGAGAAGAATGCAACTTTAAAATTAAGTTTAATATGGTCGTTTCACACAACAATATTTTGGCGGAAATAGCTTAACTAAAAATGACTCTTTATTAGCGAATTTCCTCGAAAGGAAATGCAGCTATTGTTTTTGCATCAATGTTGGAATTTCGTAAAAATTTCTTCAAATATCCATCGATCCTACCTATTCTAATAAAAATCACTATCGCTAAACTTTGTATATATGTTTATATATATATATATATATATATATATATATATATATATATATATATGTATATATATATATATATGTATATATATATATATATATATGTATATATATATATATATATATATATATATATATATATATATATATATATATACATATACATATGTACTTTTTTTAAATGCCTGTGGACTCTCTAGCGGTCCGATTGGAATGAAATTTGGTATTTGACTGACTTTTGGTACTCTTACGGTCATGTTAATGGGTAAAATCGGACAAGGGGAAAGGGGATTTAGAGGGAGGGGAAAACACATAATTTGACTATCTCCCTTAATATTTGAACAATCGAAAAATTTATCAGGAGTTAAGTTACTAAGTTTTAATGTAATTTTGTTTCTTATCATTTTTCTGTTACACTAATATTTACAGAAATTTTTACAATTAAAGATTGAAAGTTAAAATTCTAAATATCTTTGTTCACATTAGAGTTTGTGAAAAATTATTAAGTAATGAATAGTAGCAAACTTGATTTTCTACAACTTTACTCCTTATATATTTTTCGATTATTCAAATATTATGAGAGATATCTAATATTTTGTGTTTGTTTGACACAAATACATGAAGTATATTTTATTGTAAAAAATTTTGATTGTCGTTTCCATAGAAACTATAAACTATAATCGTTATACATCGTTCTATTTTGGCTATTAATAAATTTAATTTTTGCAAATACTATAGTCATATCAGATATTATACTTCATTTTTATCACACTAAAATTATGACCGCTAGAGAGTGATTTATGTATTCTAAGGAAATTCGAAAAGTTGACGCAGCTCCTGCGTAACGAATTTTTCTTAATACTTTTGTGTTTATGTAAATTTCTCAAAAAGTATTCGATGATTTTTTTAAACTTTCGTACCATGAATAGCATTTCTGAAGACCTAGATTCACACGTACTTGTCGCTACTCTAATTTTATTAGAAAGAGAAATTTAGTGGTCAGCGAAGTAAACATTTTTTCTAGAGGTACAAAAATCTAAAATTTGAGATAGTGTTAGAGGATGTAAAATCCAGATTTGGATTGAAATCCACATACCGGAAAAGGCACTTGATTCTTTAATTTAATACCCTATTTTCTCGTCAAATAAAAGTATGCTTAGCTTTAAGTCATTTAAACACTGCTGTAAATTTTGTATCCCAATGGCTAATCTTGCACATCTCAGCTAGACAAATGAAATTAAAATTTCCTTGAATCAAGTTTTCTAAATGGCAGATTATACTGAACTGGTATGCTTAAAACCTGGTATGAATCTCGCTACGATAGATAGAATTCGAAAAAATTTGCTGAATTAGAAATTTAGCCGAAATTTTGATAAATATTTAAAGTAGTGGACGCGGCAGGAACAATTAGTATTTAAATTAGTGGAAGTGATGGGTAATTACATTGACGTTTTTAGTCCTAAAATGACGGGAGTTGAAGATATAATAACAAAATGCGGCGAAGCCGCAGGTATACGGTAGTATCTTATATTTTCTTATATTCAATATATTTAATACAATGAATGTGAAATAAATTAAGCCCAATTTAAATGCAACTCATACATACTTTTACATACACTCCCGTTCATAAAAATTGAACTAGTAAGTCACATTCTCAGCGTATATATTACTAAATATATATGTATAATATCACATACAGTACCACTTAGAATGTTTCAATTGGTTCAATTTTTATGAACGGGAGTGCACTTTATTCTAAATTCATTTTTGATGTATTATTATACACAGCGGTCGTATGAGTGTTTCACACCTAATTTTTTAAAGCATTATATAAAACTTAGATAAAATAGCATTTCAATTAGTAATTAGACTGTGATTCTTTGATTTACTCCAATAATTCTAGAAACTGGAATTTAGTGGCAACCTTCACTTAGCCACAGCTCAAATAAGTTGTGATTTTGTTTAATAATTAATTTATCAATCAATAAAAGGTGTTGCCGCCTTTATTTATGCTAAGAAGAAAATGGTTTGGAAGTATTTCAACCCAAATGACTATACATGATGGACGGGTGTTAAACCTAATGGTCAATTGAATTAAATTATAAGTAAGGTTCATAATATATTAAAGCAGACTACATAAATTTAATAATAACTAAAATCAATAATAAACTATTAAGTACAAAATGTTTCAGTAATTTATTTATTCGATGTTGAAAAGTGTCGAAGTATGATTTTGTAAACTGTAATGAGTTTTATGGATATGTATTGATAACTCAAACACAGTTACAGTTATCTTTGATTATATAACAATAAACTAATATATAGCTTCATCTGCTAAAAATAGCATCTATTACACGGAGACGTCTCGCCTTCAGGTGACAGGTTGTTCTCAAGGTCTGAAGGTAGAAGCTAGGGACCCGTTTGCGGTACCCCTCTTTCTAATTATTATTATCCTTGTGCTCTGATGGTTGATATAACTGAACAGTTATCTTTGCTTAAATAAAAATAAACTAATTTATCAACTGTCAAATATAATTTTACAAGATGAGAGCTTTTAAATAATCGACGCTATTTTCAGAGCTTTTAGACTGAGCAGAACATGATTAAGCAAATTTTTATAAAATTGAATCATTTATTTATTTGATATAATTTCAAGATAAACTCTGTTACTTAAACATACTAAGAAACATCGAAAAAAGGACACGGCTGGATTAGATATTCGAATATATGCAAATTTGAAGACACTCGATGAATACGTACATCTAAATGCTTAATGAAATGAAATATCCTATAGGTTCTGAGATAAAGAGTAACATAGTGCGAATGCCTGAATTGTGTTACAATGAATCTTGTAACACTATAAGAATGAATAACATAGAATCAAATTAACCGGCTGGCAATATGTATAAACAGATATTAGGTTAAAAATATAGATAGATTGTAGCGGCTGTTCTGGACGGGACACACTTCGACCATAATGTGAGTGGAGTGGAAGGAATTTTGTATGTAGACTAGGAATTGGTAGGTTGGGCGGTAGGCTTTGATAGGAACTATGCCGATATTCATCTGAAGTTCGTGAAGGAAACTGCAGAAAACCTTCACAATCATAGCCGGTTACTACGTTCTTGTCCATACGCCAACCGTTTTGTCAATTAACCGCCTCTTTTTTTTAAATAATTGACAAATTGCCTATGTCGAGATCGAACCCATAACCTCCCAGTCCCAAGCACCTTAACAAGCGCGGCTACTTGGCCGGTAAAGTTATTAGGTTACAATGTATAAAGCACTATAAAGCTTATTAGCACAATACTGTATATTAAATACTATAATTATTATTCATATATATTTATTTGTGTATACTTAAGCGTCAACATCGTCAAGCATCGTATATATGAATAATAATTTCGACAGAGGTAATACTGTCAAAATAAAAATAAGAATGATATGTAAAAGTGGAGTCTTACGTCAGAGTCCTCTTTGGTATAGCGGTAAGCACGCTGGACTAGATATCCAAAGGAGCGAGTTTCGATTGCTGGTTGACGATTTCATTTTTTCATATCAGTATTTAATTAACAATAATCATTTTTTTGGTAATAAAACCGATTACGACTTATTTTGTGTAACGTACTAACTGTGACATTCTGTAAATAAATTTTTAATGTAATTTATATAAAGAACATGTATTATATGCATATCATAAATGACATTAAAATCCTATGCAATCAAACATAGTGTGCTATTACTATATATTACTATTACTGGTACTATCCCTCTAACCAAATAAAATCTCTTCCATGAACAATATTCATCATTATTATTATACTTGTTCATATTTTTATACATTGTGTTCTATGTAAAATTTACTTCGTTATTATATTAAAACCGATTTAACTGGATGCATGGAAGTACGGCTTATGTTAAGAAAATTTTTTCAAGATAGGGTAAAAAAATTAAATTATTATAAATAGAAAGAAAAATCATAACCTTAAAATCATTTCATACTAAAACTTATTCTGTTAATTTTTTGAATAATAAAAATGACAAAAGATTGCTTACTTTTTAGCTTTTTTTTACATTTAGTTTTAAACAGGTTGTGATCCCAGAAAAAAAAACAAATTATAAGCCAACAGTTTTTAATAAGTAGATCGATACATCATTAGCTAGTAATAATGGTGCTACCGAAGTTGGACAACAGGCGATTTCAAGTGTATTTCAGTTTGTAGAAACGAAAAGCAAGTATACGGTTTTGATTTCAAATAATATCTAAGAAGTTTATGCAATGTTAAATGAATTAAACTTTTTTTACTCAAAGAGTTGGATTTCAAATAAACGTCAGGGACTGTGAGAGTAAAACTTAACAAAACTGAGTCCAATTGTTCAAATATCTAGGGTCAAATATATCAACGTGGAGGACATATTGATCACTGCTATCTGTATTTAAAGACGATATACTATTGCATCTCAAAAGGCGTAATTTTAATACCTGTGAACTCATGCTTCTGACTTATGATACTCAGAAATTAGCACTTACAACAGAAAAGAACAACAAACTTAGTATATGCCAACATAGTATGGAGGGTAGGTAATATATGCCGACATGCGGTGCGTAGGAGTGGGTGGGGGACTGAGCGCAAGACTCGGTGGATAGCATGGCAGGAAAAGGAAAACGAGTAGAGTAGCAATGCTGGTCGAGGACTGCGCAAGATAGAGTTAATTGGTACTCTTCAGGGGAGGGAGGCCTTTGCCCAGCAAGTGGACTATGCGGGCTTAATATAATTATTATATGGGAACATAAAAAAATTAATACGTTTGTTCTTTTTGTATGTTTAAGGCATCTGTTCTTTCAATGCGCATTATCTATAAGACAGTTTAATTAATAAACCTGTATAAGCGAATATGGTATATTTAATATGGAAGCCGTGACTTACATGGTACATATTGCAAGATATCTTCTGGTTTGATATGGTTGGTGGGTATCTACAGGTTAGTTTGTATACCTGGTTAGAGATTCGTCCTTTACCTACTCTATATATATATATATATATATATATATATATATATATATATATATATATATATATATATATATATATATATATATATATATATATATATATATATAGTTATTATCAATGGTAATAATGCAACATAAATAAATGCATCCATCATCTATCAGAACTGAACAGCAGCAGTGAACAGTATGAACGCATTAAGGGAATTGATGCATATTTTAACTTCTATTGTATTTTATAGACTTTAATAATATAACATTATTCATTCATTTTCATTCAAGTTTATTCCTACACAATTCTATCAACTAACGTACATACATATATACATAAATATATACATACAGACATATAGTATAGTACATATTGACAAGAATAGTCAGAATGCATTACATAGATATTCGAATAGTGTATGTGAGCAAAAACATATAATTTGTATAGACAGTTTTCTTCAAAATGAGACACGTTAAGAGAAGAGGCCAAGGCTAGAACCTGTAATATGGTATGTGCCATGATGTGATTATGTTGGTAGTGTTTAATTAGGTCAAATCTTGCAATCAGAATTCTGACTAGCTCTGATAGAATAAGAGTTTTGATATTTTGCCCACGTGTATTAGCCACATGAAAATGCACTATAGTGTATCTAATATCGTTTTATATACAGGTAGAATTCGGGAAAATTTGCAGAAATTTGGTAGCAGTGTTGATAAATATTTGAAGAAGTGGAAGCGGTCGAAAATTTAATTTATGAGGTTATGAGGCTGTAAAGTAGATGTTTGATATATTAAATTATTATTATTTAAATAAATAATAAATACATAAAAAAGATATAATTGATCTTTATTAATTGAAATTGATATTTTTAATTTGATTTATGAAATATTATTATTTTTATATGTAAATTACCAAGGTTGTTAACATTCACAGCAACCGTGATAATAGAGGGAAGTTATAGTTGAAATGCAACAAATAAAAAATGAAGAACAAAATTATAATAATTTAATGATGAAGCGACACCGCTACAAGGCTATTAAAATTAATTAATTATTAAAATTTTTTAGAAAATAATATTCATACATATTGTTTTAAAACATGCATTTATTTAATGAACTAAAAAGTTGAAAATAAAACTTTTTTCCTGAGCAATATAAAACTCGAGGCGCTCAAATTTCAAATGTTGCCCTAAGCTTTTATTTACTGTCACATATTGGTGCAAAGATATATGGTTTATTTTTTTTATCGAAAATATCTAAACCATGAACTATGTCAAAATGACATTTCAAATTTTGCCCCAATTCCTAGAACATTTGTTTGTATTTTAATAATCTTTATGTCAAAATGTATTTATATGTTTGCAATATATATTTCAAGCACTAAAACAACATTA
The DNA here is from genome assembly GCA_963920215.1 of Nineta flava. Classification (NCBI taxonomy): domain Eukaryota; kingdom Metazoa; phylum Arthropoda; class Insecta; order Neuroptera; family Chrysopidae; genus Nineta; species Nineta flava. The sequence continues at coordinate 75,246,960 of OY986041.1, forward strand.
TAGTTACGCTCAATTCAAGGAATGAAACTCGCATAGACTTTCCACAATTTCAAGGGGAGTATATTTGTAATTTTTTTATTTGAAGTGTGTACGGCCAATAAATTGGAAAAATAAATTAATTCTGGTTTCCAATTTGTAATTATTCAGGGTCACAACCTAAACTAGTAACACCTTTTACTTTTACTGCCATTTTTTGATTTATATTACTACTCTATGCTAATATTACGTTGCAAATTAGGATTGACAAACATTATCGTCTCGTCTCGTTACATATGCTGGCATGAATGTTCCATATGTTGACATATGTTCATATGTATGAAAAAATTGTTGCCGTTTTGAGTAGCAGGCAAATTGTTTCCTCGTCGCCACCGAAACACCAAATAAAAAGTAGCATTTATTAATTTTTCAATACTTAATAATACTGAGATATTATTTGGACCTACTTTTTAACTAACTTTCGTTTCTCAACATCATCTCAACATCATCTCGATTTTCGATATCACAAATTTTCACTCGAATTCTCAAAATAAATACATAAAATACCTATAATATACTTTTAAAAACATTTATACAAATATAACACGACTTAGCTAGTAAAAATCAAAATATTTGAAAGTGAATTTATTTTTATAAACATCGACAGATGATAGGAAAGTTTTCCATAACAGTCCTTAATACTCGATGGTATATAACTATTACGAGTGAATATAACCATATACACACATATTAGAGACATAAAATATAACACAGTTTTATTTAACTTGATAACAAAGTTAAACATCGCTGATTTTTACTAAAAACTGGAAAATGTAATTTATCAATATTTGTGGATAAAAAAGCATGAAAAGTTTATGACTCCATAGAAACAATGAGCTCATTACTCTGATATTTTATACTTACTACGATCGTATCCATACCCGAACGAAATGTGTATAATTAATATGCAGTTTAGAAGTACTGTATACATTTGAAGTCGCAAATTTTTCTAAATATAATTTTTATGGAAACAATTTAAAAAAATTGGCGCCGATTTTAAAAGGTAATAGACCATTAGCATGGGTGTTTCATAGGAAGATTAGATTTTACAAGCTTTTATTTAACTTGCAATGTATGTATGTATATATGTTCGGGTCAAATCTTGCAAGCTGAATTAGAACCATTCCTCTTACCCTACAGAGTTAAATATTTACATGTTGGTTCAGTTCCGATGACAATGCATTATTATGGTTAGCATGGCAAGAATCGACAAGGGGGAAGGGAGGTTTAGAGGGAGAAGGAAACACAAAATTTGGTGTATCTCTCTTAATATTGAAAAAATCGAAAAACACAAAAGAAGTACAGTTGTAGAAAATTAGTTTTACTATAAAAATCTTGTTTAAAAAAATGTTTTTTTAATATAAGCTTATTATTATTTAGTTCTTTCTTTATTGGAGTCGAATTTTTTTTTTGCTAAGAAGTATTTAAATGGTTCATGATTCATGGAATTTAATACAGAATTGTTCTGTTCCATCAATATCGTGTTAAATATTTGATGTACATTTTTTTAGAACAAGATCAACAGTTTTCAATTTCTGACACCTTATAATTTTTAAGATAGTTTTGGATTCGCCATTTGTGCTTAGGATGGTGTTGCAAATTCGCTATTCACTATTGAAAGATATGCAGATTCTCAGCGTAAGCGAAATTTTATCAAAATGCCATTTTGATGATGTTATTTGGTAATCATGAACACGTAAACTAATACCGTTGAAGTTATTTATTTATAACCTTTCCAAACCTTTTGGTATTACTGGTAAAATAAGCATCCAAACATTTCTCATAAAAATGTGTCTAAAAAAAATTATGCCATCGCGGCAACGCCTGGCAGATATGAAACATCGAAACTATTTTGTATAGAAGGAAATAAATATAACATAATAAAAAAATATGGCAAAATTATTCTCTATTTAAAAAATACATATTAATTTAACACCAAAAAAGTAAAAATTAAATAATTTCTTAAAAATTAAGACGGCTCAATTCTTTGAATCAGTTACTTAAACTATTATTATTATTATTAACTATTTTGTATCCAAAATACCCATTGCCATCTATCAATCAGTTATTGAAACTGCATATGTTCTGTTATCTATGAGCATCTAAAACTGATTTGTTATATGTAATATCACCAGGCCAACAGTCGGTCTACATGCTGCAATAAATGTTTCACATCAAAAGTTCTGAGTTTACTTTTTAATATTTTTTCAAATTTTATTACAATAATAGTAAATTAGAATTAGGGTAATTAATAATAAAAACACAATTTTTATTTTTATTTGCTAATTCCACTTGTAGTTATTTATTTAAACTAAATGTTAACGATCGTTTCATCTTCTTTGAGACATTTTCAAAACAATCTTGTTTTGAAAATGTCTCAAAGAAGATGAAATAATTGTGTTGAGCTGTAATTCCATAATGATTAATAATAAAAACACAATTTTTATTTTTATTTGCTAATTCCACTTGTAGTTATTTATTTAAACTAAATGTTAACGATCGTTTCATCTTCTTTGAGACATTTTCAAAACAATCTTGTTTTGAAAATGTCTCAAAGAAGATGAAACGATCGTGAACATTTATTTTAAATAAATAACTACAAGTGGAATTAGCAAATAAAAATAAAAATTGTGTTTTTATTATTAATCATTATGGAATTAAAGCTCAACACAATTAATAGAATTTGGGTAGTTTTTGGTTTTGAAAATATGGTTTTAAAATTAATTTTTTATTAAATTCCATAGTAGAGATTGTAGTTTGCTCTGTAATAGGATTTCAATACCTAGTCGTATTTAAACAATCAAACTTTTAAGTGGTAGTCTTTTTTTTTTTAATTTTACACTCGAATTTATTTAGTTTTTTAAAAAATGCATCGAATTAAAGCTATTGGGAAACCAAATGAATAAGGCACAAATCAATTATATTTTTTTTGAAAAATGATCTCTACTTTTGTGGTTTTGTGGCTATGTGTACAAATCATACGTTTCCAGTCTAAAATGCGTACTTCATATCCATCATCAAAACTTTTAATACAAGTTTTTTTTTAATTTTTCTGATCTAATGAGGGTACAAATTTGTGTTGATGGAAACGAAGTATCCTGAAGATTGTACCATCACGGTTATATATTGAAATCCACGATTAAGTACACATCACCCTACAATATCCTCTTGATGGTATCATATAAATGTTTTTCATAAAGTTTTCATACATTTATTTACATAATTTCAAATTAGTGCGACAAAAGGTAAAATAAGTTAATTTCCAAGATACTTACTGCTTATCTCCTTTAGTTTTTTCAAAAGAATTCGGACAAATAAACGCACTCTTCCCCTTCTGTTTTTTGATTCGCAGGCGCAATATTTAAATATTACTATATGCCATTCCCACAATGAAGACACATCTAACGACACCTAAGGCTACAGAGGATACAGAGAATTGAATATACAAACATACACTCGAAAAAGGTTATACTCAAAGGGTAAAAATAGCTAGAAATATGCCTACTCAAAATACTTCTAAATATACTTATTTCTGTTTGAAACCCATATATGTATTACTCCTATACTCCTGGCAGTCCCTATAAGTGGAAACTGGTCCGACGAAGTGAGACAGATAGTATCTCGAGCTCTCTATTCGCCGAGCTACAATTTTGTTTTGCGCATTGCCAGGAATTGCCAGGCATGCACAGCATGAACAATGTGTCTCGGAGGAGAAAGAGAAAAATATAGTCGACGCCGTTGGGACATTCTTTCAATACCAACTGCCCATAAAGGAGTATTACATGTATGTTGTAAGCATGATTTCATAACCCCTTTATTTGATAATTCTCGAAGTTGAATGTATCAAAGATTATATGGTCAAGGGTATAAAAATTTAAAATATGTGGCAAAGGGTACAGACAATTCATACAATAAATATTTTAATGTAGACAATATAATCATGATTTTAAAAATATATCACGATGTTATGGTATTAACAGATGGATAATAGTTATATATAAAAAAGTGTATTTAAAATATAAAAAAATAAAATGAAAAAGATTATTATTCATATTTCCATTTAAAATGGGAAAAAAATATTGGTGCATTTATACTGTTGGAAAATGATTATGGAATTTAGTTTCCTTAACGGATATTTCTATATACCTACGATATAGATAGAGGTATAATGTATATGTGTATATATATATGTTATATACCTCACATGTTTTCCCACATCATTCGCATATTCGCCATGCATTTAACCAGTTTTTCATGTTATATTTGTCTAATATCTTTATATAATTATTATGTATGTTCCCAGCCCCCTGTTTTGGTGAACATTTCAAAATATGTCCCAAAACTATATTGAAAACTCAGAAGTATAAATATTTCTGGCAGGTAGATCATATACAAAAGTACAAGATATTTTCCACCAGAATACATGAAAAGAAATTTCAAAAGATAACATCTTGTAGGGAACTAAAACATCGAAAATTCATTGTTTTCAAGAACGATATTGTAGGAAATAAGGTGAAGAATATTTTATTACCAACCTTTTAAAGTACTTGAGCTACAAAAAAACAACAGGCAAATAATACAGGCAACGTGAAGAGAACATATTTAAAATGTATTTTACAAATAGAATAATCTTTTACTAGGTTAAGTAACTAAAATAAAATTCAGATTTCTTATACACGAAATTATTTATGGTTTATAAAATTCAAAATAGACAGTAAGCATTAAAAATAAAATTTAGAGTTAAATCTAAATTAAAGAAAATCTAATAAAAATCTAAAGAAACATGCTTTTATTGGAATATGAACTAAAAATACAAAATATTTTAAAATAGAATAGAATAAAAAGATTAACAAAAGCATGGGTTGATTATGAAGACATGAGTAGTGAGCACCCCATAATTTTGTTTATATTAAAGTTAATTTTGTTGTAAACCTCTTTATTCTAATCTATTTTAAATTATTTTGTATTTTTTAGTTCATATTCCAGAAATTAATCCATAGTTTTTTTAGCGTTTTTAAACTATATTTTTTATGTTGTTGATTCATAATTATTCCTACGTGATGAAATTAGAAAGTATAGAAAGTATATATCGAATATATCATATATAGGACCATATAATATCATATATTGGATCGTTACTTGCCGAAAATCCATTATAATTATTAAATAAAACAAATAAAAATGCATTTCAAACATTTTTTTTGTTAAATAATTATGTGAAATAAACATTTTTCTTTTTAAACATTAAGTTGGAAATGAAAGTGGATACTCAATAGACACATACAAATCAAGCTAATAGAAGCATGTTAATACTATATTTTAATAGCTGATGATCTAAGTTCAATGCCCTCTCTTCAACCAAAAATTTTAAAGAATCATAAACGCTAGGAAGTAAAAATTTAACTATGCAAATTTATTAAACAATGTTGATTTAAAAGTCCCACTGACAGTAATAGAAAGTATTTTGTAGAAATGAATTTACCACATTTTACCATTGAATTTTCAACGAGATTCATATATATATATATAAATGATAAATGATAAATGTATATACTCATCCATTTGCACTCCCTTTAAATGTGAACCCCACTGTACAGACCAGACCATCATATCATCATGCCATTACTTTTCGTTAAAAACTAAATGATGAATGTTGAACATAAATGATAATAATTCACAATCGTAATTACTTTTCAAATAATTTATATTTCTATTTGATACTGCTAATTACAATATTTTCATCATATTTATAAATTACAGTGAAATCTTTCCTCTTTTTTTTTTACACATAATAATTATTATTAAATTGATACGTCAAATAATTAATGAATTATATTTAATAAAATTAATGGTTTTGAAGTTATTTTTCATACCAAAAAGTTTAACCAGAGTTAAGAATATATTTATACAAACTAAGGTCACTATTGGCATCTATAAAATGTTTTATGGATGAAATGTTCAAATATAGTTAATATATTTGTATATATATTAACTATATCAAATATAGTTAATATATTTGTATATATTAACTATATATAATCCTGCCAAAGTAGTGTAAAATCTTACGTGCGTACATAAAGACACATACATTCTTTTATGTAAAATTAGTGATAAAATTAAATGTTTTCGTACCTTAAATTCGTATTATGATATTTGGTAATGCAATATTGATTTGATCTTTGTTATGATCAAATGATTCTTCAATTTTGAATAAATTCTATATAAAATGAAGATAAAGGGACTTTACTTCGGCAAAATAAAAGATTTGTGATGCATGAAAGCGAAACTATGTATTACTTATTATTCATTTTTTCACTGCAGGCATCTATCATGTATGGTTATAATACTATAATTTTGTGCTGTCAAAAAACTTTAAAAATATATTGGCTAAAACTCCTTAAACTCGACCTGTCACACTACCGTGCTTAAGCGTGGATCCAAGGGGGTGGTATGGAGGGTCATGCCCCCCCACCAAAACTAAATATAATTTCTTTTTTAATTATGATTTTATTGTTCTTACTCAAATCTTACATTGAGATAATTAAATAATAAAATGGAATGAAATCTATACGAGTGTTACGTAATTTATTACTACTGAAAAAATGGCTATTGTTTAATCAATTTATCAATTCATGAGTAACAAATATTTTCCAATTGGCTATTGACAATCATGGTTGATTTGATATAAATTTAGTTAATTATTCAAAATAATTTTCAATGATATTTCAAAAAAAATTAAGAATACAAATAACTATCAAAAGAAAATTCATTCAACTATCAATTGAATAAAATTATCTTTAGCAGAATTACCATAATTATTCGAATATTGATATCTTAAAGATCTTTATAAACTCTTGTTTTCATTATATTTATTTACTTTTTTTTTCCGGACGCATTCTATACAATGTATAATTGTTTATTGAATAAAGTTGATTTATTATTATTATTATTAAATAATACTTTATTTCCAGTTGTAAAAATTGACTATTCAAATATTTAATTAGTTAAAAAAACTTAGTTTTATTTAATTCTAATTCTTTATTTGAAAGTTTTTCAAGAGTAATAATAAAAATTATTTTCCCAAGATTAATACTCTTTTCTAGTGTTATAGTAAATAATACGAATTTCATGATCGAACATTTTTTTAATCGATAATTTATTACTTTTTTTTAGAAAATTATTAATTTTAGAAGATTTTTTACTGATTCTAATTAATTTTTATTTTTTTTAGTCTATGACTCCCCCAAGCTTTTACTCTAGATCCGCGCCAGACCGTGCTCTAGATTTAAAGAAAGAAATGAGTGAATTTTTTTAAATAAATTAATTATTTTTGATATATACGATCTTTATCACGTTATATTTATATGTTAGTTAAAATTTTTGGTTATTGACTATTTTTTACAGTAAACTTTGTGTCATAGTAATTGATTGATAATTGATAAATACATACACACAGTCCAGAAAAGTACGTATCTTGAATTTGGTTACAGTTTTACTACATATGATTATATCCAAATACATAAATATATTTTATAAAACAGTGTAATGTCAATCAATTAAATTTCATAACTTGTGAAAAATAATCGCTGTCAATAATTACCTATTCATAAATATATACATATATGTATACTAGTATAAGGTACATCAATTTAAATTTACATTTTAATTTAAAAGAAGCGGTCAAGCGCGTACATATTAATTATGGACATTATGAATATAATTTATTTATACTAAATAATCGGATGACTTTCTGAATATACCATAATATTCATGTACTGAATTCCATCAATTATAAAATTAGTATTAAAGTCAAATAAGAAATAAGTGTTCCATATTATGTTCAAAAATTATGCTATGATACTCTGATATTTGAAAATTCATCACGAAGGAGCTACGTAGCCAACTGAATTTTCTTGGAGGAAGAAATCATTATTCCATTATCTGAGATAATTCACTAGTTTACGTGACTCCTACGTAATATTAAAATGGCAAATGTTTCATTAAATGGTTTAATATTATCTTCGGTTTTATCTTCGGTACGGAATATTACAATTGGTCTCACTGACACATGTTGTCAGTTTTTATTTTGAATATGATTGATTCCTTATTGATTTTGGCATTGTTAATTAAAATAAATGAAATTAAACTTTTCGTTTTGAATAAAAAAAATGATTCTCCTAAAATTGAATTCAAATACATTTTCGCTAACTTTTCTTTTTTTTTATAACAAAAATAAATAATTCTGAGAATAAATATTTTGGCTTTTATATTCACGTAATACTTAAAACGGAATACTTAGAATATATGAGATTCAGGCCGAAATCATTATGCCGGTTACACATACGGCGGAATAATGATTTCCGTATAAAGATTCAAGACTTAATGATTGCCGTATATAATTAATTGTTTTGACAAAAATATTCTCATATACAAATCAAAGTGTAAAAGCACTTTATAGATGTAATATATAAAATAAATTGTTCACACCTAACATATATTTAGTAAATATTGTTTATATAAATATTTACTATTTAGTCCAGTTGAATATATACTAAATTATTTACATTATATAAGTACCATTGAGTAGTAGTCAGCACGGTTCATACTTTACCAACTGTATATAATTCTCTAGAAAATATATATTTATTGTTTACATGTGTAGAGGATCCTATTTGTACACCCAGAAACATTCGAATACAACAACAACGATGATCTTTTGTTCTATATAGAAATTGTTTCTATTGCAGTGTTTTGAACTATAGCAAACTACATTATATATTATGTATGTATATCAGAGTTTATGTACATAATATTCAACCCATTTAGTATGTTGGGTCCCCTATTATTGTGTATGTTTTTCTTAAAAATTAACTATGCCACCATTCATTTTCAAAAGGTTTAATGTAGTGATTAAATTTTCAAATATATAACTTGAACTCTATAGAAACAATTTTGCACAATTTTATTAACAATCACTAAACGGTTGCTGAAAAAAAGATTATAAATAGAAAAGAAAATCTGTTTTTATCACTTATACGCGTATGGTGTAGAAAGAAAGAGGGTATATGTTTTTGTGGATTTAAATTAAATGTACATTCACTGCCAATAGTGTTTCATATTATTTGTTATTTCTTATTTAAAGTACTTTTGCCTTCGATTGTCTCTCATTAATGCAGAGATCTGCGTATTTGGAGATGAGATATTTGTGAAGGTATGATTAGCAACATTAACTTAAAACATAGCCCGGACGAGTAAATACATTCTGCCATCATCTCCTAGTTAATAAATTGTTACTGTTCTTGCATTCGAAAATTTTTGAGCTGTTGGAAATAAAATACTGACTCACTCAGCTACGCTCAAATTTATTTATTGTTGTCATTTTATCATATATGGGAGTGGTACTACATCCTTGCTGTCAATACTTAGACGAGGTTCGTTTTCTGAGATTAAAATTTACTGTAATTTTACATCTATTGCAACAAAAATAAATCAAAAGCTCTGGGTGTACGGTTTTTGTTACCAGACAATACAAATTATGTTCCACCAAAACAAATTGTTTAGTTTACAACTACCATCCCTTTAAATGCAATCATAATTCGCTACCATGTTCTTGAATTTACTTGTTTACATTTTAAAGAACACAAACCACACTATAGTCAACATGTTTAATGTACAGGATGCTTCAGTTGTAGTTATATAACTAAGTACGAAATACTATAATATAGGGTTTGAAAAGCTCCATCGATAATAATACTTGAAGGATCTTTTAAGATCCATTTAAGAACTTAAAGTAAACCACTTGTGGTGCATATAACGGAATGGGATGATTGTAATGAGACAAATAGGTACAAATAAAATTTTGCCGGTTGGGTGGAGTATTTTACACAACTGCATGTTGTTAGTTTGAATAGTTCAGTTGATTTTAGTATTTCGTTTTAAACATATATTGTAAACAATAATATAAAAATGTATAACTCAGAATATATAATTTTATTAATGCTAATCGCACGGCAGCATTTCAATATGAATGCTCATTTTAAACTGACAATTGTTAATTTTAATGTCAAAAACTATCAAATGGTAATGCGTGTTTGATACTTCAAGGTCATGTTGTGACTAGCGGCAACATTTGTAATAAATTATTGTATCCCACGTATTATAATCTTCTTGCTATTGAGATAGAGGGTCTATAGCAAAATACCAACAACTACCCAAAACCTCAGAAACTCCACAAAGTATGGACAACCTCTCCAAACTTGATGAAACTTGGTTCCTACATCAATGTGACCTCTTTCGTCCTTGCCAGGCTCTCTAGTGATACTGGGCATTGGACAACCAGATTAGATGTTATTTTAGCACTCAGTGCAACCCATTACTTCCTCCATATTTATCACTAAAAGTGTGGCATAAACCTCTGTTTGAAAAACAGTAGCATATCGTCATAGTGCAATGCAGGCCCTAACGTTACTGTTTTTCAAGTATTAGGTCTCCGATAGACCTTCTTGTAGCTTGGAACCATCCGTGTATTATACTAAGGGGTCTTGCAGGAAACTCATTGTCTCTTTCGTCCACTTTTCATAGTAAGTGGTGTTCAAATGCATCATAAATGAAACGCTTAGTATATAATATATACCAGATTGTTTGTAATGTGTATTTCTATTTACCTACTTATATTAAACAGTAAATTCACAACTTGTTGCAGATTATTCAACAATAAAACAACAAAACAACATCATAATGAAGATGAGTAAAGTAGGAAATCAGACAAATTCACAGGACCCGCAGGCGGTTAATTCACGTGTGTTTGTTGGGAACTTAAATACATTCCAATGTTCGAAAACTGATGTGGAACGTATGTTTCAACGTTATGGACGTTTAGCAGGTAAATAATTATACAAAATTTTTATATTTTCAAAATATTTAGATAAGTATATTTAAATGAATAAAAAATAGAACCGACGAAAGTAACTGAAAAGCATAAAATAATAACTTTGTAACAAAAATTAAACCTTCGAAAAAAGAAAGAAAAAATTAAAAAAGTAAGTAAGTCCTACAATAATGTTAATACCAAAATAATTTTGAGTCGGCGCCAAACAAAGTGTAATATTTTGTAATATTTATTTTTAACCGCAAAACATATACACTCTTCGCCCATTTCGATTGAGATTTTTTGGCGCCGACTTAAAATTATTTAGGTATTTACATTAGTGTAGGACTTTTTTATTTTTTCCTTTCTTTTTTCGAAGGATTAATTTTTTGTTACAAAGTTCTTATTTTTCGCCTTTCAGTTACTTTCTTCTTCCGTCGGTTCTATTTTTTGTTAAAAAGTTTGTATTTTACGTTTTTCAGTTTCTTTCTTTTTTCGTACATGTTATAATGTCATTAGAACTGCAAAAGTGTGCCAAGTTTCAATAGGATCCGTTCACAGATGAACATTGGGTGAACAATCTATTTTTCCCTATTTTTCTACCCTTGGGTGAATTTTTTTCAAATTTATATGCTTCCAACTTTGACCTAAAAAATATATATACGGGTTAACGGGTTAAATAAGAACCTCCTCCGTTTGTTTCGTCGGTTAAAAAAACATTCAAATTGCTCAACGATATTGAGTGCTTTCAAAGTATTTACACACAGACAATATACCGCGATTATAATATTTGTTCTTTAGTGGAAGCGCTTGGAAGTCTTATTTTTTTGTGACTAAAATTTGAAATTTTTTCTTCAAATTTATATGGTACCAAATTCAAAGAATTCCCTATACAATAAAACAAGTTATCAAAATCGGACTACTCTGTAAAAAGTTATGTGTTATCATACATAAAAAAAATATATAGAGGTTGGGGAGGCAACAATTAGAGCGAGGGGGAAACGGAAAATTTGACATATCTCCCTTAGTATTTGAAAAATCGAAAAATTTATCAAGAGTTAAGTTGTAGGTACAAAGTTTTACTGTAATTTTGTTTCTTATCATTTTTCTGTTACACTAATATTTACTGAAATATTCACAATTAAAGATTGAAAGCTAAAATTCTCTGTTCACATTAGAGTTTGAGAAAAATGATCAGGTAATGAATTGTAGCAAACTTGATTTTCTACAATTCGACATTATATTTATATCAAGAATATAGATAGTAAATAAAGATGTAAAAGACCGTTCATTTCATAACTCTTTCAAGTGGTCACGAGATGTGGGCTTGTCTATAAATACACATCTCACTTTGATTTCCCCGCAAAGACTGAAATATTGCAAAATCGTATAGCCAAAACTGTCAATCGACTATTGATAAGTTTTAAATAAAGCATCTCTTTGGTGTAAATGAATAAAAACTGAAAAGGATTGTGATTGGTTGGCCGTAACACGTAACCGTAAGAATTTCATCCTTACGGAATTTTTTTCTCACGTTCTGCGATAGCATATGGAGGATGGAATACTTTAGTTTGACATCAATGTTTTCGATGTTTTGAAAAATTTTACTTGGCTGGGGATTGAACCTTAGATCTCCAGTAATCTAGATCAGTGCTCTACCAACTGAGCGACCCACATTTTATAGTAGGATGTGAATAATTTCTCACTTTCTGGTGTACATATATTTTTATTACTTGTTGTATTTAACTGTTTTTGTAAACTATTTGTGCCTATACATCCATTGGTAGTATGGTTGCCTATTCAAATAGGCAATGAATCTATGAAAATTGGGTAGTAAGCAATTTTTTATATCTTTTTCATCCAAAATAGTACTATCATACTATCGAATGTTCCAATTCAGAAGTTCAAATTTTTTCGTTGTCAAAATCATCTACTTAAAATACGTACATTTAAACCCCGATAAATAAGAATATTTCAAGATAATACTGATTGAAATTTCTTAAAAATACGTACACTTTTGAGCGAGTTTCCTCCAAAGGAAATGCAGCTATTGTTTTTGCAACAATGTTGGAATTTGGTAAAAATTTCTTCATACGTCCATCGATCCTACTGACTGACAAAATTTGACATATCTCCTTAAAAATTTATCAGTTAAATTGTAGGTACTTAGTTTTACTGTAATTTTGTTTCTTATCATTTTTCTGTTACAATAATATTTACAGAAATATTTACAATTAAATATTGAAAGTTAAAATTCTAAATATCTCTGTTCACTTTAGAGTTTGAGAAAAATGATAAGGTGATGAAGTGTAGCAAACTTGATTTTTTACAACATTACTCGTTATTCATTTTTCGATTGTTCCAATATTAAGAGATATATTTTATATCTTGTGTTTTCTTCTATCTTTATTCCCCTCTTTCCCCTTGACGTATGCCATTCATTAATAAAATTGCCCTTGAAAATACTAAAATGCTATCAGATGCGACATTTCATTTTGATCAGACTTAAATTGTGACTAGAGAGTGATTTATGTATTCTAAGGAAATTAGCTAAGTTGACGCAGTAACGCCTTTTTCCTTTGAATCCTTTCACTAGAATGTTATCATTCTGATAGTGTTTTTGCAACACATAAGTCTATTACATTTTAATAATTAATTAATAAATACTTAATTTGTGTTTGTAATCACATATAATATCATTGTCTATGCAATGTTTTCCAACTGTAATAAGAAGATTAAAGTTGATAATTTAAGTTTCTTCAGGGTTGATTAGGTATATAATGATTTTAATTACTATTTATAATAGGAATTATAGTATGATCCTTATATAATGGAACCACTGCCATTTTAATTAGCTTTAAGTAATATTTATAATTATGTACGTTTGTTCTAAAAATATACAGTAGATGTGTTTGGTACATGTTTTCTATCTAAATAGAAAGTAAATCTAAATTTATGCTTTAAGTTATAATAAATTACGGATTAATGTTTATGAGAAATTTGAGAATAAATTCAAATATTAGTAATGTTTATGCTCTGACAGTATGACGGTAGTTTTGTTTTTCATTTAAATATGCACGAAGGCAAAAAACCTCTTAAACTCAGCTCCTATCGCACTACCGTGCTCTAGATATACGATTGTATAATATTGGTTTTATGTCTCAGTTTTTGGTTAAAAGTAGTATATATAAATGGAAAGAGGAAGGTCTCTCTTTCTAGGTCTCTTAAACCGACCTTTTAGAAAGCCATCCCCACAACCTCTTCTATCCTCTACCACATCTGGTTCGTTTCCTCTAGTCCTGTGTTCGTTGTCGAACCCGTCTTCTTTGCGAAAATGATAGGGTAGAGCTCCACTTTGGTTTTTTTACCTTATATTTGCCAATTTCGGTCGAGCTGAAGATTAGGTACTTCATTTTGGCTTTGTATGTCATAACTCATGGGGGATAGAAGCTTTTAAAGCCTGCAGTGGCCTGTAAGCACCCAAACACAAGGGTTATCTCTTTCTGGTTTTTGCCAATAAGCAAAGTTGACCTTGCTGCTTTATACCCAGCTTTCATTTGTTTGAGTTTTATGCAGCATGCTGTATCTCTCCATTTCCTGTACATAAACTTATCCACCCATTCGTTAAGGACACAGAGAGTGTGTTATTTCTGGATATAGTTCCAGTCCCTGGCATGAAAGTGCGGATCTTTTACGGGTAAGTTCGTCGACCGTTTCGTTGCCCTCGGCAGTATCCTGGTAGTAATTCGACAGAATCCTGGTATCCACATCAAGGTGACCTCTTACATCCTCACCATGCTTTCCAGTGATTCTGTATATTCGAACTAGAGGATATGTTATTTTAGTAACGCGAATTGTTTTGAGCGCAGCTTGGTTATCCGAGGAGACATAAACCAGCCACTGACAGTTTTAAGAACTTGGGTTGACGATGAAAAGGTGCAATAAGTGTTGTGGGTATATTATATATGACTACAAGTTGTATTTTCTACGGTTATAACTCACATTATTTTTATTTCTGAATAGAAACATTTATATGAAAAAGACTTGCAAATTTGGGTTTTTTAAAAGGTATTTTGAGTGAGATAATTCTTACATTTGTATTTACATGAATAATTTATATTATTTTCTAATGTTAAACATACACTATTTGGCACACCGGCTTTTTTGTAACTATGATTTTAAATATGCTATTTGATATTCAAACAATATCTTTGTCTAAATTGTACTTATAAAACCAGAATCACATTTTTACTTAACTTAATTGAAATTACCACCAAGTACATTTTGATGTTGCATACCAGAAGCACTTTTCAGATAAATAAACGTAAAGCACACAATGATCAGGAAAATTGATTAAACAAAACACTTAAACTTAAATCGAAAGTAAACAAAGACTCTTATTGGATGACGCTATAATAAAATCATAAAAAAATACTTTCAATGTATGGATTTAAGGACCAATTATTGTCAAAGCTATTAATTCAATTACATTTTTAAGGACACAGGTACAATACTTGACTCGATAAAATAATTGCCGTGACAAAAGATTATGGCATTTCTTTGTTCTAAGCAGTAACTGTTAATAATCTTTGTAACCTATACCAAAATCTGTGTCTAATATATTTTATACGGATCGCTTTTTTGTACTCCTTTCTCCACCTTTTTTATGGTTTTACTTAATTTGTATTGAAGCAGAAGGAAGAGACTACAATTTCAAGTTTTTATACACGTGGGATGTTACCTCTCAGAAGATGAAATATAGTATCGGAGCCTTTTTTTTATAGGTTACTTCTACATACTTCTACTAATCTCATTTCTTGAAATATAATTTTTCAGCACTATCATAAAAAAATTGTTTCATAACATTTATCACTACCATTGTCATAAACTATACTGTTACTTGAGTGTACTTATCAATGTTTGTTCTTAGTAAAGAACAGTTGTTAAATTAATTATCTAGTTGCCTTTTAATCGCTAAAAGTTTTTTTCTATAAACAGATTTAACAAGATAATGTAAAAGTTAATAATCAATTTGTTTAATTTTGAAAAAAATACGTTGCCTTTACTTCAGTTTTCTATAAATCAAAATGTGAATTGATGTGTTATTAAACATGCAAACTAATAATACATCGACATCAAAAGATAGTGACAGATAATATGCATTCCACTACTATAACATATCAGGTAGCTCAGTGGCAGAGCATTGGTCTAGAACACCCAGATGTCGTGGGTTCGATTCTCACTCTAAATGTGTATGACTTTTCATATCAAGCATTTGATGTCAAAAAATGCTATCAATGTTCAGAGATATTACTTAAATGTCAAATTAAGTAAACGCTAGTGTTGTCCATTTGTATAATATCACCGAAAGGGAACCATAGTGACAATGGATAAAAATAGACGGTAGTTCACAAGAAAAAAAAAGATTTTTATCACCCGATTATTTATAAATTTTTGTATCAGAATGAATACTCATTAAAATTGGTCAATAAAACAAATCTAGATCACCTCGAACAATGTTTAGTTTATTTATAATATGAACAACAACAATATTTCTATTTGATAAACAACCACGAATCCTGTAGATTGTAAAATAAATGAGTGATATAAAACTAAAATTTTTAATATTTACAGGTAAAAATGAATTATATTTCATGATAAACTAGATCCTTCTATTATACTACTATACTCATTCTATACAGTATATATATATATATATATATATATATATATATATATATATATATATATATATATATATATATATATATATATATATATATATATATGTATATAACTTGCAGATAGGTATATACATATTATATCACTATTCCAGAGTTTGTTAGCTAGAAGAGTAGTAAAGCTAACTAAAATATAAACTTAAATTAGTAATTTAACCCCATTTTGTTCAAAATCTCATTAAAATGGCGACAGAATTATATCCTCAAACATATACAAAGTATATAACATTATATTTTATATATAAATATGAGTACTATACATATATATTACTAACTTGTTATATTATATACAATGTGCTTTTAGAAATATAGAAATTTTAAATTCTTTGAAATAAATAAACGAACATTATGAAAATTATCCGTTTGGAAGGTAAAAAACAGCAATTCGAATCATTTTGAAGTACAAGGAAACCGCATCAGTATCGTAGGGGATTCAGCGCTCTGCTGCAAAATCTTTTTATCCCGCCCTCTAAATTATTTTTTATACAATAGTGGCTAATTTTCGGGTTATAAACATAATAAAAATATCATATATATACATTTATTTACATATTATATGTATATAACATATATGAAAATTTCGTATCACAAAGGTAAGTCTTGACAATAGGGAATATGCATGAAAATTTTTTTTCACATTTATTTTAAGAATATGAAAATACTGTTAATACTGTAATAATATTTAAAAACGAAATTAAAATCCGACAAATATCAAGGAAGCTATAAGCTTTTAAAGATTATTATTTGTCTCGATCTTGCAAAAATACTAAAAACGAAGTTTTACGAGTATTTTAAATGGTGAAAGTGTAATATGACGTCGCATAACATATCAAGAGGGCTATCACCCTCTTTGTGTAATCGGGAATTTCAATCATTCATATCTCACTTATTTTTAAAGTTATTTAAAAAGTAATTTTACCTTGATATTTGTCAAGTAAACATGCTTCAATTCAAGTGAAAAAAAAATTTTCATGCATATTCCCTATTACAGCCTGTATAGATATTTGTTAAATGAAGATTATACATAGACAACTATGAATAAACTGCACATTATTCAAAAATTATTTCATACAAAATATATTTGGTAAATAAACGTCTTCAACTTAGTAAAGCTACTGAAAGAAAAATAAAACAGTAATCTTTCAATCTCTGCTAAACACAAAATTGGTGTTTTTAAGTATGTCTGTTAAATGAACAGCTAATGTATATGTCCATTTATTGAATAAATATATATCGTTGTTACGTTGTACAAAAATAACCATAAATTAATTAGATTTTACGCAAATATATATTTATTCTCCTAACAAATTTCCCCTCCAAACCAGTTTTTGTATTAACATAGATTATATTTTTGTTTTAAAATCGGTATTTAATTTACGACAATAGAAAAATTACATTAGATTACGCAATTATAGGGAATACTTACACACCATTTCAAATCAAATTGTATATTATTTAAAATAATATTAGTTTTAAAATTAAAAAAAACACCATGTATTTTATTATAAAAATATTCTTTTAGGATGCCCCCTTATTGTGGCGCATTATGCTATACATCACTTGCATCAGTCCTTAAACCGGCTCTGTCAGTATCAATAAAAATTTACTATATACGGATACACACGTAACTATAAATTTGCGGAGCATGTATAATCGTTTTAAACTATGAACTATTTTAATGCCGATACGATTCGGATACGAAATTTGGACAGTTTCATGAATTTTGACAAAATGGTGTATAAGCGGTCTTGCCAAGATTTTACAAGACAAATTTTAAGCATGCACGCTTGAACAATCTGCGCTTGCATGAGTACGGTTGTAAGTAAGCACCAAGGTTGGGTGAATTTTATATAGCAATCTTTCATGCTATCATTTTGCAAACCATCCACTGGTTTGAGAATTTATTTATTATGAAAAGTTATTATGAAAAGTATTTTTGTGAGATTGATAAAAAATAGCTTGTACGATTGTACACAGTAAACACTTTGTATTAAGTGTTTAAACATACACACGTGTTGTGTTAAACTATAGACAGGTATGTATAGTATATAGGTATACTGTATACCTACGTTGTACACTATATAACATTATATCTAGCATCAATATTCGGTACATAAATATATTTAGGGTAACCTGTATTAATAGTTTCAAGTTACTATAAAACTATCATCCAGTCAGTAACTACTATAAAATAAAATGTTTTTATATATTTTATATAATATATGTTTGACCTAACTATACATCTATCAATCTGGTCTGGTTCTATGTATGGCCTTTTATTTACTTTTTATATTATTAAATATTTAAGTTATATTCCAAGTATAATTTTTATTTTTCATAAAATAATATTCTCCCTAATATGGAGTTTACAACAGTTACGAGTGTGCTCGATTTAAATGTGTTATTTTTGTACACATGATGTCTGAATATAAAGAGTAATTATATAAAGTATTACATATATGAGTGTAATACTTTTCGGGTTAATACGGTAGAGTGAAAAAAAAATTCATAAAATCCAAAATGTCGAATACGTACGAAAAAAGGAAATAAGTACCTATATAATTTCACAATAGAGAATTGTTTTAAAATGAAAAAATCCATTTAAATCCATCTTTATTTATTTTGAAAAACATGCTAGGTCGAGCTTACGTCATGAAACTTAGTAAATATGTTCAATTATAGTGATTTCTAGGGGAATATTTTTTACTTATTTTTTCAATAAAACGCACCTTTGCCGACATTTCCGAAAGATTAAGCGTTAATTTGCCAGGCTCCTAAAATTTCCAAGGCCCTAGTTTCTATAGTCTGTTTTGACTGAAAACGAAAGAATCTGCGAATATTTTTTCGATATCTCAAGCGGTTTTCAATTATTAGTTTAAATACTCTGTATATAATATATACCAGGGTATAATAAGTTTAGTCCCGACTTTCCGTAACGGTTGTCCGTCTGTGAACACGATAACTCAAAAACGAAAAGAGATTGCAAGCTTAAATTTTGTATATGTATTTTAGAGCTAAAAAGTAAATTCAGGTTCGTAAATGAGCAAAATCGGGAAAACTTTTGCGATTCCTAAGAAAAATTGCGATAAAAATTTTATCGATTTTAATAAAAAATCAATACTATCGATTTTAATAAAAAATCATTTTCTAGGGTAATTTTTGACCCAAAAAGTACGAAAATCTG
The DNA here is from genome assembly GCA_963920215.1 of Nineta flava. NCBI lineage: Eukaryota > Metazoa > Arthropoda > Insecta > Neuroptera > Chrysopidae > Nineta > Nineta flava. The sequence goes on from OY986041.1 coordinate 75,266,788, forward strand.
ATTCATTTTAACATCCGACCAACACATTTCAAAACTTTCCCTTTTCAGTTCATACAGTTTTGAATTTTAGCACTATGGGTGGGATATCATGAAAACCGTAAACCGTATCGTATTTTAACGAACTGAATCGTTTTCGCTAGGTCTAAATTAGTTAAAAACGAAGCTTTTATCAAAATTTTCTCTAATTTTTGCGATTTTTTTAAGCGTCCCCTTAGTAAAAATGCGAAGAAAGTTGAGAAAATTATTGTTGTCGATTTTAATAAAAAAATATTTTCTAGGATAATTTTGACCCAAACAGCACGGACATCTTGTTGATTTTAACGTCCGACCAACACGTTTCAAAACTTTCCCTTCTCAATTCATACTGTTTTGCATATATATATAGATAGATTATTGAGGTTGCCCTGGACGAGCTACACTTCGACCATAAGGTCAATTGTGATGCCTAAGGATGTGAGGATATGACTGGAGTAGAAGGAGTTTGTGAGTAGAATTGGTAGGATATGCGGCTGCAGCCGACTATGATAGGAATTATGCCGATATTCATCTGGAGTTCGTGAAGAAAACTGCAGAAAACCTTCTCAAGCATAGCCGGTTACTTCGTTCTTGTCCATACGCCGACAGTTTAGTCAATTATCCGCCCCTTTTTTTTTAATAATTGAGAAACTGCCGATGTCGGGATTCGAACCCATAACCTCCCGGTTTCCAAGTTTGCATACAGCGCAGACATAACAAGAATTGTATCACCATTAAAATATAAAAAAAAATTTTGTTTGAAACTCCTTTCCATAAACTCAGTATACACCGGGTATTAAAGAAATTAACTCAGTTAGTGTCTATTGCTGTACAAAAGATAGAAACCTGTATTACATGGAAATGCATCTTCCGTTTTGGGCTGAAAATCTGATTGGTTTCTCATAACGTGCCAAAGTAAGTTTAACTTCAAAAGTTTGAATTTTAAACATCCTGTCCGAAATTATTGACGTAAAATAATCTGTGCCAGGCAGACACCGAAATGATTCCATAACTATTCTGTTTAGCCAATTTTAGTATGGAACAGTAAAATGTCGGTCATCAGCCATTACGTATTTGCTTGGCTTATCATTCATACACTATACACTCTAATTGTGTCTAAACTAATCTAATTAAACGTTCTCTATAAAAATTGGTTCTGGGAATGACGATGTTACGCGAGCATAAAGAATGTACATGTTAAGTTGAGTAAAAAACATATTTTGTTTTCGCATACCAAATATTGGATAAAGATAAAAAGCATTTGAAGTGTTCCCTGAAGCTACTATGAAATCCTGAAACTGAAAGTGAACTGAAATCCAAGTTCACAGAAGTCAAATATTTTATATCTTAAGGCAACCAAAGAAAATTAAAATTAATTAGAAAGTAATTGGTTAGTAAAGACACACTTGAATAAAAAACGGTGAGAATGGACATTAGAGAGGTATTCCAATATGCGTAGCCCTCTTCCCCTTAACCATCGTTTCTTCTTGTCCGATAATATTAATAAACGACCATATTTTCTATAACTCTAACTTTAAGTAAATTCTAATGCTCTTATAATTAATATGATAGTTGTCACCATGGTGACTTAATTTGATAATTACTATAATTTCTTACTTTGAGAAAACTTGCGATGTCTACATATATAAACTGCCGTTACTTATTTGACTAGCAACGACTACTTCTACTTACTTATCACACTCGTTCCATTCCTCTAGTGAACATGTGTACGACTTTCCATCGCTTAAACACAAAACACATAGTAAAAAAACAGCTAACCGCTATAGTAATATAGTAATATCTGTGCATCTACGAGTATATACGTAGATTTACTTGCGCATATAACCAAATAACTTTGTGTTTTGAACATATACATATTTATGCAATAAAATTCAAATTATTGCTGTTCATTACAAAATGTATCAGAAATTAGTTACATAATTTAAACTCGAGTGTATCGTTAAAACAGTCAGACATGAAGCATTATATTATTTATATAAATACATGTTTATGTATCCAGATTATATAAATGTAAACCCTCCACTATACATATACATGGTGTTCTGAAATTCATTCCAGAAAACTATACCACGATGTAGAGCTGCAAAAATAAGCAAAAAAGTTTAATAAAGTTTTTCGATTTGTTGCTTATTTTTTAAGATATCAATTAAAAACAATCAATTAAACATTGATAAATTCAACCAATCACACAGAGCGCATAGATTAAGGAGGCGTGGTCTCACAAGTAGAGCGTGGCACTTTACCTTTTAAAGGCTCCCAGACGGTAATACGCCCCGTCTCCTTACACTATGCGCTCTGTGATTGGTCGAGTTTATCAATGTTTAATTGATTGTATTTATTTAATGTCTTAAAAAATAAGCGTCAAATCGAAAAACTTTATGAAACTTTTTTGAATGTTTTTTTGCAGGTCTACATCGTGGTACATTTTTCTTGGATGAATTTCAGAACACCCTGTATGACTTCAACTTCGATAAAACGAATGATGTTCAAAATTAATTTTGAGCCCAGAAAACTATACCACGGTGTGTATAGTTTTCTGGAATGAATTTCAGAACATCCTGTCTATATATATATATATATATATATATATATATATATATATATATATATATAAATATATATATATATATATATATATATATATAAACAAAACTAAAACAATAATCGAAATTACAAACAATTGATTGGATTATAGCATAATATGAATATATATATATATATATATATATATATATATATATATATATATATATATATATATATATATATATATATATATAGATATATATATTATTATTATTATTATTATTCAAATAAGTACATAGACCATGATTATCAACTGTATTGTATTTATAATGGGTTACCAATAATTATACAGTAATTATATTATAATATGACGAGTAGGGATTGTCCTATTTGGTTATATTTTATACGCAGCTTTCAAACGATATTGAAAGCAAAGTTGCTTTAAATTTTTATTTAGATTTATTTTCTTTCGTATTGTTGGATGAATATTTTGTCAAAATTTCTGTGCTATAGAAAAGTTAATTTTTCAGCAGATTATTACATTTTTGGGCTTAATATCAAAACTACGACTATAGTTGGAATACAGTACCTCTAGAACGAAAAGTATTATATTTGGGTTCGAATGTACCGAAAATAAGACATTGTCTTTGAATTATCGTAATGTTTCTAGTGATTGTTCTACTTTTATAAAAAACGGACTAGCGTTTACTTTTAATCTTGAAAACTAACTTCCAACCTTTAAAAGGCGCTTTTAATACAAGGCGCTTGTATTAAATCCGCTTGTAAAATCCGAAAAACAGGAAAAAGCCTTTAGAAAACTACCTTTTTCGGTTTTGACATTTTTACCCAAAACCTTAATGTTTTATTCTCTGTTGATATAAGAGATAAATATCCAATTTCAATATAAAATTTCTTTCCGTCCTGGAGGTTTTTGGTTTAAGAAATCGTCATTCAATAAAAATACCGTTGGTGTGAATCTCACCAGAAACGAACATAATGTTTTTTGATGAATAATCAGTCTTATTCAGTTTTATAGTTTTAGTGTACTGCTTACTGTTTTAGAAATAAATTTGAGGGTGGATTGGGATTGTTGTAAACTTCGAAATCCATTAAATATGGTTCATCGGTCATGGTTTATTATGTTATCAAGTAAATGACTATTCAACTACTAAAATTAAGAGATAATCTCAATATCAATAGGAATTTTAGAATCTGCCTGTATTATCATGAACCTTATTTATGCATACATTAATATTGAAGTAATTGTTTATGATAACCATATTTTATAGAATCTGATATTTTATTGTCAATTCATTAGTGCATGAAACCAGTGTGAAATTATTCATATATTTTGTTTCATCAAACACAGCCAACTGATCAAGTATTGATTGGTTTTGAAGGGTCTCTAGGGTGTTGTTTGTTTTTTTAATAATACAAAAATAAATAAAATTGTTGCATGTATACTGACGTAAGATGACGTACGATTTATCAGTAAGTTGTATAAAAATATGACCCAGAAACTTAAAGCATATGTTTATATGTTACTGTAGTATGCAGTAATTAATAACAGGATTTGACCTATAATTGTGACAAAACTCGCCTCGATAATTCGGAAAGGGTCTTGTTTTTGCCTCTCCGGATTAACGAGACCCTACTGTAATTCGAAAGTTACAAAATTTCTAACCATTAAAACTTGGAACTAAACTTATAGTAATCAAAGACCCAACCCAACCTCCCCCCTCCCCGACAATTTAATACTCTAGAAAAAATTTTTACAATATTTTTTACTAAAAAATGAAAAATTTTTTTTTTTAATTTTAAGGATTTCAAGGACGAAAAGGGTTGGATTGGGAGGCTTGGGTTGTGTTCGGTTAGGTTGGGTTGGGTTAGGGTAGTATATCAGGGGGTTATTTTATTGGAGGGTATTGGGTTGGGGTAGTTTAGCGTGTGATTCGTGCAACCTCGCTAATTTAATATTGTAAAAAAATTTTTTTTTGTAATAATCCTTAAAAATAAAATAAAAACATTTTGGAATTTCAAGGATTTCAAGGGCAAAAAGAACTTTTTCTTCCTTGGAAACACTTCCTACTGTGATCAAACCATTTTCACTCATTTCCAAACATTTTTACTGGGTTAGGGGGGGGGGGTTAACAAATAGGATTCAAAATCTAATAGCAATATCAAGTTACCAAGGTGATACAAGTAATATTAAATTCTTAAATAATATAATATTAAAATCATAAATATTTCTGTAAATGTTAAAGTTACAGAAAGTATGATCAGGTAATAAATGATAGTAAAGTTTATTTTCTACCACAATTTACTTCCAAATTACTAATTTTGGGCCAATTCACGATTTTTTTATCTAGGCCCATCAATTTATTTCCTAAGCACAAATATAAATTATAATTATAGTAATTTTCTACATATATTAGATAGGATCAGTGACGGATATAGGTTCGATGCCACCCTAGGCCCCGTCTAATATGGCGCCCTTTTTGCTGTCTGGTATAGTGATTATTATAATAAAATATTTGGTCACCATAAGGATCCCGATCGTCATCATCAGGATACCCTGTAACTGTTTGGCCTGGTTCATTAATCAAGGTAGGAGATGTGGTTGAATCTCCTATCTTGATTAATGAACCAGGCCAAACAGCTACAGGGCGCCCAGATGATGACGATCGGGATCCTTATGGTGACACTTAATTTATCCGTAACGATTTGAGATTAATTTAATTACTTGTAAAACCTTTGACCACTAATGAATATTCAATAGTTTTAATGAAAATTCACAATATGAAAATATTAAAGAGCAAACCATGAACAACCGTGTGGCTTTTAGTGCAAAAAGCCGACAATTGATACGAGACAATACCTTGGAGAAATTTTACATGAATGAATTAAAAAAGAATCAAGTTTGTTATTCAGACGTTACTTGGAGACAATTTAAATTAGTAAAATAATAATTCTTTTTTTAATAAATAAACAGGGCAGCATTAGTACCAAACACATTTAGTTTATAAATATTAAAAATATTATATTTTGTGGTATATTTATTTAAACGTAATAATAAATTTCTTAAGATTAAACAATAAATAAATTTTTTATGACATTTTTTATCACATATTACATTAACTTCTTTTTTTTTCTTTAGCTCGCGAGAAAGCATCAATTTTGTCCTCATAATCAATTTCCTGCACTAATTTTCAATAGACAACAATGCAAGCGCATTAAGTCTGTCCTAACCCGTACTTGCTCGTGAATAGCTTTTCACTATTTTAAGGGTAGAAAAATTTTTTTTCCTGAATTTGTATTTGTTGATAGAATACTTAAATATATGCGTAAAGCAACATCGATATTAGGGTAAACATCAAAAAAATTACTCGAATATAAAATATAGAATACATTCGTTACCTAATGTCTTTTCCAAATTGTTGGAATACTTATTGATTAGCTTATTTGCTTGATTTTTTTAAAAATAATTACTTATTTTTTCAATACACTTCGTAATGTTTTATTTGGAATACTTTATCGAAATTTGTTCATATATTCATAGCAAAACTAATTCAAATTTTGAATTGTTCATTAAATTTTACATCTGTAAAGTTTTTCGCATTCCTAAAAGTTTGGCGTCCCTAAAATTTTGCTGTTCTAAGCCCGGGCTTCATGGTTCTAAGCGTAAATCCACCACTGGATAGGATCGATTAAGATATTTCGTCGGTCGATGAATCGCAATGGCAAAATTTTCTTCGGAAATAAAGTTCACTAACAGATGAATAAGCTTTTTACAAATAGACAATATGCAATACAAACCTTTAATGATAGATTATGTTTCTTCAATAATAATAATAATTCTGTATTTAAACGGTAAGTTATTACAGGGTGAGTGTCTTTTCGTTACAAATATAAGCAACACAAAAACAAATATTACAAGGTTTTAAATACAATATATATATATATATATATATATATGTGTAAAGTAAAAAACAGAAGAAAAAAACAAAAAATTAATTATTCATTGTATATACTAAAAAATAATAATAAATGAAAAAAGTAAACAGCAAAGAATACATAGTGTAGTGTTTTCAAGAGCACGGTGAAGCAATTCAGTAGTCCACTGCAAAGCTGCAAAGCTTTAAAGCATTATCACAATAGTTGTGTATATCAATTGTTTTTTCGATACTTAGATTTGATAGTAAATTTGGCAATAAGAACTCACTTTGACTGCCATTTGGAAGGTATCTATGGAGAAAAGCGTTTCTAACTGGGTAGAGAATGGGACATTTTAGCATAAAATGTTCAAGGGTTTCGTTTTCTTTCATATTGCATAGTATACAGAGCTCCTGAGGATCCCATTTATATAGAATACCATTGTTATAAAATGTTTCTTCAATATATTAGGAAAATTGATAATGAATTCAATATCTGATCATAAAGCTTTTGAAATTAAATGTTACAACAAAATTCAATAAAAAATAAAAGTATAAATTGATTAGAATTATAACAGCACAAAAAAAAAACAAAACAGAAAACAAATATCAAAAATATCAAATTGAAATAAAAATTGATAAAAAAATAAAAATACAAACAAAACAATTTAGATTTCGATAAAATCAATACTATTAAAGTTCAAACATCATTATTATTATAAAATAAAGAGGTTTACAAAACAAAAATATAATCACATAAATATTATAAGAAAATTGTAGATTGTTTCATTTTCAAAAGAAACAAAAAATATATATAAGAAAAAAATCTATATACAGTTGAAGCAAATAAATTTCCGGCTGTGATGTTATAAAGTAACGGTAACGTTTTCTACAGACCAATTTATCGGTTACTACGCCGAACAATCTAATCAGTGGAATTGCATTGTGAGACCTATATCTCTGTTTATATATATATAGATATAAACAGGAATAAGTATAGAAGGAACCAACAAAGTCAATATATGAATTGTAGTTGCTATGTTCCCTTAGGGTTCTACAAACACTTTTATCTTATTTTTGTTTTTTTTTCCTCCTTTTATTGGTGCTAAATATACGTTGTGAGCCAAATTAAAGTTATACTTTTGCAAATATGATACTAATTATTTAACCAAATTCATAAATGGAACCTGAAAAAATGATTGTAATTTTATTAAACAGTATGCCAACAGTACACATTTGTCGAGGCAAGACGAGCTAGACATAACGAGCACTATAGTGTACTCGCAACGCTCGGTCTGCTTCGTGTCGTCTCGTCAACGCTCCATTAAAAGTCGGGTTTTTGACACCAATCAAAGGAAGCGAATGGCGAGAGCGAGCAGTCTCAGTACATTCTCGTCAACGTTCGATTTCTACTTTCAACCGCCATTTTTGAATATTTAACTGTCAACCGGTTTAATTGTACCCATTAATCTTAATAGTATAACACGAAAAGAAATAAAAACTGTATAAATTTATGAATACTTTTTGATTCTTATAGTTTCATTACTCATTTGAATCATAATTACTTTTAATAGTTCAATCAAATATGTTCACCCCTGTATACTCACAATTAATATAATCTAACTTAAGTTTTTGATCAATTCTTAAAAAGCATATTTAATTATACATTGTACCAAATATAATTCGGTACATTACCAATTTTTTTTCAATAAAAGTATTATATTTGACTTTATACCTTTTTTTTATTGAACATTTTTATTTTCATACACACAAATATGCTTCCACTTATCGTAATATATTGTTTATTTGATGCTTACAAACCTGCTAAAAGCAATATGTACAAAATTTCATCAAAATCCATTCTTTGGTTTAGTCATGGTAGAGCACAACAAACGAGCACAGATATAGTACGTAAAATTGGCATATTATAAAATTGGCACTGATATGAATTAGGATGGAAAATAACAATACAAATAAAATAATTAGTTATTTGTGAAATTTAAATTGTGTTTAAAGCTCTAATTTCCTGTAAAACAGCTTTGATGTATTTAATAATTGATGCAGTTTGTACCTATACTAAAATATTGAAATATTATACCTCTGAAAATATTAAAATAATACAAGTGAATTATTATTATACCCGGAATAGAATATATACCAGGGTAGATAGATAGATTGTAGAGGCTGCCCTGGATGGGCTGCACTTCGACCATAAGGTACATTGGGATGCCTAAGGATGTGAGGATGTGAGTGGAGTGGAAGAAATTTTTATGTGTAGACTAGTAATCGGTAGGACGTGCCGCTGCAGCCGACTCTGATAGGAACTATGCCGATATTCATCTGGAGTTCGTGAAGGAAACTGTAGAAAATCTTCTCAAGCATAGCCGGTTACTTCGTTCTTGTCCATACGCCGACAGTGTAATCAATTAACTGGCCCCTTTTTTTTTAATAATTAACAAACTGCCGATGTCGGGATTCGAACCCATAACCACCAAGTAGGTTTCTAAGAAGGCATACTGCGCAGACATAACGCCTTAGACCGCTCGGCCACTTGAACTGGTAAACCTATAATACTGGAGCTATTTAATTTTTTTTAAATCAAATAATATCAATTTTGAAATCTTTTGATTGTCTCTGTAATGTGATCCACTCGGTAAAATTGTTAAGATTTTCTGTTTCATTTGAACACCCTTCACTATATGATTTGTTTGTTTGTTTGTCTTCTCACATAGAAATGTTGTTTATTGGTCACTGAAGTAATTTGTAATAAAAATTGTTCAAATATTATTATTGTCATACCATACTATAGGTACTATGAAATAATCGTTTTAGTATTATTTATTTGTGTAATTCTACTACGAGTATGTCTGTCGTTCTTAAATATATTTGATTTTAGAGACAAAGAGAGAATGGTTATTGCCATACAATTGTACAATTGTGTATAAATAATAATAAACATATAGTTTTAGATTTTTTTAAATTGTTGATTTTTTGTTTGCTTTGGAAATCATTAATTTAACACGAATCGACATTTAATATCTAACAATTATAACTTTGTTACAACCTGCACATTTTGGTAAGAGATAGCTCGTATGTACTATGGGCCACAAAAATAATACTCATTTTTCAAAATTTTTAGTTAATTTGAACCTTATCCATTCGGTTCTTGTGAACAACTTTTATCCGAAGTATTTTTTTTGATGACCTCATCAAAAAGGTACAAATAAATTATAAAATTTTGTAAAAGGAGCGTTACTTTTGGGGTTCATAGTACTAATGGATTGCTCTTTTAACTGTAGTATTCGTTAATTACAGTCTGGTTGATACATTGGTGGATTTACCTTTGTAGAATAAGAAATGTGCTGTATAAATAATGCTCATTTGAGTATGTTGGATTACTTCCTCTTTTTAGTTTTTGTGTTAATGAAGGAGATTTAAAAGAAAATATGGAGACACTTGATTTATTTATTAATAAACGTCATGACAATCGATATGAGACGAAAGCGAAATTAGTAATATACATTTTTAAAATATTGGAATATAAACTTTTCTTATGATACATTTTTCCTACTTATGGTCGTCGGTGTGTCGAACATGACATGAATAAAAAATCATTGTTTATATATAAATATATATATATATATATATATATATATGTATTGGGAGAGTCGAGAATGAGAAATAGTTGATTCAAATAAACTAGTAGAAGACTCCATTTAAAAAATAAAATTTTTTAATATATGAAACGATAAAGTTTGTAAAAGGCAGCATTAAAAACGTCAAGAAATTCAATTCATGTTGTATAAAACTAGTAAAATATGTAAGGAATAAAGAGTAAAAATCAATAAAGACATTTTTTGGTCAATCCTTTAATTTGAAATATCGGTCAAGGGGAAATTGGGGCCTAGAAGTAGAGGGATCCCTTCTAATATTAGTTAATATATATATATATATATTTATATATATATTGTTTGACACTTCGATGACCATAAGTTATCATTATCAAGAAATTATAAAGGAAAAACGGATTAAAATATCAGCAACATAAATAACACCAGAAACAGGGAGAGTCGAGAATGAGAAATAGTTGATTCAAATAAACTAGTAGAAGACTCCATTTAAAAAATAAAATTTTTTAATATATGAAACGATAAAGTTTGTAAAAGGCAGCATTAAAAACGTCAAGAAATTCAATTCATGTTGTATAAAACTAGTAAAATATGTAAGGAATAAAGAGTAAAAATCAATAAAGACATTTTTTGGTCAATCCTTTAATTTGAAATATCGGTCAAGGGGAAATTGGGGCCTAGAAGTAGAGGGATCCCTTCTAATATTAGTTAATATTCTAATATGTTTAAAATTGATCTTACTTTTTTCGCTTTCGTAAGTTGATTTAATATTCATTATGATTCCTTTCTCTGACAAAATTCGCTAGTGCACGTAGGTAGCTTTTAGTGCCGAATGTTTAAAATCAAACATTTGACCATATACTTTCTTATCCATAATTATCGTATTTATGTAAATTACTTTTCTATAATGTAATTTTAGCCGCAAAATAACTTTCTCGGGAGGGAAGTAACACTAACATAACCTATTTTAATTTGATATAAGTTTATTATTGAAAATCATTCCGTTTATTATTTCACATTTGACATAATAATTTTTTTCTTACAGGCATATCAATGCACAAGGGCTATGCATTCGTTCAATTTACAAATCCATTTGATGCACGGAGCGCATGCCTGGGTGAAGATAGTCGTACTATCCTAAGTCAAATTTTGGGTAAGTCTTTTAAATTTTTCAATTTCCATATTTTTCAGACACAAATTAAGAATATAAATATGTAAATTTTTAATTAAGATCTTACAAAATATAATAAATGTAACAAAATAAATAAAATGACAATAAAAGAATAAACATGGAGAAAAAAGCAAAAATAACAAAAAAGTAATGATAAAAAATTGAAATAACTTATCTCTTCGCTGTATATATTTGTATAAAGTTGATGGTGGCAAACTAGAGAAAACTGTTGGGTGAGAAAAATCTAAAGAATGTTTTAAGTATATCCGGTTTGTGTTTATATTTTTAACAAAGTGTCTTCCTTTTTCTACACTTTTAAAAACTGTAACAACAATCTACACATAGATGTGTACAGATTTGTATGTACTCAATAAAGAAAGTATATTATAGCAATACATATATTGCCAAATTGTTGTATTGAAAACATTTTGGTGTTTTTTTTTAGTGTTTTAAAAAAGTAAAAATATTTTTATCATCAATTTTGTATTGTAATATTAAAACAGTTTTTGAACTCGACATGGTAATCTCTAAGAGTTTTTTGTACAAATACAAAATAAAAAGGACTTTAAGCGCATGTGAGAAGAGAAGACAGCTCACCTCACCTCTACTCTTCATGAAGACAGCTATAATTTCTTAATTTATGTTTACATATTCTAATTGACAAATATTGGACAAATAAATCTGAACTTATTGAGCAATTCCAATTGAAAATGTATAAAGCTGAGCGTTAAAAGTTCAAAACTGAAATTAAAGTAACCTGCTCGTTAAGTTAAATACTACTGAACTAGTAGCAGACACTATACTAATTTTTTCAGGTTGCCATGATAACAGGCGTAAAATGTGAAAATGTTTTATACCGGTTAATCTTTCGTACGAAGACACTATGTATATATACTGCACGAATACGGACAACTTGGCAAAGTAATCCTACTTTCTTATGTCTTTTACAATGCTTTGAAAAATTCGACTCCTTCGGTTTGGAATGTTTACCTTACACTGTTTAATTTACAGACGGTTTTTTAAATCATTCTAATATGTAACCATTCGTCTGACAGTATATAAGTCCTGCCCTTACTCAAGCGCGAATCCACCGTTCTGGGCACGATGGGCTACATTTTCACGGTCTAAGGCTGATGGTAGGCTGATGATATTATATACAATGCTTTAATAAGAAAAAGACAAAAAATCGTGCGTGATTCGGAATACAGCGAAGTACTTAGTCATCATAGACAAGATGATGACACGTTATGTCACATTTTTGACAACATATTCTTTTGGGCATATGAATACTTATATTGGAAAAAAGAGATGACTATACGTTGGGTGCGCATAGTCATCTACTAACTTAAAAGTACGTAGTCGTCTACTAATTTAAAAGTAAGCGTGTGTTGTTTGCACATATACTCGTACAATGGCAAGGAAATATTATCCGGGCTAGCTCTCCTCAATATACACAAAGATGTGAACCTGGATATCGATGAAGTTATCAACGTTTTCGCGAAAAATAAACATAAGCTTGAATTTCTAATTTAAGTAAGCACCTAAATAAAATTATTTAATGTAAAATATATACTAGGGTTTAATTAAATTTGATATCCTTTGTGTAAGTTGTAAACATTTCATAAAAATCGGTTCGTTCAGTAGTTTACAGTCTAAATGTGACCCTGTTGTGTGCAAACAAACACACATTTACTTTTGTAATTTTCGTGAGCGGACAAACTAATATTTTACAGGTTTATTAATTTACTAGTGTTCGCCCCACGGCTTTGCCTACGTGTAACTAACTATACACTGTACAAAATCTTGGTCAGGGCGTCATATATTTTGTAAACATCTCCTTAGGAATGCACTATATCGAACATGAGTGAGTTCATACACCGGCTCGAACTTTCGGGTGGCTGTGACCACAACCTTTTTTGAGGGCTGGATCCGTGCCTGCCCTTACTCTTTAACTTTACGATGAGGCTTATTATCTCTCCGTTCTCCGTTTCTGTTTTGTACAAGAAAAACTTTGGACCCGTATAAAATACTTTGAATAATTATTCTTATTCTAAATTCTAAATGTATTATATTTCTAATCCTAACATGCATAATGAAAAACTCCATGGAATTATTCAGGAATCCATTGTATATACGTACAATCATAAAAGTGTTTGAAATAAATAAACACATCGAGTATAGTATTATGAAGAGTGAGTTAATCAGTACAATATAAAAAATAAGAATAAAATTGTTAAGTGTATGACAAGATAAAACACTAATGGTGTAATAGAATATAATTACGAAATTAGGAATATAAGGCGGAATATAACGCCTGTGGTCCTTTTATTCGACTATCTTATGATTTCTCTTCAGAAAGGATTGATGTACATCATTCAGTTCAACAATCAATTTAAGAATTGAAAAAAAGAATGGTCAACCGCTAACTTCTTTTTCACCTAACGTTTCACGAATAAAAATGTATATTTAATAAAAGATTTGAATTCTTTAAAAACGTTTAAAAGGTAAAAATACGGAATGATCATGTCGAACCTCCATTACCTTGTAATTACTGAAATCCATACTTTGTATGCCATACATTTTTCAGATATTTTTTTTATTCTTGACGTCAACAATAAATCTATCTCTGTATCCATTGATAGACAAAACGTACGTAGTTTCTTGACTATTAATTCTTTGTTAACTTCTATTTTTTAGTTCACTGTAGTTCTTATAAAGAGTGCATAGAAAATGTATGCCCAATAATAATTTATTTCTAAATTTTAAAATTTGCCTTACGTAACCGAAATGGAATTTGAAAAATATAGTATTGTTGACCAGTCCAAGTGGCCGAGAGGTCTAAGCCGTTATGTCTGCGCAGTATGCCTACTTGGAAACTGGGAGGTTATGGGTTCGAATCCTGACATCGGCAGTTTGTCAATTATTACAAAAAAAGGGGCGGTTAATTGACTAAACTGTCGGCGTATGGACAAGAACGAAGTAACCGGCTATGCTTCAGAAGGTTTTCTGCAGTTTCCTTCACGAACACCATATGAATATCGGCATCGTTCCTATCATAGTCGGCTGCAGCCGCATATCCTACCAATTCCTAGTTAAAATGCAATTATTCCAAAAATTCCTTCCACCCCACTCACATCCTCACATTCTTAGGCATCACAATGGACCTTATGGTCGAAGTATAGCCCGCCCAGGGAAGCCTCTACAATCTATTTATCTATATTGTAATATCGTAGCGTTCCTTCCTCGAAAGTGTACATGGTCATATAAAAGCAAAAAAAATGCATGTATTCTGGATTTTTGCCTACTGTCCATAAGAATAAACATGAATAATACCAATTTGTTTACTGTTGTTTAGTGTTATCTGTATTTCCTCATTTTTTTTCCTTTGATTCATAAGAAAAGATAGTTAAGGAGATATGAGATATAGTATACTGGCTTATTTCGCCTTGTCCGTAGCTACTTTTTTTTTCTCTGATAGGTACTTATTATGTATATATGCAACAACGGCGAATAGAATAGATGTGCGATGAAATACAAAGTAGGTAATATCTACACTTTCATGAATATTGTTTACTTAGTTTTTCTTACTGTTTTATTTAAGCAGTATTAATACTGTGAAGAAAAAATTCTTCATTTAAATTACATATACATGTTTGTTAGTTATACACTTCTAGAGCTTTATACGAGAGTATGAAGCAAAAAATGTTTCTCATTTAAAAACGAAATTATAATTTACTATTAATTTTTATTTGTTAATAAACACTATATTGTATGTCTTGATGTGTTCTTTTCTTGATGTGTTCGATCAAGAAAATCTTTTTGGACGGTCTGTGTATGCACATGGAAAATGCTGAAACAAACAAATTTCATTATTGAGTCTTCTTACACAATACCTAGCAGAAATACGCTCTTGGAAGAAATAGACTTTTTTGCGAATTCGATGTACAAAATTTTACGTATTCGGATTTATGTATGTATACAAATTCTTTGTGATGTTCGGAAAATTAGCTCTGTTGGTATTTTTTGCAATTTTGCTCTGTTCAGGGATATAGCGACGACATAAGCGTGTCAAATTTATATATATTTATAATGTTTGCATACGTTTGCAGTTGAGGACTTGGGTGCGGAACACACAGGTTATGCGGTTCTCATTTTTGGTGAAATAAAATGAACATGAACATTTTATTGAAACTATATTAGCGCCTTACTAATATAGTTTCAGACAATTTAAATTCCTTACTTATCTAAGCGACCTAAGTAAGAATGATTAACTCAACCTCCTCTGTATTGCAAAACATGTAAGAGGGAAAAATTGTGGGAGCGGACGAACTGCCAAGAAAAAAATAAAGCCCTTCTGTGATCGTTGAGATCACATCTATTAAGAAGAAAACAGAAATCATAAAAGTATCGCTCTATATACCTCTCCTGGACTGAGACAGCCAAAAATCTTTTCACAAATTTTAACCGAAGAAGATCCAAAGCTTACATCAGTTTAAACAAAGAAACATATCCAAGAGCAGCGATTGTAGGACTTGTTACTACAGCGTCGTTTGATACAGACGAAGATCAGATGGATGGTGTCAATCTTGCCTACACAAAATAATTAAATGACCGTAGGGAACATGAAATCTTTAGATACTCTATAGACCCTACGTTTACCAATCAGAAGTAGTAATTTCTGAGAGGGTTGCTCTAACCAGATCAACATATAACAATATATCTTTCAGGTCGCGGTGTGATATCATCCATATATTTATCCATCTTCCATTAATTATGATAAGGAGTTCAGATAGTTTACAGTAGCTTCATGTTAACGGACATAAGCATATATTTTCAACTTTCAACTTTCAACTCATAAATTATATTTTGTGTAATAAAAAATTAATGTTTAAAAAATTTCCAGATTATGTTTACAAAAAAACTTTTTTATAAATTTTCTATGAAGTTTAAATGATGGTAACTAAACTACATTATAAATTCTTATAGTTATTGAAATATATTTAAAAAATAAATCGACTTTAAATAAACTTTTGTGAAATTTATATACAGTACATATTTTATTATATTATATTATAGTATAGTAGTTTATTGACGTCATTGTAAAAAAATATGTCTCTATTATAGATTATAGTAAATATTATTTTTATAAAACTATAAAAGTTTTATATGCATTCATATACATAACTATATATATATAGAATGAATTTCTTTTCTAATTTATGTGAAAATATTTATTTTTCATTCATTGTTATATATATATTTTATACAATAATAATGTTGTATAAAAAATTGTAATTTATATACTATTAAATGTTGTTATATAATATTATAAATATCTTTACAATAGGTATAAGCTGAAATAAGTATCATATTATACTTTTCTTCAATGTAGTTTACTCATTAAAAAAAAATTTTTTTTGTCAACAATTGAACGCCAGAAAAAAAAATGAATTGAATAAAAGTTAATTTTAAAATGTGACATTTGAAAAATGCACGTAATTACATGCAATTTTCATAGATGTTGAATAATTCAACAAATCGACAAATGGAATTCAAAACAAAGATTTTTCCCTCAGAGCACACCTGTATGAAATATTTTTATATGTATCCAGCTCAGTCTAGGAAATTAATTTATTCCACTTTTGGGAAAATAACAACGAACCACTTCAACGAATTACTTCAATACTGAGATCATATCAATGTTAATTTTAATTTTATACACCCACAAACGTATAGAAGTACGTTTATTTTTATGTACGTTTATCATCTTTTATAATTGACAAATTGAATTTACAAAAAAAATTAATTAATTAGGATGAAATGTTATAAAATTATTATAAAAATTGATTGATACTAAAAATCGAATTACAATTAGCAAAGCGTAAAAAATATAAATAAGATAAGCGATATAATAAATAAATAAGATAAGCGATATAATAAATGCTTATCTTTGAAATGTTGTGCTTGGTGTCTCTCTGTAGGGAATTCACCACCCTCTTGAATTATATTAACTGCTCGGGGGCAAAAATGTGTGGGCTTCAAGAAATACTAAAACCTACTCAGCAAATATTATTCAAAAGACAAGATTTAAACCAAACGTATATTTCGTCTGATATTTTAAAATTAATACATGTTTGTTAGTAGGTACTAGGTAACTAAAGGAAACATGTACGGAAAAATTTAGAATCGAATACAATGGACTTTCATAATCAAAATTAGTTACATATGTTATGGCTGAACTTATTTCAAAATCATTAAGATTATGAAAAAAATAAAATAAAAGTTGTATATTCAAAAAAAAATTCGTTACGCAGGAGCTGCGTCAACTTAGCGAATTTCTTTAGAATACATAAATCACTCTCTAGCTGTCATAATTTTAGTGTGATCAAAATGAAATATAATATCTGATATGACTTTAGTATTTGCAAAAATTAAATTTATTAATAGCCAAAAAAAACGGTATAACGATTATAGTTTATAGTTACTATGGAAACGACAATCAAAATATTTCACAATATATATTTTATGTATTCGTGTCAAACAAACACAAAATATTAAATTATCTCTCTTAATATTAGAATAATCAAAAATGTATAACGAGTAAAGATGTAGAAAATCAAGTTTGCTACAATTCATTACCTGATCATTTTTCTCAAACTCTAACGTGAACAGAGATATTTAGAATTTTAACTTTCAATCTTTAATTGTAAGTATTTCTGTAAATATTAGTGTCACAGAAAAATGATAAGAAACAAAATTACAGTAAAACATAGTACCTACAACTTATTTCCTGATAAATTTTTTTATTTTTCAAATATTAAGGGAGATAGTCAAATTTTGTGTTTTCCCCTCCCTCTAAACCCGCCTTTCCCCTTTCGTCCGATTTTACCCATCAACGAACTTGACCTTTAGAATACCAAAAGCGTAGGATCGATGGACATTTGAAGAAATTTTTACGAAATTCCAACATTGGTGCAAAAATAATAGCTGCATTTCCTTTGGAGGAAATTCGCTTAAAAGGAAAATTTTTCTTCGATCTCTTGTGGTTTTAAAAATAGATAATTTGCTCATACAATTATTTAAATACTCATCAATTATTCAAAAGTGACCAAATAGTTTGATTCAATTACAGAATCTTTTAATAGAAAGAAACGTTTTTTTTATAGTGGATGTTATTGTTAAATTATAACACTTATTGTATTTTATTTATGTAAGCAGAATAGTTTTCCCAAAAAGAAAATAAATTTTTAAATTTGTACATAAAATATTCATTTTATTATTAAATTTAATAATTTAAAAAAAATTTTTTAGGAAAAAACAAAATAAAATTTTGAAACAGGTGAAAACAGTTTAAACGTTAACGAAACATGACATATTTTAAATTAAAAATCAAAGTAATTTGCAATCAGTCTATGGCACCATTATGTAGTCATCACTTCTTTAAAAAAACTAATGATCCATTTAAAAATAAACTGTTTGGCTCTGTCATATACCGTATGTGTTGGAAAGCATTGCTAATAGAGAATGTTAAATATTATTTACAATAATAACTATACACAATATGCTTAATAAAGATATAAAAATATTGGGGGTACTCTTTAGTTTAAGTGTGTCTGTTGTGTATGCTTGCTAGACTGTTTTGTACTGCATTAACATGTAATGAGATTGGGTTAAATATGTTCATTGTTGTCTTCTTAAGCAGCATTACTTCTAACAATTGAAAATTCTTTTTTGAATAACCCTTATTATTTGTATGTGGAATGTTTGAAAATTAATGATAGTATTCTATTAACGGTATATCATAAATTATTTATTAACTCCATTATTTGCTAAACAATATCTGAGTCGATTATAAAAATCTATCTGGACATTTTCTAGCAATTGATGAGAAATATTCGCACAATTCTTTGCTTTAATTGTTGCAAATTTCCAGGCCTATTCCGCGAATTGATCAGTGTTTTGAGAAAACCCTACAAAGTTTGTTCCAGGAACAGCCTTACTACCATAGCATTGTGTGCAGGGCAACCATCTTGCTGGAACTATACATATTCCAGTCACCCAATATTCCAGTCCAGACATTCAGTTTCAGTATGTATGTGTATGTATGGTTTTATAGTAAATATTAAATTTTTTTTAACATTGATTCTCTATTAGAAATGCTTTTGAAAACGGTCTGTATATCTACAACCATACCAATATTATGAATGTTAGACTAGCCGTCCGTGTTCAAACGAATGAATAATGAGTTCTAGATAAAAATAAACTATTTCATTATAAATCGTCTCAATTGTTTTTTTTTCCATGATACACCAAATAAACGAAAATTATCGTTAATAGCGTTATAGATTTCCCTGATTTTAAAATATACCGATTGGAAACACAAAGCGTTGTTTCATCAGTCCGTGTGCCATTACGAATGCCATGTGTGTAATATAAGTCCATTAAAGTTGTCATTATGTGTGTTAAAAGTCGATTGAAGTTCGCGAAATTGAATTAACACACTTGAATAATAACAATATTTTTTTGAACCATACATTTTACGGGAGTTTACGGGCTCAGCGATAGGACCGTTTTCAAATATTGTTGAAAACGGTCTAACGGTCAAAAATTATTTGTGTTACACAACCTTAAGATTTGACATTTGGCCTAATAAAACCCATGTATGGTTGTTTTCAATTTAGAGATAATGAATGAACTAAAAATTCAAAGAACTGGTCTTTTTTAGCGACTTTAACAAAAAAGAAGGATCTGTGTCTCCATTTTATGAAACAGATTTTTTCAGAAACTGCATAACCAATTTTTATGATTCTTACACTGAGGTAGTCTATATATTATTTGGCAGGTTTTAGTATATTCATTGACTTCAAAAAAGGAAGGTAATTTGTTTTGCTAGTATGTTTGTATGATTTTTTTGCAGTTTATTATTAATGGATACAATCAATAGACGCGTAGGACACAAAAATCCGAAATAATAAGTTTTGTTATTAAATAAACCGACAAAAAAAATGAACTAAAAAGTTGAAAATATTTCACAATAATAATTTTAAAAAATAACAGATATGCTTTTTATGTACAAATTAATTTAATTCGGTGCCTGACAGTCGTTGCTTCAAAGGATCTGCTTGGCACCGACTTCAAAAATGTAGTAGATAGGTAGGTAATTTATTTGTACATAAAAAGCATCTGTTATAGTTTGTATTTATTATTATAGTGAATTATTTACAACTTTTTAGTTCTTTTTTTCTTCGTTAAAGACGGTTTATGTAAAATTATAATTAAACTATAGAAAATTTCAATCTACTGGGAAGAGTTCCAATAAGTTGAAACTCTTGGTGGTAAAATTTGTCTACTTCTTTTGGGCATGCCTGATCTATTTAACATTTTGATGAAACATTCAAATGTATGTAAGTAAGATCACGGAAGTAAGAACAGTTATTTTTATGAACATTCTCATAAATAATCAAGTATTAATAATTTAAACAATTTCATTATTATTTTTTAATATAAGGAAGAATTTTTTATGAAATGTCCAAAATATATTGAAATCAATGAAGCAAGTAAATTGTTCATGAATGTTTCAGATAGGAAAGGTTCAAAAAATTGTATAAAAGTTAATATTAAAGGTAACTTATTTTATGTATTGTAGTTTGATTTATGAAAATTACATTAAACTTTTCTTGAGACATCAAATTTCAAATAACAAGTCAGCGAAGGTTAAGAACAAATTCTCGAATTCCTTCTAATCGTTTTGTTTTCAATGTAGCTTCTTGTTTTCTATGTAAATCGACCGTTTTCTGTTCTCTAATTGGAGGGATTTTTACATGGAACCTCGAAGAAATTTGATTAAAAATTCATATCTTTGTGTAGACATTCACATGGTTTTATCTAAGTATACAATATTTCTACTGAGTTGAATAACGCTTTTATTTTATAAATACAGTGGCGTAAGAAAAATTTAAAGTTGCCTTATTTGCACACATTTTTCTACTATAGGTTTCTTTTAAATAATTTCGAATGAACCAGAAATTTCATAATGTTTCTATTCAAATACTATGTTAAAATATTATTAAAAATGTCTGCTTATCTCTTATGGATATGCACATTTACCCGTAATATACGACAAGGAAACGCAGACTAGGTTTTTCAAACGGCTTCACGGACTGACCAAATAACTGTTCGTAGTTTTTGAAAAATAAAATCTAGATAAATAATTTATTTTTAAACCCAGTATATCCATACTACTATATAAATGTGAATGTAACTCTATTTGTTAGCTTAAAACCAAGTTTTTTATCAAAATTAGGGATATAAAATTTTCCTCCAATTTTAGCGATTTTTTTAAGGAGTACCCCATGGAAAAAATGTCAAAAAGTGAAGAAAATTTTTGTTCTCGAATTTAATTATAATCATTTTCTTGGCTAATTTTGACCCAATCAGTACGAAAATCACGTTCATCTGAACATCCGACAAACACAATTTTTCTTTCTCAGCTCATACAGTTTGGAATTTTAGCACTATGGATCTGATACCTTGAAAATTGTTAATCGTATCATATTAGAAAAATAAATTTATATATATATATATATATATATATATATATATATATATTTATATTTATATATATATATATATATATATATGTATATATATATTTATATATATATTTATTTATTTATTTATATATATATTTAGCTTTCATATAAATGCGGACGAAGTCGCGGGAAACAGCTAGTATAATATATACAAGGGTATAATAAGTCTAGTTCCGAGTTGGTTACGGTTGAAATATTGATCGCAGAACGAATTTTTGGTATAAGTGTTCATTAAATGAGCAAATAAGTTCAAGTCCGCATGCCCGTTCGTCTGTCCGTGGACACGATAACTGAAAAACGAAAAGAGATGAAACGCTGAAATTTTGTTTATGTTCTACAGCTAAAAGGTAAAGTGAATTTCGTGAATGGGAAAAACCGTGATTTCCCAACCCCCCCCCACCAAATTAAGGGGATTTATATATTTGACATCGGTAGAGGTGGAACAAATTCTAAAGACAAAAAATGTCCCCTTAATAAAAATAAACAACTTTTGCGCAAAACTTTTTTTATAAACTCAGAATATACCGGATATTTAAGCAATGAACTCAATTATTTGTCACTTTTTTCTTATTAGAATAAATGTTGTACCGAAACTTCCCTAACCTTCTTTTGTTTATAGAGCTCCGAAGCCGAAAGTACACACGCTAAACCCGAAATATCTCTGAACGAACTACTGATTCCCGACGTTTTATTCATATTATATACTCACGTAAAAAAACAAAACGTCCAAAATTCCGGAGCAACACAAAACATTACACAAAGTTGTTTTATACACAATTTTTAAAATATAACATCACGAGGTAACTTTGGTGTAAACATTTGGTACGCCATTGCACATAATACGTATTATCGTATCTTTTACATTCCTTGTATGTAGTAAATAGGTAGGGGCATAGAAGAAAAAAAAATCTAATCAATTCGATTATTTTGTTGATAGTATAAAAGGGAAAATCACGTGCATTATTTACAAGTGGTTTCTTGACATTTCATCTAGTTCCAATTTGGTTTAAATAACCTTACTAAATTTAGTTCTATTATGTGGAACAAAAAGCCATATATTAAATTACAAAAAATTGACTTTTTTATATTTACCTTATACTTGGTTACATTCTTCCATACTCTACCTAAACAATTTTCTTAATTTTGTTGAAAATAAACTTTAATTCATAAGTTAAATGAATTGTTATACGATTAATCCACGTTTTAGTTTCTGTTTTTACACTTTTACACTTCAAATACATGTAGGCATTAATTGAAATTTCAATTTGAAAAATTTAATAAGATTTTAGATTTTAGTGAAATAATCTCTATTAAGAATATAATTTTTGTATTTTTGTCTCTGCTTTAATGTATAAAGGTTAATTTTTCATCGGATCTTTACGTTTGAGATCCTAAAATACGATATCTCAAAAACAAAAAAAGTGAGAAAGTTCAAATTTAATAATTAAATTTTGTCACTGATGCAAAAATGCCTTTGAATAATATAGCTCAATGGAAACGGGCTCTTTTGGTTTTCTGGGACAAGCTTTTGGCTGTTGAAGGATAATGACATGTATTTCGGAGATATACAGTCATATATATGTGATTATTTTTCAAGATTTAACCTATATGTAGGCAACTAGAACTTTCTAGACCAGTTTTACCAACCCCTAAAGGACCAGGAATTAGTATGCAGACTAGGAATTTGGTAGGTTGTGCGATTTTGATAGAACTATGCCGATATTCATCTGGAGTTCGTGACAGGAAACTACAGAAATCCTTCTCACATATACCCGGTTTAGCCGGTTACCATCGTTCTTGTCCATACGTCGACAGTGTAGTCATTTAACCGCCTTTTTTTTAAACTTAATTTACAAACTACTACCGTTGGGAATCGAATGCTCAACCTCCCAGTTCCTTGGACTGATATTTACCGGACGTTAGTCTAAATATTAATAAAAATGTTATTCATCAGCTCTTGTCATTGCATTCGTCGACACATTGTATTATTATTTCTAGTTTGATCGAAATCAATTATATGGTATAACTGTACAAAACTCTTATGTTTTGTCATGAGAAACTTTTCAATAAAAATAACTTTAAAAAATCACTTCCAAAAATACTACACATTTATATTACAATATGATGTTTATTATTATGAAATAAATCCTTTTTAATCCGATTATACAAAATAAGGCACACACATTCACACACACACACACACATATATATATATATATATATATATATAAATATATATATATAAATATATATATATATATATATATATATATATGCATATATATATTTATATTTATAGGTGGAAAATATTCCACCACTTTAAGGCTGCAGGTTTGTTGACATAAATGTTAAAAAGATTATTTTCACAAATGTCACACAAACTGTTGTGACTGTAGTGACAAAACAATACGATAAAATTATCAGCCTATTATTAATCATATTTTTAGTAATACTTTTAAATGTAATTCTCTTTATATTTGACAGCATATTTTAATTTAAAATTATTTAAGTAGTCGAGTCGAAGAAACTAATAATTGAACATTGGAGGTTATGAATCCACTGTGACATCATAAATTCATAAATTCAGTTATTTTTATTATTATTTTGTTTGAATGGAGATTTGATTGATGCATGAATTTATTAAAAATTAAAAGTACATTAGGTAACATGTATTTCTTTCTCTAAAATAATTTTCAATTTGCGAGGGCTTATTATTAGATTAAAACTTCTGTAGCATTAACTGTTTGATGGTATATTTTGTTCCGAGCTTGATAAATGTCTACAAAATTAGCGTCTATCGACTATCCAAAAAACAATCTTTAATAGTATGTCAAATTGGCATGTTTATTATAATCTCAAGATGTTAAACAGCATCTTTTCAATTGCTATGTGCTGGTAGTAATTCTGAATCACTTTTTGTAAAATGTAAGGGGTAAGTTTGCATGTACTTTGTTACATTTTCTACATGTTACTTTATTCACCAAATTGATTTTGGGTTTTCACGAAATTTACACTTGGAAGATAATGAAAACGAACGAACGTCGGGATTCCTACACGATATTCTGTTACATTCATTAACGCAGCAAAATATTTTAATAGCCGTTTTCTTTGGAGAAATCCTTGCTCCAGAATCAAACTCCATAATCATATATTTAATTTAATAGAAAAAAATTATTTTGTTAATGATTATAATTTTAAAAAAAAAGAAGACTTTAATACGTATTTATCTTCTATATTACGCATGTCTGACTAACATCTGACTCTAGAGAATAAATTTTTATTTTCTCCACCAGTCCCGTAGTGCAACTACTACTGACACGTACCAATAGAAAATTTCTCATCCGTACAACTCAAATTATCAAATTAATTTTCTATTACCTTTCAAGTGAGCTGATATTAGAGTTTAAAATTTTATAATACATTCGGTTTTCGACTAAAAGTTGTTACCATATTTATAACGAACAACTTTTATTCGAAGCATTTTTTCAAAAACCGAATCAATAAGGCACAAATCAATTATAAAATTTTAAAAGCTGACATCAATTTGTGATAGTCATAGTACAATACTGTATATAAAGATTATTGATAACCTGAATAATTTCCACCTGGTTCAAAACACCAAGAAATTTTAATACAATGCAAGCAAACACACAGAAGATTATAGTTAGCAGAAGCCCCCGGGTAATATCTACCTTTACTCATATTCTTTAGGTGCTTGGAAACATCTTGCCTAAGCTTTTATCCAAGCATTATCATTATTATATATTTTCTGAAGGAACAACAGTGTTTGCGAAACTACAGTCAAAATAAAAATATTGTTAAGATCATCTCCAATGTTTGTTTCATTTAAAACTAGCTGCCCGCACAGGTCTCGCACTGAAATTGTACCTAAACTGTTTGTTGTATGAAAAAATGATGCTTCACGCAAAAGTTGTTTGGTTTAATTAGATAGACATTTTTTGTATTTAAAGATTTTCTCTATCGCGTACCGTTCGTAAAGTTTGGTTTTTAGCATAGCTGCCACTCAAGACATATGCATAAAATGCAAAGTTTTGTAGCGTATGATCTTCCTCAAAATTTTTCAAAAAGGACTTCCTGAGATTAACAATTCCTGAGATTAGCGCACAAACACACAAACTCGCCAGCTTTATCATATTAGTTGGGATTGTAATGGATTTTCATCATGTAACCATTTAATACAAACATTTTATCTATCATTAAATCCAAAACTTTTTGAATCGTAATGCTAGACTACCATAATCGTATTTCTGATTTTCCTGATAATAAATCATATTACTGATTTTTACATTTAGCCGTATTCGGATAACCAATCTTTTTGGTGTAAAACAAGTCACAAGTTTTTTTCCAGTTGTTATTTTCTTATATTTTCGAGGAATGAATGTATATATATATATATATATATATATATATATATATATATATCATCATATGGTGGAATTGTATTATACAGACGTATTATATGATAGACACAGCACAGCATGTTATGTGGAAGTTTTTAGCTCTTTTAATTACGCGTGTAGATTAAAAATTTAATTAATTTCAATGTCACGTGTCAACTAACTAACACTCTCTGTTCGAGTGTATATATGCATGTACAGAGGATTTGTAAATTATTGAAGGGGTAGATAATTCTAGTAATGGGACACATTCAATTTAAAATTCATGTTGATTTTTAACAATGCGAATTTTTATTAGTTTATATATGAAATTTTATGGATACTCAGAATTAGACGAGTGAAAATAGACTGAGTTAATTGCTTAAATACCTGGTATATACTGAATTTATGAAAAAAAACATTCAAACAAAAGTTGATTATTTTAAAGCACGGAGCATTCCTTGTCATTAAATTTTTGTTCTATCGCTTACAGTTTCAAAGGCCAGCAAAGTAGCCGCGCTTGTATAGGAGTTGTGTGTACTTGGAACTGGGGGGTTATGGGTTCGAATCCCGACATTGGCTGCTTGTCAATTATTTTAAAAAATAGGGGGCGGTTAGTTGACTAAACCATCGGCGTATGGACTAGAACGAAGTAACCGGCTATGTTTGTGAAGGTTTTCATTTATACCATTGACTTATAATATATTTATGATGTGAAGATGCTGAAAACCCCAGAAAGTATCAACAGTATCGACAAAAAAATTGGTCAAAGTATCAACAAACAGGTTTAAACAATTCTTGTCTGAATAATTGATAGAAAATGTGATTTAAAGAAGGAAATTGAACAAATATATTTAAAATATGCGGCTAAAAACATCCGTGGCATATATCCGAAAGGAAAATAACGTCGATATAATAATCGAAAATATAAATTAGATATTATGTAACATGATAGAGTCGATGTATTTAGAAACGGAATCGACACAGTGTAACCGGCCGAGGTTACACTGTCGGCTTAAAAATACCCTTCAACATGTATGTAAGTATGTATCCCTTCATATATTAGCCTACGCAAAAAACAACGAGTAGAGTTCTCATTGTGAATAGTACGGGAAACTACCAGATTCGTATCAGTGTTACCAGAATAGTTTTCAGAGCCAATCCCAACTTGGCTCGAAAACACAAACTCGGAAATTTTGTCCACTAGAGGAAGATTAAATTTACTTGTTTCAGTTATAAATTTGCAACACTAAAACGGATATAGTTGAATTGCAATAAGGCTAATGTACTTGGTGTTGATATCCCTCACCCCCTGACTCATTTAGACTTTTGAAATAGCTAATATTCCGATATTTTTAAATTTGAAAATAATTTAACCATCGAGGCTCTTTGAACTCCTTATACGAGAGTACTTGAATTAACTTATACATTTTCTATTCCCGCTCAATGATAATATACCAAAGTAAATAACTCTCTGTAGGTACCTTTTATACACTTTCCTGATGGTGGTTTGGTGAATTGTAACAGCTGCATTCGACGGAATTTTTGTTTGATTTATGGTAGATAACAATTACCTACTCTTTTTACTTTTTGTATTTTATATACACAAGTTACCTTTATTAAATAAGATTCAATCAATTTTATATTATTTATATAAAAACAAAAAATATATATTTAAAAAAAATTATTATGTATTATTTCTTTAGAATGATAAATTAATTACGATTATCCAGGATTAGGAATGAATTTACAATGTTCAATGCAGGCAACTTGGTGTTCGAAATCGATTAGTAAATTTGCATGTATAGGAATAGAAATGTTGAGAGATTGTAAAGTATTTGTTAAAAGTATATTAAAAAAGACCCGACTCCAAAAAAGAAAAACGCACATAAAAAAATCTGCTATGAAAAAATGCCCCAACTCCAAAACTAATAATAATTGAGTTGATAAAAAGGGATATTTCTAAGTAAATTTAGGTAGATGTAGATTGTAAAGGCTGCCCCGGACGGGCTACACTTCGACCATAAGGTCCATTGTGATGCCTTACGATGTAAGGATGTGAGTGGAGTGGAAGGTATTTGTGAGTAGACAAGGAATAGGTAGGATATGCGGCTGCAGCCGACTTTGATAGGAACTATGTCGATATTCATCTGGAGTTCGTGAAGGAAACTGCTGAAAACCTTCTCAAGCGTAGCCGGTTACTTCGTTCTTGTCCATACGCCGACAGTTTAGTCAATTAACCGCCCATTTCATTTTTTTTTATTTTTATAATTGACAAACTGCTGATGTCGGGATTCGAACCCATAACCTCCCAGTTTCCAAGTACTGCATGCTGCACAGACATAACGCCTTAGACCGCTCGGCTACTTGGACTGGTAAATTTAGGTAAGTAAATAACGAAATTATTTTTCACTTTTTAGTGCATTTTTTCATACCAGAATTTTTTGTATCCGTTCTTCTTTTTTGTAAAAAAATTTTTTTTTTTTTTTTGGAGTCGGTTTATTTTGTAAAACTCATAAACTCAGTATCTTAAACTCAGTATATATAGTATATTTAAGCAATTAACTCAGTTAGTTGTTGGTTTCAATTGTATTAATATAAATTTAAAAGTAAAATTTCTGTATTTCTGTCGTTATTTTCATATGCAAAAATGGCTTTCTCCCTCATCTCGAGACTTTACAAGTCACTCAGTAATGATTATTATTTTCAGTTAAT
The DNA here is from genome assembly GCA_963920215.1 of Nineta flava. NCBI lineage: Eukaryota > Metazoa > Arthropoda > Insecta > Neuroptera > Chrysopidae > Nineta > Nineta flava. The sequence goes on from OY986041.1 coordinate 75,295,786, forward strand.
TTATCCTTAACAGTTTTCGGTTATCGTGCAACGATAAAAAATAATTTGAGTTTTCCAATTTCTTTGTAAAAGAATCAAACACAGTTTATTCAAATAAATTTCTTATAAAACGTTTTAATAATGAAACGAAACACTTAAGATAATTTTCTCACTTTTTTCTATACAATTAATAATAATTACTATATTGAGCTTTATTAAATAATAAAAATAAAAATACAATAATCTGCAATGTCATTAAATTACCTACCTCGCATAAGCAACAACAACAACAACAAAAAATGAAACAATTATAAAATATTGTATAAATAATTTATATAATTTTATTATAATTAATGTTCGTTAAAATTTTATTATCACACGATACACATATAAACGATATAATATAACGAAGAGAATATATATTAATAAGGTCTTTTGATTATATAACATAGATATTCAATTATAAAATTAACCAAAATTTTATAATTAAATCTTTGTTCCTTTCATGATACACAATATAAGGTTATAATATTACAGAGGATATTAGAAGGACAAAGATGGCAAATGGGGGCATCTCTACAAAATTATTATTATTATCTGAAATAATATAAAACAAAACACTTTAAAATAGGGCATACATACATATTTTAGGGAAAGAAGAACGCACCATTGATGACGTTTATTATAAAATTAGTAAACTTTCTTCTTAACATAAGTCATTAATCAAGTTGACTGGTCTATTGTAATATAAGTATGTATGTTTGTATATCATCATGGATATGGAAGTTGGGGTGTGAGGAAGTAAATGTTAGTATTGTAGGCACTGTGTAGTGCTTCATTAGATCGACTGTATAAATGAGTTATTTTATCAATGGAAGTGTAAAAGGGCGTTAAAATGTATTTTATTAAATGTTTCACAAAGAACTTATGAAAGTGATGTATTTAAGTAGTTTTTATATAGACTTATAAAATATGTTTTACTTGATTTCATTCTTTATAATACAGTGATCGTTTTGTGATTATGAAATATCTGGTCCTTTTTGGCAAAATATTGAGTTCTATATTTAAAAAAATAAAATGGCTACACCTTTTGGTATGTAAGCATCCAATAAGGACATAAATCTGTTGAGTTACTATTTAAAGATAATTGAGAATGCAATTAAAATTGTAATAGTATTTTGGCGTGAATCGGTCTTTAAATTTGCTTCCATAATGGGAGGCAATTCGGAAAACTGATGATAACAAAATAAAATGTAATTACACCACCCGATAGCTAAATGATCAAAGTGACGTCATTTCACTGCGTCCCATAATTTTCGTTTATTATAACTTTCGACTCGGAGAAGCAAGGACGTTCGTTTGCATTCCAATCGTCAGCTCTCAATATCTTACGATTGCGTATATAAAACATGAGTATGAAATAGTTATAGTGAATATATTTGATGTTAAAGTAAAAAATTAAAACAAATAATTCAATGTTAGTCTATACACGTCGAAAAGCCGTATATGGCTGGAAAGGGCTTCTCGAGACCAATGAAGTGATACCCCGTTACGATACTGCTATCCGTTACGTACACCTATTCAGCCACACTCCTTTTTTTTCTCCAATAAATTATTTTATTTTCTTCCATTAAGTATTTATTTTAATCAAAAGTACTATTTTAAAAAAAAAATTGTCCAAATTAGTGTGTTTCTGTGTCGATTCCGTTTTTAAATACATCGACTCTATCATGTTACATAATATCTAATTTATATCTTCGATTATTATATCGACGTTATTTTCGTTTCGGATATATGCCACGGATGTCTTTAGCCGTATATTTTAAATATATTTGTTCAAATTTTCTTCTTTAAATCGCATTTACTATCAATTATTCAAACATGAAATGTTAAAACCTATTTGTTGATACTTTGACCTGTTGTTTGTTGATACTTTCTGGGGTTTTCAGTATCTCCACATCATAAATATATTATAAGTCAATAGTATAAATGGAAACTATATAATGTTTGTTTGTTAATTTGTTGGTCTGTTTGGCTTTGTTTGTTTGTTTGTTTGCTATCAAACTTATCTAACACAACAAACTTCTTGAAGTCGAAGGCAATAAGGAAATTGTGTGCTTTTATTTCATTATACATGTTTGTTTATATATTATATTATTATTATTCGGGTTATTATTATTGAATAAAACTGTATGTAATTGATATATCAAAATGTATTTAATAATATAGTTTTATAGCACATAGATACATAGTAAAAGACTATCATTATCCCTGTAGTCATTATAACTTCATCAATTCATTATCCGCTATTATATTGATTGGAAATATATTTACTGATACATTAAGGTTAAGGTAAGGTAAGTTGAATTTTAAATATGTAAGTAATCAATAGTAAATACACATAAATTAATACATTTAATTTTTGAGAGAGCCTGACGTGCAGTTTCTTAGGAATTAGTTTTCAAAAATTGGACTTGAAATTAAGTTGTAAACTATCATAGACTATGTTAAAAATGTAAACAACAAAAAATGTTTGCATATTTCGATATATCTCTTTATAGGTAATAGATAGTTATCTTTGTCTGTTATGTTATATATATATATATATATATATATATATATATATATATATATATATATATATATATATATATATATATATATATTATCTATTTGTACCAAATAATTTTGCATGTTATTTGGAAAAATCTGATTTCATAAGTTTATTAACCTAGTATAAAAACATTTTAAAAAAATACGCGTTTAAAGTTTTATCAAAACCTATCCAAAAAAAAAACCTGTGCCGTTTCAGAGTTGTACTCTGTAGGTTCAGAGAACGTTAAAGCTGGTTAACGCTATTAGAACACTAGCTGGGTGGTGCTGAACATTTGGGACTGTCAGTGTGACAGGATCCCTACCCTCTTATGTTGAAGCGATTTACCTTTTTCGGCCAACCATTCTTTGACAATCTCTCTAAGCTAAAGTCTACTGACACCAAAATTATATTGCTGTATTTCAACGCCTTTAGGTTCAAGAAGTAGTAGCAGGAATGGATTAGTCCCATTTTCAAACAAACCTCAAGGTCTAAGTGTGACCCATCCAATACAGTCGATACAACCTTACTTTAGGTAATCAAACCTTAAACCAAAATAACTCAAATAAAATATAAAAGAAAATTCTGTCAAAAGCACTCTCAATGTTAACACTATTGTGTGAATTTCCCGCAAGTTACGGATAATTACTATATAGTTGTGCAACATATAATTTCGAAAGAAAATCTACATTAAAAGGGAGTTCATCATTGACTTAAGCTGAAAAAATATAAATAAATCGTGACTAAATCAACCAAATTTTTATCCAAAATACTCGGGGAAAACATCGCAAACAGAGGCGTGTTATCTATACGTAGTTATTAATGAGTATATTTTAACAGACTATATGTTTTGATTAAACTATTTTGTATTCGAAAAAATTGTTTCGAAGTGATGTTATTGCCATTTTTACAAAGACCAAACTAACAATTTAAATTAATGAACTATTACTGTTTTTGAGATAAAAATTAGTAGAGTGACTTCAGGCGGACGCATAATTTTATTAGTTCAAATGTTCTTTAATTGTGGTGATAAACTTTATAGTCTTCGGGATATTCAAAGACGTTATTAAAGAAGTTTGTCATCTTGTACATTTGAAGAAGGCTGGAGAAAGAGTTACGGGGGGCGTTTGTTAAAATGCTTCTCTGGTATTGGTCTAACATTGGAATAAAAATAATATTTTTGCCAATGTGTTCTGAAGCTGAATGATTTGGATTGTTCATTGATTGGGATACTAAATATTCAAATAATGTTTATAAGCAAACAATTAATGTATTAAAAATTTTTTTTTTTTGAATGTAATCAATCATGTGTTAAAATAAATAAAATGTTTGAAGTTATTTTTATTATTTAAATTTATAAATTTACTGCACAAAATAGTTTGTATATTTTAATGAAAATTGTTTACAATACTAAAATATTTAAACTAAATCGGGGTGGTTATAGCAGCAGGTGGCCTGTTTCAAAAATATATGAGAATACTAAATACAGTCGTGTGCAATTATGCATGTTATTATTCTACGTATTTATTTTCAATTCAAAAACCAACTCATGAAATTATTGAACTTGAACTAAAATTATCCAACAATCAGGCATAAATGAATAACGGGGCTTATAGAAGTTGCAATGCATTTGCGTGAACAGGTCGTAAACACACGACTAAAAATCGTGTGTTTTCATGAAACAAGTCCAGAATAATAATAGTGCTAAAATATGTGAAAAAAAACTGATTGGTTAAATATAGAATAGAATCGATAGAGAGATTGTAAAGGCTGCCTTGGACGGGCTACACTTCGACCATGAGGTTTGTAGCGGTATCACATTTTCATTAAATTATTATTATAATTTTATTTATCATTTTTATCTGTTTCTTAACAACTATATCTTCTCTCTTTTATCACGGTTGCTTTGGATGTTAACAACTTTGATAATTTACATATAATAATATAATATGTCATAATTCAATCTAATAAAGATCAATTATATCTTTAACACTTATTTATTATTTATTTAAATAATAATTATTTATTATATTTACTAGTCATCTCAACAATTTGGCGCCCCCGAGAAAAAGTAAGCGAAGAGGGTGGTAAATTAACATATTATTAAAGAAAAAAATTTCCAAAATCTTCCAACACATGACTATTGGATAATTGGATTGGACGAATTTAATATTGTAATTCTTACAAAATATAGCATACCACCCACCAAATTTAACAGATAAGTCTTTCATTTCTGTTATAATACTTATTTTTGCTTTACGCTTATAACTATTTCGATTTCTAAAAAAATATTTTTATTATTATTTTTGACATTTCATTTTTAATATGCCTAGAAATCGAAATGAGTTACTGAATTTAGATGCACCTACAATACATCTTTCAAATTTACAAAAACTTCCACAATTTAATGTAACAGACATTGAATTATGGATAATTTAAATTTCTCGTTTCTTCATTATTCAAAATATTATTGACGATGAAACTAAATTCACGCTAGCTTCTTTAGCTATACCTGAGGATTACACTTCTCATGTTAGAGATATTATTGTAAATCCACCACAAGAAAATAAGTTTGACGCACTCAAAAATATTCTAAAAGAAACTTTTGGACTTTCTCGTAAAGATCGTCTAAATAAATTATTAAATTTATCTCAAAAAGATTTCGATACTCCTCAATTATTATATAATACAATGATATCCCTATCAAGTGGTCTAAATCTTGATTCACATTTCATTCGTGAATTATTCATTGGTAAATTAGACACACAAATTCAAATTCAACTTGTCACCGTTGACAATAATGTTGATCTGAAAACTATTGTTAATTTCGCTAATGATATTTATAAATTGAATTCTGTATCTAATATCAGTTCTTTTCCTATTTCAGAAATTCATAAAACAGATAATTTTATCTTAAATAAAGAATTAAATATTCTTAAAAATAAAGTCACTGAACTGGAAAATTCAAAAAAGTCACCTTCAAAGATCCAATATACTCCAAAAACCAATTTACACAAAGTTCAGGTGAAGTCTGTGTGTTGGTATCATAATAAATATGGTACCAAAGCACGTAAGTGTGTTTTTCCTTGTTCTTTTTGTAAATTAAATACTCCATGTATAAATTCAAATAAAACTTCAAAAAAATTCTAAGAGCTCCTGTTGAGTTGGTCAGTAGCTCTGTCAATAAAAAAACCCAATTCAATAACACAACATCATCATCGTACAACTTAATCTTCATGTACGATCTCTTACATGAAAGTACTCGATATTTAGTTGACACTGGAAGTTCACTATCTGTGATTCCAAAGTCATATTGTAAATCATGTAAATTTACAAATTTACCTTTTTCAATTATTGCAGCAAACAATACTAAAATTAATACTTTTGGTACTACTGAAATTTTTCTCAATTTTGGAAATGATTTGGTTTTTCGTCATGAATTCATTGTTGGGGATGTAATTCATGGCATTCTAGGTTTAGATTTTCTAAAGAAATTCAATTTGAATATCGATTTTAAAAATCAAACATTATTAAAACCTATTAATTCATGCGTTGAAGTGATCTCACTTCAAAATCAATTTACGGAAATCTTAAATTCTTTTCCAAATTTAACCAAATCAGAAAAATTCAATCTTAATGCTAAACATAATACTCAACATCGCATTGTGACAAACTCTTATCCGATATTTTCTAAATATCGCAGGCTATGTCCTGAAGAGTTGTCAGCTGCTAAAAAACATTTTCAGGAACTTGTAGATTTGGGTATTTGTAGACCTTCGGATTCTGAATGGTCATCACTTCTTCTCATGAAAAAGAAATCGGACGGTTCTTTTCGTGCATGTGGTGATTATCGTCAACTGAATTCGATCACGGTACCTGACAAATATCCAATTCCTCATTTATATGATTTCAATGTGAAATTAAATGATAAAAAGATCTTTTCTAAAGTTGATTTAAAAAGAGCTTTTTATCAAATTCCCGTACACGATTATGATGTCGCGAAAACTGCCATTATCACTCCTTTTGGTCTATTTGAATTTTTGAGAATACCTTTTGGTTTACGCAATGCAGCTCAAACCTTTTCTAGATTTATGGCAGATTTATTCAGAAATGTAGATTTTGTTTTCACTTATCTTGATGATCTTTTAATCGCGAGTGAAAACGAAGAAAAACACACTCAAGATCTCAAAACTGTTTTCAACATTCTCAATGAAGCTGGAATTTTAATAAACTCTTCGAAATCTATTTTTGGTGTAACAAAATTAGATTTTTTAGGACATCACGTAGATTCTGAAGGAATCACCCCTATTCCTTCCAAAGTTGAATCTATTTCAAATTTTCCTATTCCGAACGATCAAAAATCACTCCGAAATTTTCTTGGGATGATTAATTTTTATAATCGCTTTATTCGGAATTGTGGTGACATTTTAGCTCCATTGAATAAACTTGTTGAACACGGTAAAACTTCAACGAAGTCAGTTATTCTTGATGAACGTGCAATTTCAGCTTTTAATTTAGCTAAACAAAAATTAATTGATGTTGTTAAATTAGCACATCCTGTTTCAAACGCTGAAACTTGCATTCTCACTGATTCCTCCGGTACTGACATTGGTGCAGTTTTGCAACAAAAAATTCATAACGTCTAGAAGCCACTCGCTTTCACATCAAGAAAACTGACAGACACTGAAAGACGATATAGTACATTTTCAAGAGAATTATTAGCTATTGTTTTTGGCATAAAAAAGTTTCATCATTTCATTTCAAATCGAAATTTTTTTATTCAGACTGACCACAAACCTTTAATAAATGCTATTAATTCTCGTAATGAAAATTTATTAAATCGTGATATACGTCATTTAAACTTTGTCAGTCAATATACAACTGATCTTAGATACATTAAAGGTAGTGAAAACATTCCGGCTGATTGTTTATCTCGAATTAATACAATTTCACTACCTTCAGGTATTGATTTGATTGATATTAAGAAGATTTCTGATCACCAGAAATGTGATCCTCTTCTTATTAATTTGTTAAAAAATCCAAAATATTCTTTAGAAATACGTACTCCTCCGAATTCTCTTTTTAAGGTTTATGTGGAGACTTCTTTGAAAATTCCCAGAATCTTCGTACCTGACATTGATATAGAAGATGTATGGAAAGCTGTCCACAATCTTGGTCATCCATCAATTAGACAAACCTTGAAAAAAGTACGCACATTCTTTTTTAACCCTAATCTTATTTCGCGAATCAAAAATTTGACTCGATCATGTCCGATCTGCCAATTAAATAAAATCACTCGTCACACTAAAAGTGATTTTATGCCAATTGAAGAACCAAGTATCAAATTTTCTTTCTTACATTTAGATATTGTTGGACCTCTTCCTCCTAGTGAAGGATATCGGTATATCTTCACTATCATTGATCGTTTTTCGCGTTGGGTCGAGGCTATTCCAATCAAAACTATCACGTCGGAAGAAATTATTAACAATTTGATTGCTTCTTGGTTCTCGCGTTTTGGTTTACCTACGAGGATCACTACTGATCAAGGTAAACAATTTCAATCACATATCTGGAAAGATTTTTTGTCTTCTCTAGGGATTAAGCATATTTCCACTACTGCTTATCACCCTAACAGCAACGGTATTATTGAACGGTTTAACCGGTCACTCAAAATTTCTTTAAATTGCTGTCAAAAAAATAATAACTGGTACAAAATTTTACCTTGGGTACTTCTAAATTTGCGCTCCTCGGTCAAGGAAGATATTAACCTTTCTTCTGCAGAAATTTTATATGGAATTCCTCTTCGATTACCATATGATTTCTTTTCAGAAAACGTTGATACATATCATTCTGTTCAACAATCTACTCGAGAGTTGAAGAATAGAATGATAAACGCAAAATTTTTCTTTACCAGACAGTTCACCGACCAAAATGTATTTTTACCTAAAGATTTAGATTCATCAAAAAAAGTTTTTATACGCGAGGATCATGTCAAACCTCCACTATCTTGTAATTATAGAGGTCCTTTCTCTGTTATCAAGAGATTTCCTAAATTTTTTGTTATTGATATCAATAACAAACCTACCTCTATTTCGATTGACAGGCTAAAACCTGCATACTTTTTTCAATGTTAATCTTTTCTTAATTTACTTTGTATTTAATTTTAAGATGTACATCAACTATTAAAGTTTTTTCCGAGTGAACAAGGTTGTTTTATGTTACAACCTTTTTCTAGTCGTTTTTCTTTATTAGTTGATGGGGGGAAGTATGTAGCGGTATCACATTTTCATTAAATTATTATTATAATTTTATTTATCATTTTTATCTGTTTCTTAACAACTATATCTTCTATCTTTTATCACGGTTGCTTTGGATGTTAACAACTTTGATAATTTACATATAATAATATAATATGTCATAATTCAATCTAATAAAGATCAATTATATCTTTAACACTTATTTATTATTTATTTAAATAATAATTATTTATTATATCTACTAATCATTTCAACAGGTTCATTGTGATGCCTTAGGATGTAAGTGGTGTGAGTGGAGTGGAAGGAACTTGTGAGTAGACTAGGAATTGGTAGGATATGCGGCTGCAGCCGACTATGATAGGAACTATGCCGATATTAATCTGGAGTTCGTGAAGGAAATTGCAGAAAACCTTCTCAAGCATAGCCGGTTACTTCGTTCTTGTCCATACGCCGACAGTTTAGTCAATTAACCGCCCCTTTTTTTTATTTTGTTATAATTGACAAACTGCCGATGTCGGGATTCGAACCCATAACCTCCCAGTTTCCAAGTACTGCATACTGCATAGACATAACGAGTAAGACCGGTTAGAACGGTTAGTTACTTGGACTGGTTAGAATCGATAGTATTTATCGAAAAATAAAAATAGCTAATCCAATACACTACGAGTTTGCAATGCTTTGTCTCCGAAAAAATCACGTTTAATCCTAGTTCATATGATTATATGAACATTTTGAGAATAAAGTAATATTTACTTGTTTCTTATAAGAAATGATGAAAATCAGGCCGCTTAGATTTTGAATTTGAAGCATCTTAATGAGACGTTTCTATGGTACATTGAGGTATCGATTATAGATGTACCAAGTAAATTGTTCAATTAACATAAGATAGCGCTATGAAAGTAGTTCACTGGTTGCGGTATTGTGAGGTGTGAGAAATCTTAGAAGAGGACAAACAAGTTTATTGGGGTTACTTCATCCAATCTTTTTCTTTGAATACTGAAATGATTGCTGAAAGTGATATCGTTTATAATATTTTATGATAAAATAAATTTATTATTAAATATTGATTTTAAAAAATTAACTCGTCAATCAAGAATTGAACCTCGCATGAGCTCTGGATGAGATCTGAGGTTCGATTCTTAGTTGAGTTAATATTTTCTTATTAATATTTAATTTAAAATTCAATGGCATTTGTCTAATAAGTATACGCCAGTTATCTCGTACTTGCTCTTACCTAAACGGAATTTGACAAGTATTGTATTGAATTTCATATTAAGTTGCTCTTCGCGAAGCGGACGAATAATGGCTGATAATATTTATGAATCATAATATTTGAAAAGTAAGTAAACTAAGTACTGATGATATTTTTGATGTCTTTCTAAACCATTTCCTATGTAATATTGATTCCTTTAAATTGGTGTGTGTTCATAAAATTAATATATAACTAAATAAAAATAGAAACTATCATAGTTTGTAAAAAACAACATAAATTTTAATTTATCAAACTCTCCACTGCATTTATTTAATCTTTTATTATTATAAATACATAGTCAAGTAAAATGAAGTGAAGCACGTATAGAATCGCCCCTAGTGTAATATTGTGGTAGCACAAAACTTAATTAAAACAAGTGACTAATAATTGCACTCACATCATGACAGCGTGATATGTTAATAGAAAATTTAATACTACAACTTAATAATTGTTTTATGTATGGTAGTGAATAATAGATGGACAATTAGTTTTTTTTATTTTTTGTGTGTGATATTATGTTTTCCATAATAAATAGTTTGACAGGAGAAATTATCAAAAACAATCAATGTGTGAATAATCGGCAAAAAAACTTCGAAAGCGTTTTTTTAATTAAAAAAAATTCATGTATTTCGAAAACAAAAGAAAACCAACGATATATCTTTATAAAACGATAAAGAATGTTTTTAGAATGTTTTTAGCGAATTTTAGCAAAATAGAGCTATTGGTCTCTTACCAAAGTCAAAATTTCTTCAAATGACTATCGATTACAGATCAGCTGATTTTTGAAACCTACTTGGTAGGATCGTTAGACATTTTTTTCCAAATATTGACTTTGGTAAGAGACCAATAGCTCTATTTTGCTAAAATTCGCTAAAAACATTATTTATCATTTTATAATTGGATTTCTTTTGTTTTATGAAATACATGACTTTTTTTTAATTAAAAAAAACGCTTTCGAAGTTTGTTTGTCGATTTCAGTAAAAATATTCGGGTGAAATATTATTATATCATGGCGCCACCATTTTTAAACGACGTTTATATAAAATATAATATGGAATGTTTTTCCAGTTGACTAAATAGATGAAAACCGTATGGAATTCTAGTTTAAAAAAACTTTGCAGAGTGATAGTTTATTACAATAACATAGTTTCAGTAAATAATAATAAAAAAATGACTTTATTAGTTATTATTAATAATCAATAAACTTCAATATCTGAAAATATTCCATTTACATCATTATGTTATCTTTTTGTTAATCTTTCAACACTTTCCTTTTGTTCATTTTAAAAACAATAATATTAGAGTTGACACTTTATAAAAAGTATTCTTCATCTTAGAATATAATAAATAAAGAATTATATTTAAGCTAACGTAAGAATAAAAGTAACATAAAATACGTTTACTATTTATCATATTTCTCTATTCATTAATCTTATAAATTCATCTTTTCTTAAGATGATCACATAAAATAAAATCATGCATAATATACTTTTTAACAGCACTAGATAATTATCTATTTTCAAAAAATAAAAATAAAATAAATACATACATACATACAGTTCTGATATTATAACGTAGATTCACTGATTCAGTGGCACGTGTACTTATTGCTAATTAATTCTATGTAGAAAATAGAAACTGTAATAGAACTTGGCCAGAAAATCGAAACTAATATTTTAACGATATATCCACGTTTTGAGGTCACCAGAGAGTGTATTAACACCATTTTGACGTGAATAAGTCTTTAAATTTGCTTCCATAGTGGGAGACAATTAAGAAAACTTATGATAATAAAATCGGGAGAAACAGTTTGGTGTTGCAGCTACATATTTATCATCAATATCCAAAATTTAATTACACCACTCGATAGCTAAAGGACCAAATAATTCGTTACGTTGAATGAGGACTGTGACGCATCGCGCGCGATGGAGGAGGATATGCCGCCATTTTGATGTCGTTTTGCTGCGTTACATAATTTCTGATATTAATTTGCGTTAGTATAACATTTGAGTCGAAGAAGCTAAGGCATTCGTTTGAGTGTCAATCGTCAGCTCTCATCAAGATCTATCGATCGTGTATATAAAACATAATTGTGAAATAGTTATATAGAATATATATGGTGTCGCAATGTCGGCCTATACTCATCGAAAAGCCAAATTAAAATATAGAGATCGTATACGGTTGAAAAGGGCTTCTCAAGAGCAATCCAGTGATACCCCGTTACGTTTCCCGTTATCGTTACGTACACGTATTCACGTAAAAGGCACGGCCGTGTCCATTTAGAGACAAATTCACTTTACGGCTTGTCAAGTTTTCTTTATAAATTTTGACAATAACACATGAAATGAAAAATCATACACGTCTTGGTGAGAAACGAACCCAATACTTGTGTCGTTTCGGTCCATTGATCTGTCAACTTATGCCACGAGATGCTAAGTGAAATGTATTTTTATTTTGACTATTTCCATACTTTCATTATTTTTGTAAAACTAACCTCTGACAACCCGTTGTTAGTATCGTTGCCGTACGGTTATGTTATACTAACGGCGGTGAATTGTGTAGCATAGGTTACTTATGGACAACGTTTGAAATGAAAAATCATTCAAAATGTTGGTGACTATCAAGCCCAAGAAAAACATTCTAAAATTGACTAAAATGAATTAAATTAAATTAAACTATTGAAAAAACTTCTGGTTATTCGTAGATGAAGCTACAAAAATATCTCATACTATGTTACATAAGCATGTTACCCCTTCATACGAGTTGATGCCACCAACGAGGCCAGCAAACACAAGTCACAACGTTGTCAAATACACAAGAATCGATTTTCAATGCAAAATCACTTAATCATATTTTCAAGTTATAAATATCGATAGACAGTTTCCAAGATATATGCCACCTATTTATAGGGTTTTGATGAAATTCTTTATTTTCTGAAAATAATTGAAATTGATTTGAAAATCATTTCGTTTTCTTTCCCATGCAGTCAGATAATAATCAGAGAAAAGTTAAGGAATTTCACAATAATAGTTAGATTGACAACGTTTATTAAAATTAATATATGCACAGTATTTTACTGCATATAATTCGATTGTTTAGCTACAAATATATAATTCTTTGAATTAAATCTGTAGAGAAGTACAACCTCTTTAAAATATCTGCCGTGTCCATCTAACAATTCAAACAAATACAATAATAATACTAAATAAAATATAATTCAACACAACGACAACTACTATCGTATTATGAAAATTTTGTATTCATGATTTAATTTACTGATAACAAAAGCTTCATTGCATTTTTACATCACATACACAAAATGAAAGGAAGAAAGAATCTTCAACAAAAGAGAAGAAATAGGAGCCATATTCTCTATATATTGCTTGGTTTTTTCTTGTTTATCTTATCACCGCATTAACATTAACTTTGTTTAATTCATGTTTTTTTTGCGAGTGTGTCTGTCTCTTGTTGCTTTAAAGAGTTCACCACTGTGTCTGTGTTGTAAAATACTAAATTACGTTGAAGTGTACACAAATTATCACATATATCATTATCTTACATGTCCAATGTCCAATTAGCGATATCCAAAAACATTGTCTATTAAAAATTTATTAACTACTGGGAATTTTGCATTAAACTTCGTTTTTCTTTGACATCAAATACTCGTTATGTAAAATCATATACACATCTTGGATGGGAATCGAACTCACGACCTCTGGCATTCTAGATCAGTGCTCTGTTTCTAAGCCACCAGATACTATATTGGTGGAATTTATCTAATTTTTCTATATATTGATGCCAACGAGTATTATTACTTTCTTGGTGACTTTTTTTACAAAAACAATTAAATAATTAAAGTGATATTCATTATTTATTTTCCGACGCTATTTTTTATAGTTTATTTCTAATTAATAAATTGCAATAAATATTTTATACATCAGATTATTTTAATAAATATTAAGCATTTTTCACCTAAAAAGAAAGTTTCAAAACATATGAAAGAAAGTAATAATAAAAATATAAAAAATTTATGAAAAAAAGTTATGTGTGATAAAAATTTTGGAGGTGGAGACATCAGTATGTCGGATCAGGTTGTCGCAAAGCAGTCTAGGCAAGCGATTGAAGTCACTATATGTAGTCTCTTATCTAAAAGTTTTTTTCGGTTCCCGTTTAGACTATAATGAAAAAATTCGTTACGCAGGAGTTGCATCAACTTATCGAATTTCATAAGAATACATAAATCAGTCTCTAGCGGTCATAATTTTAGTGTGATTAAAATGAAATATAATATCTGATATGACTTTAGTATTTTCAAAAATTAAATTTATTAATAGCCAAAATAAAACGGTATAACGATTATAATTTATAGTTACTATGGAAACGACAATCAAAATTTTTTACAATAAAAAATATTTTATGTATTCGTATCAAACAAACACAAAATATTAAATATCTCTCTTAATATTAGAATAATCGAAAAATGATAAGGAGTAATGTTGTAGAAAATCAAGTTTGTTACAATTCAGTATTTGATCATTTTTCTCAAACTCTAATGTGAACAGAGATATTTAGAATTTTAACTTTCAATCTTTAATTGTAACTATTTCTGTAAATATAACTGTAGAAGAAAAATGATAAGAAACAAAATTACAGTAAAACTTTATACCTACAACTTAACTCGTGATAAATTTTTCTATTTTTCAAATATTAAGGGAGATAGTCAAATTTTGTTTTTCCCCCTCCCTCTAAACCCCTCTTTCCCCTCGTCAGATTTTACCCATTAACGAACTTGACCTTTAGAATATCAAAAGCGCCACAAATACAAAATTTCATTCCAATCGGGATAAAGCTGTAACCGCTAGAGAGTCCACAGATATTTATTTATATACATATACAAATTTTAGCGATAGTGATTTTTACCATCTAATAGGTAGGATCGATGGAAATTTGACGAAATTTTTACGAAATTCCAACATTGGTGCAAAAACAATAGCTGCATTTCCTTTGGAGAAAATTCGCTAAAAAGCCGAAAATTAAGATTAGACATGGAGACCGTTTAACGGGTATTCAGTCTCTTAATATTATAAATTGTTTTAGTAAATGTTTAAGGTTGTCATCTGAATGCAGCCACTGTATAACCTACCTACTACCATTGTTATGTTTAATAAATGAAAATGAATGAATGGATGCACTCACTGTATTACAGCAAAACTAATTAATGTGCCTGATATTTATTATGATTGCATCAAATTAATAAGTATAACACTTGGTTTCGTTTTGAGAAAGCCTTAATATTAATAGTAAAGTATAGTTAGTTATGTTACGAAATGGAACAATTTGTTGAAAATCAACAGTACGCGTCTCTTGATTAAAGCAGGAAGCATGCACTAAATATACAAATGATATTTCTAGAACAAAACTATTGCTTTTACGTAGACAAATATCCCCGACAAAATATCCTAGGACAAAATATCCCAGGACAAAATATCCCCGGGACAAAATGTCACCAGACAAAATATCCCAAGGACGAAATATCCCCCGACATAAAATCTTTTGATACTGAAAAAAAAATAGCTCGAGTTGTTCGGGTTTACGAGTTTTTGGGCGTTCGCACTATAGATCTATAAGTTTCAAATATCGTGACAAAAATTATTGAAATTAAATAAGGTAACTATTACAACCGAGTACTATAATCTTTCACTTCATCGGTCATACCCCGAGCTGGTCGGGTTTGCGTGTTTTTGGGCCCCACACTAAAAGGCGTTCTATATATTTGAGATATAGTGTGAAAAATTATTGAAACTAAATAAGGTAACTTTAACAACCGAGTACTACAATCTTTCATTTCATCGGTCATACCCTGAGCTGGTCGGGTTTGCGTGTTTTTGGGCCCCACACTAAAAGGCGTTCTATATATTTGAGATTTCGTGGCAAAAACTATTATTATTATTCTTGATATTATTCTGTGATTTCAAAGTTTTCGAGATATTTTGTCGGAGATATTTTGTCTGGGGATGTTTTGTTCCGGGGATGTTTTGTCTGCTTTTATATGCCTCTAAATAAATAGATAATTTTGAAAAATACTAACTCTTTTGTTAATTATATTAGTTCATACCTACTAACTCTTTTTATAATTATATGAACTCATAACTATATAAAGTTATTTATTTTGAATGTTTATTTTTTCTTTCATGTAATAAACAATTGATCTATTTCTGAGAATATATTGAATTATCTCATGCATCTTTAAACAATATGTGTATCTGCAGGCAAAATATGTTACCATAACATTTTGATATCAATATTGTAATATCAATATTATGAGTATTAATATCCTCCATATTGTGAGTATGATATGTAAATTGCAAATATAAATTATAGAGTTACAGAAAATATGGCCAGGCAATAAGTTGTAGTAAAATTTATTTACTTATACAACGATATTTCTGATAAATTTTTTCGTTTTACTAATATTACGAGAAAAATTTCTTATACCAAATTAATTCGCAATTTCGGAAAATATTTCGAATAAAAGTTTGAATATTTATTATGTACAATAAAATCTCAAATTACAAGGACTAATTAGAAGAATATGAAACTCGACACAATGATAACTATCTATTATACATATAAAGAGATAGATCGAGATAGATCGACATAGATCGAGATAGATCATGATAGATCGAGATAGATCGAGATAGATCGAGATAGATAGAGATAGATCGAGATAGACAGACATTTTTCGTTGTTTATATCAAAACTATACGCCAGAAGACTTTGTTCATATTTTTAACATAATTTTCAGTAGATTGTTTAACAATTTAATTTCATGTTTTTGAAATTTTTGTCTTTAGTAGTTATAGTTTAATTTCATGATAAACATGCGATGAAACAGATATTCCCTATGTATTACGCGTTTAATTCCAATTTTTGAAAACTTATTCTTAAGAAACTGGATGTCAGATCTATCCCAAAAAATTAATTTATCTGTATTTACTATTGATTAATAACATATTCAAAATTCAGTTCGTTACCTTCACTTTGCTTTAGTGCGCGTATAATCTTAAATTGATTTTTTTACAAAACAATTTGAGTATAAATCCTTTTGAGTATAAATTGTGTTAAATGTTTTGTGCAATCTAATATGTAGATATATTCTATGAATCAATATAATTAATGTTATAAAATTTCGTAAATTCTTTCTGAAATGAAACAATTCTGGAAAATAGTTATGATTTTTAACATGCTTTTATTAGCTTGACTTGTATGTATCTATCTATCAATGTATGGATGTAATGTAATAATGTAATAATCTGAAATTTTGCAGATGTATTAAAAACCGATGACAATACATAAATATTTGAAACAAATTAAAAAAAATTATTAAAAATTTAAATTGTTGAGTAGCTATAATACAATTTTGCATACCTCTAACTTATATATAACGATTTATAGTGAGATAGTAGTATATAGTATCATTAAAAAAGTCATCAACAAAATTTTATTAAAAAAATGACATTTGCAACTGCTCAAATGAGGAAAAACATAATTATTTGATATAAATTTCCTGTGCTATATTCGATATATACTTTCTTTGGTAAGAATTGGTTTCATTCCAACATTCGTGGGAATAATAATGAAGAATGACAACACAAAAAATAATTTTGTTTTAAGAATAAAACACAAAAAATAAAATTTAGAAGTTAAAAATATTGAGAAAACATGCTTTTATTGAAATATATGAACTAAAAAATGCAAAATAATTTAAAATAGAATGGAATAAACAAATTGACAACAAAAGTAACAATAATGTAAACAAAATTACGGGGTGCTCCCTACTAACGTATTCATAATGGTTCTATTTTTACAAGAATAAGTGGAGAGCACCCCATGCTTTTGTTTACATTAAAGATAATTTTGTTGTCAATCTCTTTATCATATTATTAAATTATTTTGCATTTTTAGTTCATATTCCAATAAAAGCATGTTTTTTTATGTTTTTTTAAACTCCAAATTTTATTTAGGTTATAAAACTTTTGTAAATTCTTTCTGCAATGAAACATTACTATGGCAATTAGTCATCGTTTTTTTAATTTAAGCAGAGTAATTAAAGATGAATAATTTTATAGCACTAGAAAATGTTTCCGTGTAGTTATCTAATAAGACCAGTCCAAGTGGCCGAGTGGTTTAAGCCGTTATGTTTGCGCAATATGCTTACTTGGAAACAAGGGAACGGTTAATTAACTAAACTGTCGTCGTATGGGCAAGAACGAAGTAACCGGCTATGCTTGAAAAGGTTTTCTGCAGTTTCCTTCACGAACTCCAGATGAATATCGGCATAGTTCCTATCATAGTCGGCTGTAGCCGCATATCCCACCAATTTCTAGGCTATACACAAAAAGTCCTTTCACTCCACTCACATTCTCACATCCTTAGGTATCACAATGCACCTTATGGTCGAAGTGTAGCCCGTCCAGGGCAGCCTCTACAATCTATCCATTTATCTAATAACACGTTGTTTAAAAATAGTAATATTTTTAATGTGGATCAGACTTTCCAATGTTAGTACTTATACAATAGGGAGAACATCAAACAAAGCCCACTTAGCCAGCTAGTAGAACCACTAATAGTAAATAGATAGTTAAGTTAGACAGTCGGTAGTACATAGTTATTGTAGAATTGTGAGTAGGTATAGTGGTTGAAGTAATAATAATAAGTTCTTTGATAATAAGAGAATAAAGAAAAATCACTCTTAAAATATATATATATATATATATATATATATATATATATATATATATACGTATATATATATATATATATATGTATATGTATATATATATAAATATATATTTATATATATATATACTTGTAAAATACGTTTTATTTGTGTGTAATGTTGAATTAGTTAACTATTACTACCCCAACTCTCCACTATAGACAGCTACAGCTAAGTTGGTGATTATGATGATGATGATGATATTTTATTGTTCTATTTTTCTATATTTTATGTTGTACACAATACTACACACACACACACATACACAGCAAGCATTCTATATCATAATTTTCTATGTCTTTGTCCGTTATGTTATCGGACTGAATGGTGATTTAACACACAGAACGGAATTATGTTGAATATAATGAAAATATAGATATGCACTTATAGGTTTGTTTTGCACTTTTAACTTGTGTGAAAGACTTTTCTATGTCCAATTATCCTATGTATCTCGCTAATTCGGTAACATGACAGCATCACTAACAACGTCATCCTAAAAAAAATACCCTCATAAGAGCACTCCATGAAAAAACAGCCGTTTTATGAATTAACTCTGAGATTGTACAATTACATTCCATAGTAATAATTCAATTAAACCTTTCTTTTTGTAGGATATAAATAAGAATAAATGGTACCGACATTCAAGTAGAATTTTTCGCCTGTAAGAAATAAGACATGATGACATAGACTTTTGATTTAAAAAAAAATTAAGCCGTCGCGGTGGCGACTGACAGATGTCGAAAATCGAAACATCGAAACTATTTCGTATAGAAAATATTCATGAAAGGGTAGTTTATTAAAGAGAATAAATATGACATAATCAAAAATAAAACATTCAGATTTTTTTAAAGAAAAAAATTATTCTTTATTTAAAAAAAACATATTAATTTAATACCAACAAATTAAATAATTAAAACTTGAGACAGCTCAATTCTTTCAAACAGTTACTTAAACTATTATTATTAACTATTTTATATAGAACATATGCATTGCCACCTATTAATGAGTTTTTGAACCTGTATATGTACCGCCATCTAACTTGTTGATCGCATGGCGAGAAAGTTTTGCCAGACCGTTTTCAGGTAACAAACAGTAACAAACGGTCAACCTGCTGCAATAAATGTTTCACATCAAAATTTACACTAAATTACAAAAGTGGGGAGCGTTTTTCAAAATTTTGCAGTCAATTTGTGCCAAATCTATTTATTTTTCGAAAAAATGTCTTGAAAAAAATAAAAATTAGAACATCCCTTATTCTAAGCATTTTTTCGAAAACAGAATGGATCGACAGAAATCGAGTTTTTAAAAAAAGACACGACTTGTGTGGTTGAGTGTACATACTAGAAATGTATCTAGAGCTGAAATAATTTTGGTGTTTACAATGTATAAAAAAATATTGAAAAAATAAATTATAATCCATAAAAGTTTAGTCTTAGATTTAAGAATATAACACTCTTCATTTTCAATCGTGCTAGCGATAATATAATAGGTAATGAAAATAATATATAACTATTCGAAAACTATACAATCTCCGCATTTTACAATCTTTGTAAGACAGTCACCAAACTAGCAACGTATAACATATCTTCCTAAAATATATTTCTAAAAGCAAATTCATACTGATGATGGTTAATTTGTAGTCATCGTACGTTCTTATATAATAGAAATATTTGATCTAGAAATTGGGAAAGATCTTGAAAATTAATATCAGTAACTTAGAATTGTTTTTGATTATCTTTATATTGCAATGACGGTTTACAGATTATAGTTAAAATTTACTCTTTAAGATTAAAAGCATTACATTAAAAGCACTAACTTGCTATTCATTTTAAAAACATTATCTTTTTTGAAACTATTGAGTTAAATAGTCAGAAGCACAGACAAATCATCGAAGTACTTAATAAAAAAAATTAATTTTGATGTTTGAACCATACTGTTTTTTGCCTTTCCTAAAGAACAACATAGAAAAGAATTGGCATTGTTTGTTCGTAAGTAGATAAAACCGACAATTGAACATGATAAGTAAAATTCACTTATTTACTTTACTTTATTGTACCACACATACAATAATAAATTGATTCATAAGATGCTTTTGCATTTATTGTAAGTGAAGTAATGTATTATTTATGCCACAGAGTAATTTCCCGTTTTATAGAGAATAATATAATAATATATCCAATATACTATTACAACACAATCTACAAACCACTGAGAAGCCAATTATTCTGTTTATTCTTTAGTTTAAATTACCTACTACATATATAGATTATTATTGTTTGATATTCAACTAGACCAGGGTCTTCCAAATTGTGTTCTGTGGGCAGTTGATAAGTAGTCCATAGTTAACACATTTGTTTCAACGTTTTGAAAATATATTGACCGAGTATTGCTGATCTATGTACCTTACAAGACCAACTTTTTGTAAAATAATTATAAAAACAAAAGATTGCGTAAGAAACAAGAATAAATAGCAATTTTGTAATATTGATTATATGTGCATCGAATATTTCCAAAAAATTATCACATTTTCATAAGTTTCAAAGACGAGGCTAAAAGGAAATTACAAATAAATGCTATAAACAAAGTATGTTCGCTGTCCAAATTACAACGCATTAGACTGAACTGCTTACAATTAGGGGATTTCAAATTAATTTAACAATTTTAGGATGGAGTTTTCAAAACTGATCTGTACTCTTGATAAATCTGAATAAAAAGCAACTTTAATAATAATAATGGGGTTTTATCTCCGTTTCTGAGACTCCACGGTGTATAACAGAGGCCACCCACAACCTGAATTGATTTATCCTTGCATTGGTGATGTGGGTGGAGGACTTGGACTTTGTAAGCAAACGGCTGCAGCTGACTTTGATACCAGCTGTCTCAATATTCATATGTAGTTCGTGAAGAAAAACTGCAAAAAACCTTCACAAGCATAACCCGTTGATTCATTCTTGTCCAAACGGCGACAGTTTAGATACTTATCCGCCCTGTAAATTATAATTGACAAACTACCGCCGCCAGAATTCGAACTAGCAATCTCCCAGTTCCAAGCAGAGCACCTGTGGCACATCTGCCACCTGACTGGTAGTCTGTAAATATATTTTTGTAAAAACAAATTTTTTGAAGTATAAAGAATACATTTCACTAATAAACTTGACAATTTAAGGACTCAATATCTCGGAAGTCATTAAAAACTTTATTCTATTTTATTGACACTTGTTATAGTTTATAATTTAAGAGTTTGACGCCTATAAATGTCTGTCTGTGGGTCTGTCTGTGGCATTTTAACTCTCAAAAGCATGGACCGATTTAAATGCTGTTTTTTTATTAGATAGCTGGTTTTCTTCGGTGGTTCTTATATTTCATAAAAATCTGTTTAGTCTTTTGAAGATTACCAGCTCTTTTTCAACATGATATATAGGAAAAGTTTCTCTTTTTCTTTCTATATAAATTCGGTGGAGGTAACGGGAAGTTCCTATTATATTTCATCTCCGTTGGAAGTTTTTTTAATTTTTAAGTGTCATGATTAATGAGTTATAAAATAAAATCAGTTTTAATCTCAGTGTTCCATCATATAAAAAGTTTGGGAAACCCTGAACTAGACTATCTCTTCTACTTTACGATATATATATATATATATATATATATATATATATATATATATATATATATATATATATATATATATATATATATTTAATTATAATATAATTAGTAGTGACTGAATAAATACAATATTTAAACACGTTTGTTTAAGTATCTAATTGGTCGTCTTATTAATACGAATTCAGAAAAAAGTACGAAATATTTGGAGCCGTCATTAGTTCAAATGTAAGATATACACATTTATGAGACTTTCTTGTATGTAACTAAGTTTGTAAACTAATGTGTGAAACTAATTAAAACTCTCATTATCGCTACAAAGTAGAAATTTGTTAGGGACTATGAACATTATAGGAAATTAAATTTTTTTTAAATGTGAAAGTAATACGATAATCGTGTAAATTATCAAAAAATTATTTTTGTTTTGTAACTGATTTCGTATTACTTAATAAAATTAATTTATATATTTAGAAAAAAATTAAGACGCCCTTTAATTTGCAACAAAACATAAACTAAATAGAAAAATAAGCAAGCGTATAAGTTGTGTATTAAAACCATTTTAAACGTACCGTATTAAAACGTATTAAAACTTATTAAAATACTACTGTTTATTTAAACCTAACCAAAAATATATTGAGGTTAGCCATCTAATTGTTTTTTGCTTTTTAAAACATTCCTAATAAAAGCACAAATTTTAAGTTTTTATAGCTATAATAAATTAGTAAATTAGAAAGTAAATTTTAAGAATTAATTTTCTTACACAGGAATAGTCAACACAACACCTTTTTTCTTACTAATACATAGGTAATTTGTAGATTTAAAACTTAAGTTATAAGAATTCTATTATTATTAGAAGAGATATCGGTCAAAAAGTCAATAAATAAATAGTAATAGTCGTATAACTCGTAAACGGTAAGTGAAAAAAAAAAAATTAAAAACAAACAAAATATGAAATTCAATTATCTACAAGAAAATTTATTACCATTTTAGGCCTAAATTGCACGGTAATGGAGATATTGGCTTATATCTACAGTTTTAAACAGTTTTTCTCAAAATGGCGGCACTTCCGGGGTCGAAATTTGTAAGGATTTTGTTCATTTACATTCAGTACGTGATACTGAACCTAATTTAAAAAAATAATAACTCCTGTAATTTAGTGCCACGCAATATTCTCTATTGATTGTACTAACATCAAACAATACTACACCATGTTGTAATGAAAATTATTAAATAATTTTTTTTGATCCAACACACATTTTAATTATGAAAGTAAAATATTACGAAAAATATTTAACAAAATAATATTTTTCTCCTTGCAAAAAGAAGGAGTTTTTTTAGTATAAAAAGTACAAAAAGAAAATAATGTAGCTCGATTTATTTTTTTTCTTAAACTAAGTTTTTTTTTTAAGTCGAAAAATGATAATAAGATTAATTGTTGCTTTTGATTTAAAGTTTTTTCTATTTTTTAAAAAAATCAAAAATTTAAATAAAATTATTACATTTAATTTTAATCAAAAGTCATACAAATTGAATAAATTGTTTTTCAAAATAACAGATCACAAATAAATAATTTTGTAAAAACAAGATAATTTTTGTAAAACAAATAAACAGAAGTAAGCTAGCTTACAGTTATGAATGTATCATAAAATTTGTATATAGATTTTGAGTTCACACTGGCCGTGTCCATTATGTCTCTGCTTGAATATCAACCAAGCGGGGTATGACTATGGGTCAAACCCAAGTAGAGGTATAATTTTTAATTAATTTTATAAATAGTCTGAACACTCCGACTACGTCCATGGGTGTTGATATACATAATATTCTAGAAGCCTCCATGCGAAAATATATTGTCAAAAACAAAATATTTATTCAAAAATACAATCATATTCTAGAACGACCCATAGCGGGTATATAAACCGTGACCAGTGTCGATTCAAATCAGTTTTAAATCGTGTCTGATGAGTTTTTAAAATCGATCATTGTGCGATTAGTATCAAAGTTTTTTAAATCGTGTCTGATCAGTTTAATATCGACTATTGTCCGCTAGTATCAAAGTATATAATTGTTGTTCAATCCAGATCAAAGTAAAAGTTGGAATTTGTACAATAGTATATTACGTCCTTAGGCCAGAAAGTTGGATTTCCTGGCGTATGTGATGTGATGGCCGAGGCGAAGCCGAGGCAATCATATCACATACGTCAGGGCATCCAACTTTTTGGCCGTAGGTCGTATACTATTTTTCTTGCTCCACCCGCCGAATGTACGCGCTTTCTGGCCGCATTTTACGTGTGTTATTGTAAACAAATGAATAATTGCTATGTTATAAAAACAATTGCTATGGTAGCGGCCAGAAAGTCTCGAGCCTGTAAAAGCGCACTGCAGCTCGAGAAGGCCATGAAAATCGTTCATTCTGGCGTAAAATGCGGCCAGAAAGCGCGTACATTCGGCGGGTGGAGCAAGAAAATAATTTGGTCAAGTAATTCAAAGTTTAACATTGTGTGAAAAAGAATTAAAATAATTGTTGAAAAAGAAATTGAATAATCATTTTTTTTTAAAGCAATAAAATCAGGTTTTTTTTTGTTTCGTAAAAACTTGTGTTTAATTAATTTAATTTTTTTTTCTTTTCTTTAAACAAAAACGTGTAAACAAAAAATATATTTTTTTTTGTTTTTGTCGAGTATCGGAATCATTGCAGGTTCGGGCAGCGCTCCTTTGAGGATAAAGAGAGCCAGGATACCGCGACAACCACATGAATTCATAATAATATTATTTCAATGTTATTAAAATATAATTAGGTATTAGATAAAGAATAAATACAAAAAAAAACTAATATAAATAAATTGCTATTACATTAGGAACACAGTGTGATATTAAATACAGAACAAACATCATTATTTATTAAATAATTCAATCAATATAAAAGACATATCGAGCCATGTTTTTTGTGTTATATTTTTAACTGGTTGGCATTTAAAAACAACTTAAGGAAATAAATTTTCACCCATTTCTAATCCTTGTTTCGATTTGACAATTGACAATAATAATTGCAATATGCGTCCTGGTTTATTATTGATATGTTCAATCTGGTATAATTTCCACACAAAAACGTCACACGCTTTTACAATTAGCTATAAAAGTTATTTTTTTCCAAACTCTTGGAGAACTTGGAGTTAATTTCACATTTAGCGTTTCGATAAGATTTTGTATACAATTTTTTAGCGAGTCCCAACACGAGGTCTCATTCTTCAGAGCTTAAGTATAATTTTTTTAAACTTTTATCTGCGTTATATCAATTTCATTTAAAAATATAATTACCAAGGTTTTATATATTAAAATAAAAATACCAAAACAAAACAAAACAATCTAATCTTTGTCTCTTTATGTTAGCATAATAATAATATACATTAATTTAAAAAAAGTATTATTATTTAGAATTTTTGCCTCGCACATCATAAATTAATTAATAAAATACACTCTTTGAAGTTTTAATTATATTACAGTAAAAAAAAAATTATCTTAGAGAAATACGTTAAACCGCATTGTAAAAGGTTCACACAGTCAAATCTAAATTGCCTTAAGGCTACTAAGGAAAACATCCTTTGACAGAGCTTCAACTTATAGTAAATACTTAAATATAAATACGTAAAAAATGCAATGCAGAACAACTTTACTTTACCTACATAATGCATGGGGTGGGTGGCTTCATTAAAAAGTCATTTGTTAAAGAGTTTTTGTCATTTTGAAACTGTTAGTTTACTATAGGTAATATACATGCCACATACAAATTTAGAGGCTTGGATTTTCACTATTGCATCTCAATCGGCTAAAAAAAATAAAGCAATCTTCAAAATTCAATGCAAAATTTAAAAATTAATCTGACGCAAACTTAATGGCTTATTTTAAGGCCAAGTAAAAAGTACTATTGTTGCAAATTAAATGATTCTGGGGTTTAGTAAAGTTTAAGGAATCGATTAGGCGTGCACGTCAAAAGTTGATGTAAGATTTTGAAATTTTATACTTAATTTTTGCCTTAAACATTCGGTTTTCGAAAATAAATTTCTAATAAAAGTTATTACAATACATATAATAAACAACTTTTATTCGAAGCATTTTTTCGAAAGCCAAATCAATACGGTACAAATCAATTATAATTGTACCATTGTACCATTCATTTGACTTATTTCAACTACAGAATAATACTCTGGGTATACCCATTAGTAATACTTTAAAATCTAGAAATAATATTTTGTTATAATGGGTATGTTATAATTAATTATACTCTCCTCCGAAAAATTGTTTCGCCCTTTTGGCGATTTGCTTATTTTTGATTTTATTACTTCTCTTATATAAAAACGTCTTTTAGATCAACACGCTAATTAAATATGAATGGTAGTCATCTTCTTATATTTTTTAACAAAGTTACAAGTAAAAGCTTGTTAAAATAAAACACATAGAAGAATAGTTGACTATACCATTTCCTATGCATTGAAGTAAGTATTTTATGAAAAAAATGTGGAGAATATTTTTATTTCTGACCGTCTTGAAATATTTTCGGGTTTTTCCATAAGATAACATTCAGAACACGCACATCGACGGAAATCTAACTAAATTAACTTAGAACAAAGTTTTATCTCCGGTAAGTCAGTTTTTAACAATGTGATTTCTATAATTCAAATGTGTTTTTAATGGTTCTTGTTTGCACACCTACAGATTCATAAAGAAATAACTGAATAATTTCTATTACAATGTAACCAGTATTTCTCTAAATATAACTTTTTTTCAAAAAATATTTTTTAATCAACTTTAAAAACATTTTCATGTTTTTAAGATAAAAGAATATACATATATTAATACACAAACATAAATGTATATATATATATATATATATATATATATATATATATATACATATTGAAAACATTTAACTCCATTTTAATTTTAATGCGGAGTTCATATATGGGGACACGTTTACATCATAGAGGTAATTTCAAGATACCATGGAAGTTTCTACTGATCGTTAATTCTACTGATTGTTGTTTCATTATTTTTTCAGTAAAAGCTACCAGTTAATTATTCCTTTACTGTCTTCTCGTGAATGGGTAGTACCTCCGCTTCAACGTCCAGTTGGCTACCGGCGGACACCAAACTCGAGCTGGTTTCACTAAACATTAATCTCAAACGAAATGTTGACAAAATATAAGAAGAATGAGACCACTCGCTGTCAAATTTAATGAACAGTAAACCTCATTGTAATCAAAGTCTTCATTTTATAAAAGTATGTTTTTCTATGGATATATGATAATTTTTCTTTTTAAAATGATTTCTATTTACGAACAAGGTTAAGCAATATCCCAAAGAAATTTATACGGAGTTATATTTTTTATACCCGGTATATAATATATATCAGGGTATATTAAGTTTATTTCCGTTTTTGTAGCGGTTGAAAATATTGATCGCAGAAAAAATTGATACCTATAAGTGTTCATAAACTGACATAGTCAGTTTGTCCGCCCGTCTGTCAACACGATAATTAAAAAAACGAACAGAGATATCGAACTGAAATATTGTATGTGAGCTTTGTAGGGTCAAATACGTGAATGGTGAAGATCGGATCATGTTTGTGCAAAATTGGCATAACATTCTATCTTTGAAACGTTAAGAGACAGAACAAAAATTAAATGACACAAAGCGTTCATTTTTAAAAAATAAACAACTTTTCTATATACCGGGTATTTTAGCAGTTAACTCAGTTAGTTGTTATTTTCACTTGTTTTCGTATACATATTCGCAAAGTACTACACAAATCATGTTGTGTAAAAAAAATCTTTGTTTTGATTTTCGTACCGATAACTATAACTTTCCTCTACAGGGAAATTAATTAATATTTGTCTTATAATAAATATTATTACGTAGCTTTAAAATGATCGAATTAATTAACACAGCGACCAGCAATAGATCTTTTCACAGGGTCTTATGTGCATGCGATTTTCGGACACTCTACATTAAGATGAACAAAATGTGGAGTATTGTTTACTCATTTCTTCACATTGATTTGTTTGACATTCTGCCCGAAACAAAATCAACTCGTATTTTGAAATGCAAAGGTCTATTACTCATATAAACGGAATGTGATTTGTTTTGAAATTTCCATTAGCTTTACACTTTTTGTTTTCTCACTGAATGAATAACGCGAGAAACGGAAATATTCAATGAATTTTTACTAGAAAACAGAAAAAAAAAACTTGGAGAATTATATTCACTTAGATGGTGAAAGTACGAAATCATGTTGGTTATTCGGTGAAAGGATATGAAAGCATCGCAGATTAGAGTATGAAAATGAGAAAATAAAAGAATTTTTTTTATTATTACATTATTGTATAGGTAGGTGTTGTATACTATATTTTATTTAAGAATGCAATTGTCGAAATACATTTTGTTCTTACCTTAAAAGAGTTTGAAGTATTCAAAATTAAATTTTTCTCTTTTAAACCCGTGACAAAAAATTATTTCCTAACATATATAGCGTTCATAAAAATTGAACCAGTTGAAACATTCTAAGTATTATTGTATGTATATATATATATATAGTAATTTATACGCTTAGAATGTGACTTACTGGTGGTACAATTTTTATGAACGGGAGGGTAGTGCACATTTTTGGAAATTTATTTGTATCTACTTTATTTATTTGGTTTTTGGGACAACGTTTTCATTTTAATAGAAGGTTTACTTTTTTTTAACCTCTTCTACCTCTTCGACTGAATTTGATTCGAATGATTTATTGACAAAAAAAATAGTCCGGGACTCAGGCATGATGTGAAAATATATTATCATTTATACAATGATATTTATAAAAACTATACTTATACTTATAAGTATGTACCATTGCCTATATACAATAGCTGAATATTCATATACAATGTTCAACTCCCAAACACAGATGCCGATGGTTGCTGACTGTTACATCGACGATCGTTACCATGCATACGTGACAGTCTAATCTGCAATTTCATTTTACTCGCCATACGAAATCATGCTTGCATAGTATGCCTCGCTACAGATGTCTCCACATCAAAAATCATCAAGTGAGTGACTTTACTAAGGTAGGATTGAATCTATATGTAAATGAATTTTCTAAATTGTCAACATTACATTAATGAACTATTTGAACAACAAAATAGATTTTAATAAGTTTCTATTAAAAAAACATTTTTAAAAACAAGCTTTTTATAGTAAAAGAGAAATACCAAATTTTTTGTTCCCCCTTCTTCTTAACCCCCCTTTCCCTTGTCGATTCTTGTCATGCTTACCATAAAAATGAATTGCCATCGGAACTGAACCAACATTTAAAATTCAACTCCGTAGGATAAGAGGAAATGACCCGAACATGCATTCATACATATATACATACATACAACATACATACGTACATTCATACATTCGTACATACATACATTGTAAGTTAAATAAAAGCTTGTAAAAATATATATTTTACTATATTAAAATTTTTTCTAAGCAATGAGTTTCAAACTGAATAAAACAAATGAGAATTCGTTGCGTTTCACATTTTTAAGGATTAGTTTGCAATCTTATAAAAAATAATGTATAACAGAATAACGTGTACAACCTCATCTCATAGCGATCGACCGACCAACACACATTCTTTAAACTTTCTTGTGTTCAAAGAAAAATTTAATGAATTTTAAGTGCATTTTCATTTTCTTTTTTATATATAACGTAAAACTCATCATATATACTCACGTATTTGACATAACCATATTATTCTTTTTTTTCATACTTTTTTTTTTTTAAATCTATTATTTTTATTATATAAATACTGCAATAGCCCACGATATCTATATCTCTTCTCGTGAGATGGTGTATTTATATACCAGCAACAAGCCGCCTTAAGATAATATGCGACTATATACCATGGATATTACGGTGATATTACTTACATCTACTGTTTTTTTTTTATATATTCTTTTTTCTCGAGTATAATTTTTTCAGTGGAAAATAAACTTTTATGTATTCATGAATATTTTATTTCATATTAATTCATTTTCGTACATATATACGAGTATACAGTTTCTTAAATTAATTGTTTAGTTATTTATTAATGTTACTTTTTTATTATTTTATTTTCTACTTAAAGTGCGTTGTTCAACGTCAATTTTCATTACCACTATGGGTATAATGGATTCGGTCTAAAAATGTTTATTTTCATTTTGCATATACAATTTTCGTCATGAAAGTTTTTTCCTATATGACTATGCAACGATTAAAGAGCCTATCTTTAATATTTGTGCTAAAAGTTGTAAATTTATTGTTATACCCAGTATAAGTAAATACACAAGGTATATTCAATTAAGTCCTGACTTTGTATATATATTAATCCTTGACATTAATGCTTGGAATGGGTGTTCATAAAATGGCCTAATTCAGCCAATTACGCTAATCCATCTGTCCGTGAACACGTAAATCGAAAACGAAAAGAGATAACGAGCTGAAAATTTACATATGTGTTCTATAGCAAAAGAGTGAGGTCAAGTTCGTTAATTGGCAAATTCGGAACGTGTCTCCCCCCGCCGGAGTGGGAAATATACATCTTTAAAACCGTAAGAAATAGAAAAAAGATTTAATAACAAAAAGTCTTTTTCTTTTTAAAATAAACAACTTTTGTTTGAAAATTTTTGTTAATAAACTCAATACTCTTCTCATAATTTGTGATTAAATGTTCCTTGGAAAGCAAATTGTTATCAATTCGAATACGCAGAATTGTTAACAATTCAATCACTGATATACGACTCAGTAAATAGGGGGTATTCAAACAATTAACTCAGTTAGTTGTTACATTACTTGTTTTTCTTGAGTGTTTAACATTTGTTTAATCCTGCCACGGAACTTATAGTACCATGATAACAAATGACACTAAATTAGACTAAGAGTTTTCTCAAGGAGTATTCTAATAAATAATTTATTTTTAATCACATTGAAAAATAAATATGATAGAAGCAAACATAAATAAATTCCCATGCCCTCTTAAAAACAATGGTTTTATTTTAAAACAAAAGTTGCACTAAAAAGTAGAAACAAATTTTTTTCAGTAAATAGAAGGGTTGATTCGAATAGTTTTCAACATATGTAAAAAGGAAACCATAGGCCTGAGAAATTTTCTTTTGTTATACTATATGAGGTTTTCATTTTAAAAATGTTGAAAATTATTCGGATCAAGTTCTAATTACTGAAAATAGAATTATTTTCTAGTGTCATTTGGTTTTAAATGAAAACAATTGTTTAAAAAAATTAAATAGACTGAAAATACATTTTATTTTGGAGTGCCTCTCCACTACTTCCCATTTTTTATAAACGCTCCCACGAAATTGTTATTTCAGGAAGTATATTCAAGTACCATCATGAGTTTATCTAGCCAGATGATAAACAATATTGTCATCAGAATTCCATGCATTTTCAAACTTCCAAAATGATACAACTATTAGAATTTAAATTTCAACCACGAAGTTTTCATACACGCACGAAAAAAAAAGGGGCGGTTGATTGACTAAACTGTCGGCGTATGGACAAGAACGAAGTAACCGGCTATGCTTGAGAAGGTTTTCTGCAGTTTCCTTCACGAACTCCAGATGACTATCGGCATAGTTCCTATCATAGTCGGCTGCAGCCGCATATCCTACCAATTCCTAGTCTACTCACAAATTCATTCCACTCCACTCACATCCTCGCATCCTAAGGCATCACAATGGACTTTATGATCGAAGTGTAGCCCGTCCAGGGTAGCCTTTACAATCTACCTCTCATACAGGCACGATGTCGAATCATTGAAAAGAAAACTATTGAAAAAGTTGTCCGGTAGAAATCAATTTGATTGCTTAAAACATACACACCTTTTACGTTGTACCTTGACTCTATTTTTGATCTTTATAGGCCCATTAATTTAGGGTTATGAAATCGATTTTGGACCACTAAAAACAGACTCTACATTTTTACATAACATGATTTTAGCCTGTTTTAAGGCATAGCCTTCTTTTTCTATATTTTTTGAGAAAACTATTTATTTTTGTTTTTTGAAATCTAACAACAAAATACCAATTTTTATTACAGATGTAAATATGGTTGCAGAACCGAAACCACATCAAACAGGTAGAAAAAGGCAGAATGTGTCTAAAACAGGCAATGATTGGTGAGT
Source organism: Nineta flava (assembly GCA_963920215.1). NCBI lineage: Eukaryota > Metazoa > Arthropoda > Insecta > Neuroptera > Chrysopidae > Nineta > Nineta flava. The sequence goes on from OY986041.1 coordinate 75,328,456, forward strand.
TTATTAATTTTTTTTTGATTTTCATCAAATTCATAAATATATTCATAAATATAAACAAACGTTTTATAAAGTAATAATCGTAAATATAAATTATGATATAATATACTTAAATGTAATAAAAATTATAGTTTAATTCCTTCTATTCTTATATTTTTAAAACCTTTATAATTATGATAATTAATAATATATTAGATTGATACAACTATATAATGAGCATCATATACTTAGAAAGTCTATAAAGTTGTATTTACCGAGCGCTAATAGTGAATTTGATCCATCAAAATAAGCTTAAAAACCCAAATTTTGAATCCGATTTTTGTTCGTTTTCAATTGATTGCGTCGGAAATTATCCTATTTTAGTTATAGCAGGAGCTATTGTAATAAATTATTATCAATCGATGAGAAATGGAGTAAAAAAACGTTAAAATTAGAGAAAAATTCGATGTCTATGATTTCGATAAAAACTACTTTTTAAGCTTATTTTGATCCAGCGAAAACGATGCTGTTTGTTAAAATACGATACGATTAACGGTTTTCAAGATATCAGACCCATGGTGCTAAAATTCAAAACTGTATGAATTGAGAAACGAAATGCGTTGGTTGTTAAAATGAACCTGATTTTCGTACTATTTGGGTCAAAATTACCCTAGAAAATGATTATTACTAAAATCGAGAACAAAAATTTTATTAGTTTTTTCGCATTTTTTCCAAAGAGGTACATCATTTAAGGGGATACCCCTTAAAAAACTTGCAAAAATTGGAGAAATTATTATATCCGCGATTTTGATTTAAACTTCGTTTTAAGCTAAAATGGACCTAGCGAAACCGATGGCGTTAGTTAAAATACGATACGATTAACGGTTTTCTAGATATCAGATCCATAGTGTAGAGATTCTATATAAATTCAGAAGCGATAATTTTGAAATGTGTTGGTCAGACGTTAAAATGATATTGTACTTTTTGGGCCAAAATTACTCCAGAAAAAAGTTTTTTATTAAAATCTATAACAAAACTTTTTTCACATTTTTTGGAAGGAATCAAAAATGTTTGAGAAATTTTATTACCCAGGTAAATTATTTAAAATAGCAAACACTACCCATTTCCAAAAATTCCAATGATACTCATATTTGCTGGATATACGATATTGGAATATTGAAATTGTTTCCTTTTATTTCATCGCAGGAAGCAAAAAGAATCCTCTACCTGAACTGTCGAGTCAATTTTAATCGAGGCTTTTTAAATTTTATTAGAACAGTATTCATTATTTGTTTTGTTTGTCATACCAAACTTATAGACCAATGTTCTAAAATAGTATATTTGGCAAAATACGTTAAAATTTCAATATTGAAACAATATATCCATATTCATGAATTGTTAGTTACTTGTATAGAAAAGTAAATTGTCTGTATAAAAATCAAATCCATAAAAATATACGATAAAACAAAGCATTCAATTTATTTTGTTCAGGTAAGTATTAATTATTTAAATGATCATAATAGTTTGATTTAAAAAATAAAAGAAGAAAAAGCATATACGAAGCGAATTGACTTTTATCCATAGATATGTATGGTACACATACAATAGTGTACTACAATACAATACATTATACATACAAATAAGTAAAACAAATGTTCATACCATCACAACACAAAAGTGGTTTATTACGTATTTAGTAGGTAAATGTGATCTCTAACTTTTACCAATATTTTTATATTCAGTAAAACAGTACCTCTGCGTATACACTCGTATATAGAGTAAATCAGATTAAAGTTGTCTGGGATTTTAAATTATATATGCTATTGTATTTGGTTGCTTTTACTATTTATAAATATTTCAATACTCACACAGAATTGATTTTTACCTCTATACACAGATTACAAACGTAGTTTGTTCTGTACAAAGGTAATATTTTCGACTTTCGAAAATCGATATTGAGTTTTCACTAGTTTTAATTAGTGTTTCACAAGTCACGAGGCGAGGCGAGGTTTTGGTGTCACGTCGACTCGCCTTGCTTTTTTAAATATCATCATTTTACCTCGGCCGAGGTACAATTTTTACTAACTTTGACTTATTTTGTATGAATGTACATAATATGGTAAAAAAAACTTGTAAGAAAATAAATGTATTTAAAACAGGGAATATAAGTTGCTTTGTATCTAAATTTTTATGACTCCTCGAATGAAAATAGTCAGTTCAAAAAACATTGGCAGGCAGAAAGTTAAACAAAAAAGGGCTGCGCTTTTTGGCGTGACAAAAGTACTCTAATATAATCAATGGAAATCTACATATTAAGTCACATTTAGAATTGAAAAAATTACGTAAAGAAGTTCGTTCCTGACGGGGGTCTCCCGACCGCACAATTTTTTTTCTCTCTAAAATAAGAATATGCAGTCGATCAACAAAATAAAAATAATTCATTTACTTTTCTTTATAAAATTTGCAAACCGGCGATTCACAAATTTATGGTTATTATTATAAAAAGTAATCATGGCATAAAATTTCTTTTTCCTTTTAAATGCATTTCTTGCTTCATGTTTTTTGTAAAATTACATGTTACTATATTATTTTATAAAAAAAATTACTTTTTGTAAATTTGTCTCGGCCAAGGCGAGGTTTTTGGAACAATATACATCGCCTCGCCCGGTTAGTAACAAGGATTAAAATTTTGAACCTTGCCTCGCCTCGCCTTGTGCCTCGTAACCGAGGACCGAGGCGAGGCGAGCTTACCTCGTAGTCTCGGTGAAACACTAATTTTGAATACTAAAATTTGGTGGAAGTAATCTATGGAATATGATATATGAACTCATAATTAGTGTATGGAAAGAGGAAAAGATACCCAAAGAATAACTTTAAATTAAAACGTGATCTCAATACAAACTTTCACCGTGGATTTCATCTTCTTAGGGGTTGATTTTCGAAAAACACTGAAACACGTATTTCTATGTGTATAGTTTCCACAGAAATCTAGTTTATAGTTTATATAGAAGTGCCTGCATTAACAAAAAGCAATTTGTCAATACATTTAAAATATAAAAAGTTGACGTTTCGAATTATCAAAAATTTGTAAAAAAATTCTTCTTCTATTTTACCCCATTAGGGGAAGGGGAACATATCTTTCAAATTTCTTGTTTCTAACTGAAATTGCTTTGACTTGGCGATAATGAATCAGTCAGGGCATGTAATTTTTATGTATAAATATTTAAAATAATAACTCTTTTTTATTTTAATTCATACTGATTGTATTTTAAATCATTATGTAAACAAATATATCGCGCTTTCCTTCTATAATTGACCAATTACTATGTTCATCTCTTTATTTAAATTTTATGAACATTAAAAAAAAGACGTTGATGATGATTTAGAAATTTAAAAAAAAAAAAGTCAAATAATTAAAATAAAATCGATATATTCTATACAATCATTTTCAAACTCTTCTGGAGCCGCAAGCAGTAATTGCTTTTCAAATGCAGAAACAATTCAAGTGTTATGATTTTGTTGTTAATAAAATATACCTGGAATTATGATCTTGTCTATCCAAGAAATGTGGGCGTGGTCGTTATTTTACTATTTTTGAATTAAAATAACTTTTTAACTGTTTATTCCTAAACGATGATTGAAAAAATAGTCCCTTATAATTCCGTAAATAGTATACATGCGAAAAATCACCACTGTAGCGCTTTTCATTCAAAAGTTATATCGGGGTCAAATCTCATTTAATATTTCGGCTACTAATATCACGGTAACATACACAGGCACAAACCCCATAAACTCGGCCTGTCGCACTACCGTGCTCTAGATATGTAAAAAAACAATTGAAATATAAACTATAGTCTACATATAGAGGTTCCGCGGCATCTACATCAGATTTTTTACATTCGAACGATTATATTCGAACGAAATTTTTTATATCTGTGTATTGAACATCTAATTTGAGAAATTTGTTAAGTGATTTTTGACGTAAACATTTCAATTTTCAGTCAACTCACTCATTCCTTGTTTAAAACACATGCAATGATGGCAAAATGTCAATAGTTTGTTTTCCGTTAGTGTATGGTTTATTTTTGTTATTGAGATTTAGGGATGAGCCTTTTAGGTAGGCGGCATAATTGCAAATTTTGTTATAAGAAGTTGTGTAGCAAAGTGTATCGATGCTAATCATTCTGGAGAGAGTTATAATCTCATAAAAATATGGATCGTCCTTTGGTCAATCTTCCCGTATGTTATACAAATTATGTTTTTGATTTCGATTCCTTGATGTTTATCGATTTGCTCAAAATCGATTTGGTTAATTTGTGTGTAGACGAATGTTCATGATTATGATAATTCAAAAACGAAAAGCGCTAGAACGTTTAAATTCAAATATATTTAATATGACAAAGATTTAAAATATAAAGTTGTGATCTCACCCGAATTTGGGACTTTGTTATATAAGTGTTTTTTTTAGTTATTTCAAACTAGCCGTTCGCGATGCACAATTAAAGTTTAAACTGTCTACATAAATCGCGAAAGATATTAACATACTTAAATTGAATGCATATCCTTGGAGACTTGAATGTGGGACATTGTTATAGTGATTTTTTAGTTATTTCAAACTAGCTGTTACCCGCCCGTTCGCTGGGCGAAATTTAAAACTTAGAAATAATTTGTCGATTTTAATGTTTATTCGAATTTCATGAATTTATTTACATTCTCTATTGGTATAGGTTCAAATTATTTTTTCTTATGCACCGCGCCTGTATTTATGCCAAAAGAGCGAATTTGAAAGTTGTTTATTTAAAAAAAAAGATCATTTTTTATATTTTTCTCCCCTTCCCCTTATAATCAAAATTTCGCAAAATCCTTTCTTAAACGATGCCTACAATATAAAATCAATACCCATTCCAAATTTCAAGTTCCTATCCATATGATACGTCAGCCAGGACGTTACGTTTTACATAGATAGAAGATATATTAGTTCTTCATTTGCACCGTGTTCATATTTATTGTAAAACTGTTGAATGTACACTCCCATCCAATAAAATTGAACCGACCTGAACCGAATCAGTCTCTCACAATTTTGATTATTCTTGTAGTAAATGTTTTTGACAGATACAACATTTTATTTTACTTTTTTACGTAAAAAGGAGATATAACACTTAACATGTATTTACATTAGATATTCTTACTCTATCACTGACTTGTTTAAATAAATAAATAATATAAAACTTCCATTTCTTTTTTCACATTTAAAAAATATATTACTTATCTTTATAAGAAAATTAACATTTCAGGTTGGTTCAATTTTATTGAACGGGAGTGTATGAACAAATATTTCAATCTAAATAGTGGTAATATGAACAATTATCGAATTGCCTATTTTTAAGGGAAGGAACATTTTTGTCTTTGAATTTTGCTTCTACCTCTTACGGTTTATCCCCACTGCTAATTAATTTATCATTGTTTTTATTTAATTAGGTAAATGACAGAAAGCACAGTCGTTCAAATTGGACGGTATTCTGTAAATTGCTATGGTTCGTTTAATTCAGTTTTCGAGTTTTTTATTCTTTGAAATATAAACTAATCCAAAACACCTTTGAGGATGTACCAGCACTGTGTTATGCAATCAGGTTTGATTTTATTAAAAGCACAAATACATAAACACACATACACAACCCATCGACACAAACACTGTTCACATATACAAAATAATGTTGATTTTGAGAAAATAAATAAATTTAAACGTTTATTATCACACGATTTTTTTTAAAAATTTATTTTTAGCTTTACTCTCCTAGTTTTTTTTAAATTCTGTCGATCATTTTTTCTAATACAACTGATAATAGTTGGGCGGGCATGAAGTTTTACATGCTTCTAATGAGAGAGAGTGAGAGAGAATGTTAACTTTGATATTAATTATCTCGCGTTCTAAACGGTCAACAATTCTGAAACTTCGGGATTTATTAGAAAACATTATTTTTAGCCTGTGAAAAAAAAAATGAGCAAAATCTGTCGAAAAGTGGTAGTATGCTGATACATCCTTAAGATGTATTTAGCTACTAAAATAAGATGTTGTTAACAATCTGAAGATTCTGTAAATAGAGATAGATAGAAATAGAGAAGAAATTCCGTAAATAACATTAGAATCTTATTTACTGGTGATATTTACATTAAAAACTTTTGAATAAATCATCAATGCAATTTTTTGTCGCTGCATTACATATTCTAAATATTGTAATGTGTATATCAATGAATCATAATTAATGAAAACAAACTGATTTATGTTTTATTCCAAAAATAAATGTCCGTGTTTTTTGTATTTCATAATTTAAATAAAAAATAACGAAAAAAATATATTCATTTAAAAAAAGATTGGAAATATTTATATTATATAAATATTATATAAAAATTATTTTTATGTGTTATTTATTACATATTTTACAAATACTTTTTTTTACTAAATATTCTCAATATTTATTATGTAAAAAATTTGAAGGTGACTCACTGGGTAATAACTTTGTGATACACTAAAATTAAGAGTACCAGCGAGGTTATTACTAAGAGAATTTATATATACTTCATATACATATCAAAATATGAGTCTTAAATATCGGATGTTTTTAGAAGGATGAGAACTTTAAATAAAAAATCAAAATACAAAATGATTAATTTTATCCATGAAATTTTTTTTATTTAGAAGTTCAATGTACACCATTAATGTTTGAATATGATTTCGGATATATGTCCACCTCGGCTGCTCTTGACGATCTACAATCTGTCAGTCCAATTTTTATCGTCTTTTTTGAGCAAATTTGGTCTTATTTCTGCTATAACTCGTTCAATGTTGGCTTCCAGGTCGTCGATTGTTGCTGGTTTGCTAGCCTACACCAATGACTTAACATATCCCCACAGAAAATAATCGAGTGGAGTTAAATCATATGATCTTGGAGGCCAGTTAACAGATCCAAATCGAAAGATAATGTTTTCATTAAATTTTGTTTTTAACAATTCAATGGATTCACGTGCTGCATTGGCTGTAGCTTCATCCTGTTGAAACCACATTTCATCTGGATCGATGTTTTCCATGTTTTCAAACAAAAAATCATTGATCATTGTTCGATAACATGCTCCATTGACCGTAACGTTGGCTCCAACATCATTTTTAAAGAAATAAGGACCAATGATACCTCCAGCCTTCAATCTACCAAACAATTACTTTTTCTGGATGCAATTGGGTTTCCAATATCTGTTCTGGATTTGTCTCACTCCAAAATGTACAATTTTGTTTGTTAACAAAACCATTCAGTCAAAAATGAGCTTCATCACTAAACACAATTTCACGAATTGAGTTTCACCAATTGAAGACTGATTTTCAAAGTAAATTTTAATAATTTCAAAGCGTTGTTGAGGCGTAAGTCTTTCCATGATGAAATGGCAAACTATAATGAATAAAAAAAAACATTAAATAATATTATTGTTATTTTAATAAATTTATCCCTAACCGAAGTTCTATCCTACCAAAAAAACACCCTATAATATGTTGTGAACGCCACGACAAAAGGGTAATACGTGTTCTTAGCAATTTTTTGCTGTAAAATTTAATTCGAAAATAGTCGAAAAACAAAAAATTTACAGAATTTAAAAATAATTCCTTGCAAAAAAGTGTCTAGCCTACCAAGTTAAAAAAGTGTCTCATTTGAAATCTGTTTTTTTTTTCGAAGATCCTAACCATTTCATGAAACGTCGGCGTATTGTACAAACATGAAAGGTTACATGTAGTGCCTAAGTGGTTCGTGAAATGCATTCCATACTTCGACGAATATTGTCTGACATAATCTGCCTTACTTTATATCGTAGTCTCATTGTAAAATCTTTTTTTCACGAAGATCTTAGGCACTTCATGAAAAATTCGCGTATTGTTTCCATGTATAAATTTACATGTTCTTACTATGGAAGCCGAAATCAAAGACTAATTTATTACTTATTATAATGAGTAGGTAATATGAAACTAGGTCAAATAATACTTCTTCGGTAATCGGATGAATTCTACATTTTTATTTATCCGGCTAAAATAACTTATTATCATTTGTCCAATTCTGTATAAATGCAGTACATCCTCAAAAATTACGTTGTACCTTTTTCAGTTTGAAATCCTAATGATTTCAATAGTTTTATCTAGGATATCTGAAATATATAGAACACCTTTTAGTGCGGTAGTCCAAAAACACCCAAGCCCGACCATCTCGGGGTATGATCGGTAAAATATTCTAGTAATCGGTTGGAATACTTACCCTATTTAATTCCTCAGTAGTAATAACCTACATTGTTTAGAAAAATAAGAATTTTATGTTGGCAAACCTTTAAAAATAACCGGACGAATAAAAATATGATATTCCTTCAGTTTTTTAATATTTATTTATTTTTATTTAAATTTTGATTATTTACTGAGTGACAGTTTATTTTAAATGAAAGGAAATATTTGTTTTATATTGATATTTAATATAATTAACATGTATTGAGTTTTTGTTTTTTTTTTGTTTTAAATTTGAATATAATTTATTTTTTCAATCTAATATATATAATATTTATAATAGAATATAATATATAATATAATTTCAATATAATATACAATATGCTTTCTTTTCTTTGCCATTTCACGTAACACAAAATTTCTTTTTCCCTTGGACACTTTACGAAGCTTCATCATTTAAACTACGGCATATTATGTTAGTCACAATGCGCCGAAATAAGATGAGTTTTCCATATCTACACAATACGTTGACGTTTTATGAAATATCCGGGTTCTACGTGATCAGACAGATTTCACTAAGAGACCACAACATATACACTAGTTTTCCTTGTTGCAACAATAATTTAGATTTAACGTTATACAGTTTCGCATACTACGACAATGTATATCTCTTAAATGAACTAAAATTCGAAAAAATAAAAAAAGGACTTCTGTAAATGTCACAAGAAGACATTGACCTGGAATCTACATGCTGTATTTAGGTTCAGCTATAGTTGAGGAGACTGGTCTCCCCCAACTCATAACTGCAATTATTCGGAATCGAAGAATTCAATATGATTCAACATATATTTCACAAATATTTGATTAAAATATTAATTATTACAAATTGTATGTAAAAAATTATTATATTAGAGTTTAATTTAAAAAAAATTCGGTGTTTAGTTTTTAAAAAGAAACTAAACACTTTATAGAAAATAATTGAATTATCAATTATTTTCATAAATATGAAATTAAGTTAATTTAGTAATTTTAATTAAAAAGTTATTATGATGTATTTTTAAAAAAAATAATGAAAACTAAATATACGGTACTTTAGAAAAAAAATCCAAAGCAGAGTATTGTATGTGGAATTATGAAAATTAGAAAACGATCGGTACTAATGCCATACACGTAAATATAAAAAAAAAACACGTTGAACCGAAAGTCTTTCAATAAAAGCTGGGCCCATTAAAAAAGATAATATTGAGGTAGTAAGATCTTTACTATCCAGTAAGTGTCTTAGTTATCGACAAGTGATTCGAATCTGAAAAAAAATAAAAGGTACAAAAAGGGGAACAAAACAAATATATGTTAAAATAAAATATATATTTGAAATAAATAATTTCTAATCTAATACACTAATAGTACAACTATCCTTAAAATATTAACTTTGGTTGTACAAGTTATGAAAACAAAGATTACGTGAATATGTGCTAAATTGAACTGTAGTAAAAGAAAACTACAGTAAAAAAAAATATGTTCAAATATGTCTGATTTGCAAAAATATAAATATGGATTACAAATTTAATTCAGATACATAGTTGTATATAAAGAGACATTACGCTTCTGTAAAGAAAAAATACACGGCCAAAAAAAAAACCAAGCGTATACAAACAATATAATTATAAATTGAAAAGTCGATGCATATTCACATAAAATATAAATTGTACACCAAAAGTGTGTATAGAGTGTGTATTGAATTGTTACAAGCTTGAGAGACCACAAGTTTCGGAATAGTGAATTAAATAAATTATACAAAAAAAAAATATACTTAGATACAATCAGATAGAAACCATTAATTCGCCCATTCGATACTTCAGCACAATCCATAAAAAATATTCAACTTGTAAATTGAAGAAATAAAAATTTTAAATACCATCTGATTAATTGATGTGAATCAACTAATTTTAGTAATAGTCTTCTTTTTGTAGCTCACAGAGAGAAGTAATTTTTGTAACTTCCAGAGAGAAATACTCTTTGTAACTGAACTGAAAGAAGTATTTTTTGTAACTCACTCCATGAGATGAGTTTTGTAACTCCCAGAGAGAAATACTCTTTGTAACTATTTTTTTTGTGACTCTACTGAGCCAACTGATTTTTTGTAACTACCTCGATGAGAGGACTATTGTAACTAACAGAGAGAAATACTCTTTTTAACTGAACTGAAAGAAGTATTTTTTGTAACTCCTTGATGAGACGATTTTTTGTAACTCAGTTCATGAGATTACTTTTGTAACTGATTTTAAATATGTGCTGAAATATTAAAGTAAGCTTGTATATACGCAAGTCATTTCTGATCTAAGCCAATGCCTGTTGAAACTATGCAAATTCTCAACTAGCACAAACCAATAATTATATAAATTCTTTGAATAATAAAAATATGAAAAAATATCAATAATAAATTTTTATACAGTGGAGTATTAAAAAAAATTATTCTCCACTCCAGGGGGCCAAAAAAATTAGCGACATGCTAATTGGAAAATATTAAAGCAAGAATGACATGAATAGATGAATAAAAAATCTTACAAATGTGGATTAGACGTGAAGATTTAAATATATTTAGATGTTTAATTAGGATGCAGTAACGTTACCATTCCCTTGATATCCTCTGAGATAGTATGGCCGAATGTTGTATATCGACATGCCGAAGGTTTTCTTATTAGATTTTGGAGCTTTTAGCCTAACTGAAGTTGGTGTAGTGAACTTTATTATCTTGTACGGTCCATTGAATTTTGAAGCGAATTTAGGTGCGATATTCTTGTTCATATTCGGGGCCAAGTTTTTAACCATGACCAATTGACCCACTTTATATTTAGACAGCGTTGGTTTATTTAAAGTTTGGTTGACTCGTTGTTGGTGAGCAATCTTTAACGCATCTTGTATATGTGCTTGTGATGGTTTAGCAGAACTCGTGATTAACTCAGTTAATTCGTTTATAATCACAAACGGCGTCATTAACTTTCTACCAAAATAAACTTCAGCTGGTGTTGAGTCGATTGTACTTTTGTAGGAGTTGTTGTAATTGAAAATTACAAAACTCAAAAATTTAGACCAATTTTTATGTTGTACAGAATATTCTTTGAGAATGCATCCTAAATTATATTTTATCTGTCGATTGAGGCACTCGCTCTTGTTCGAAGATGGTGTATAGCTCGAACAGTAGGCAGCTCTAATACCATTATTAAATAAGAAGGTTTTCCACTTGATCGACGCAAAGGCTGGTCCGTTGTCGGCTACAACAACCGTCGGATATCCGTTTTGCAGGAAAATCTTCTGTATCAGTGAAATGGCAACGTCACTGGTCTGCCTTTTACATGGAAAGGCGAAAGCAAATTTTGAAAATCCATCTACAACAGAAAAAATATACTTAAAACCTTCACTTGATCTAATAATAGGACCGATAAAGTCGACGTACAAAGTATGTAGGGTATACTCCGGCACGGAACTACTCAACTGAACCCTATCGTTACGTGTATATGGCCTTATAGCCTGGCACACCTTACAGGTTCTGACATAGTCCCTTACTTTCGCATAGAGGTTTTTGTAGTAAAATATTTTACTAATTTCACGGAATGTTTTAATTACTGAATTATGCGCAGCATACTTGGAATCATGATAATATCGAAGAACGTAATCGAGTAAATTATCTGGTAAAAATATACGTTTCAGTCGATTCCTTCCGACGAACTTATAAATTAACCCATCCTTTATGCAAAAATTAGGGACATTCATCTGAGCCTTAAGGTTTTGATAAATGATTTTACATTCGGGAGAGTTACGTTGCTCGTTTTTAACAGAAAGGTAATCAAAATTTGTATTAGCTAAAACGTTAATAAAGTTCAGTTGCGCATTGTTCCTGATTTCTTCATTCACCAATTCTAAGTCAGTTTGATCCAAAGTATTGGTTATCTTTTTTAAAAGGTTTGCATAACCTGGATCATTGCTATGCAACTCTTTAACTTTAATGAAATTTTTGCCTGAATGTTGATTTGAATCAGAAAATTTGTTCACTATTAAATGGTCAGTTTCGTATAACCTAGATAGAAAATCGGCCATATTGTTCAATTTGCCCTTAATATGTTCCGGGGTAAAGTCATATCTCGAAATTTTAAGGATCCACCTAGATAATTTATTAAATTTATTGGGGGTATTAAAAATCCACAATAACGACCTGCAATCAGTCTGTAGAGTAAACTTGCGGTCGGTTAAAAAATCTTTAAATTTATCTAGGGCCGTCACTACTGCGAGAAGTTCTAATTCATGACTGTTATATTTTAATTCGGCTGGATTCAATTTTCGAGAACAGTACATTATGGGGTGCAAACCGTCATCATACTTTTGAAGTAATACCGCGCCCAGACCAGTAGCTGATCCGTCAGTTTGTAGCACAAAAGGTTTGTCAAAATTAGGATGTTTTAAGACAGGCGCACTTACTAAACATTTTTTTAAAGTAGAGATTGCATCAAGATGAACCTTAGTAATTTTGAACCTTACACCTTTCTTTTTTAAATCGTTTAACGGAGCTACAATCTGACTGAACATGGGAATATAGCGGGAGTAAAAAGCCGCAGCCCCAACTAGACGCATAACTTCTTTGACGTTTTTTGGAGTTGGCATGTCATTGATTGCTTGCACCTTAATAGGGTCTATAAAGCGTCCCTCAGCGGATATTACGCTACCCAACAAACGTACCCTCGACATACAAAATCGAGCCTTAGAAGGATTAATAGTGATACCGATAGACTTTATTTTAGTGAACAAGAGATTCAGGTGATTTAAATGTGATTCAATGTCGGGCGAATGTACAATTAAATCGTCATAATAAATAAGAAGAAATTTATGACGAAATTCTGCGAGACTGGAATTTAAAAAACGAGCTAATGATTGACTAGCCACCTTTAGCCCGAAAGGCATGGTATTGTACTCAAACAGACCATATTGTGTGACGATCGCGGTGACATGTTTCGAGTCATCTGATAATTTTATCTGATGAAAACTGGATTTCATGTCGAGGAGTGTAAACACTTTCGAATTACCTAAGCTAGCGAAAATATGAGCCATACTGGCTGAACTCATCGGATCAAACTCTATATGTTTGTTAACAAACCTATAGTCAGCGACTAACCGATAAGAATCGTCTTTCTTTTTAACAAAGAAGACGGGTGAGCTATAATTAGAGTTCGAAGGAGAAAGTACCCCTTGTGTAACAAGCTCTTGAACATGCTCGTCCAAAAGTTTGGCTTTATCGGGTGCCAGATAGTAAGGAGCTTTACAAACCGGAATGTTATCGATTAACTTAATTTTATATTCAAAACCCTTGGCAAGACCAGGAATGTCAGAAAAAATCGATTTAAAGTTTTGAAGAAGTGTTTGCAACACTTTGGTTTGTTTGCTATTAAGATTTACTTTCGCTTCGACAATGGTATTAATAATTCGATTATTATTACAAAAACCCGAAAACGGTATTTCAACATTAGGATGAAAATAAAATTTGATCGTCGACTTAAAGAAGTCCAAAATGATGTTGCAATTTTTAAGTGTGGCAACACCTAAAATTACCTCAAACGGTAATGAATCTACTATAAAAAAAGTTTGAGTCCATGAAAAATTAGCCAATTTAAAATGAAGTTTCGCAGTTAAATTACATTTTAAAAAATTATTTCCCGGCAAAGAAATAGTTTTATCAATTGATTCGGTGACGATGTTTCTATTGTTAGCTTTTAACTTGTTAAAAGTCGCAGTTTTAATAGCATTAACAGTAGCACCGGAATCAAAAAGTGTTAATAAAGGATAACCTTGAATGAAAATGGTTTGTAGGGGTAAAATAGTATAATTTAAAATAACATCATTAATAAGAAACTTGGGGTCTATTGCGAGTTTTTTGGAACCGTAGTACTAACATTTATATTATCCCTCTTTCTTTTAAAACAAAATTTAAAATTGTGATTAGTACCTTTACAGAAAGTACAAAAAAATTTAGAGTCATTATGCGTATTTTGAAATGAAGTAACGTTTACACTGACGGGTGTTGTAGTTATTCGCGCTTGAATTTCCTCAATTTTAGTGATTAGTTGATACAAATCCTTATAAGTATCGGGAATTTGATATAAACCAAGAATAGATAGTACAGAATTATTGGCATGAGCAAAAATAATTTGTATGATTTCGGATTCAGATGAATCATTAAGTAGGATGTTCGCGAATTTTATTATTGAAGGAACAAATGTCGAAAATTTTTCAGTGTCAGGTTGATTTCGCCGGACTAATCTATCAATTAATATCTGTTTAGTCAAAGGTGGAATATAAACTTGTAATAAATTATGTTTAATATTTTGCCAAGACAAAGAGTCAGCCAAACAAGTAGACCAAAATGTTTGTGCGTTCGAAGCACACCTATTGATTAAAGATTTCAAAAGAACGTCTATAGGTAAAAAATTAATATCAACTAAATGTTGAGTATCGACAATAAACTGTATAATATTTTCTGGAACCGAAATGTCCAGAATAGTGATTTTATTTATAAAGGAATCAATACTCGGTTTTGCAAAAAAACTAAAATTTGAAGTTAATTGATTTGAACTTTTATTATTTGATAGAGTAGTTGTAATTGTTGCCAAGGCATCGGTAATGCTACTTATCTGTATGCTTTGCTGTTGTATTTGCTGCTGTACATCCGAAACGTGCAGCACTGACGCATGGAACTGTTGAGCTGTAGTGTGCATCTGCGTAGTTATAGCCGCTAAGTTAACCGCTGATACTTGATGAGGCGTGATGAATAAGTCATCTGGTGCAGCTGGAGGATCGTCATCTCCTGGGGTACCTGGTGTATTACGAGTTGTTCTCGGCATAATAAAAATTTAAACCACAAACAAAATAGAAGAAAGAGAAAAAAAATTAGTACTAAGTTAAATATAATTATAGAATTAAAGAAAATGTAAAAGATATAAATGTATAAATATAAAGAAAAATTATAATCATTTCAACTTTCAAAAAGAATTTCAGAATCACAAGTCGAGCTTTGTGAAAACTATCGAAAACAAAAGACACATATGGATATTTGCTCTGCTTCCATATGTGTATGTAAAAAATTAAATTATTAATGGGTATTTAGTTTAAAAAAAAAATGGTGTTTAGTTTTTTTTTTAAAAAAAAAAACTAAACACTTTATTGAAAATAATTGAATTATCAATTATTTTCATAAATAATGAAGTTAAGTTAATTTAGTAATTTTAATTAAAAAGTTATTATGATGTATTTTTAAAAAAAATAATGAAAACTAAATATACGGTACTTTAGAAAAAAAATCCAAAGCAGAGTATTGTATGTGGAATTATGAAAATTAGAAAACGATCGGTACTAATGCCATACACGTAAATATAAAAAAAAAACACGTTGAACCGAAAGTCTTTCAATAAAAGCTGGGCCCATTAAAAAAGATAATATTGAGGTAGTAAGATCTTTACTATCCAGTAAGTGTCTTAGTTATCGACAAGTGATTCGAATCTGAAAAAAAATAAAAGGTACAAAAAGGGGAACAAAACAAATATATGTTAAAATAAAATATATATTTGAAATAAATAATTTCTAATCTAATACACTAATAGTACAACTATCCTTAAAATATTAACTTTGGTTGTACAAGTTATGAAAACAAAGATTACGTGAATATGTGCTAAATTGAACTGTAGTAAAAGAAAACTACAGTAAAAAAAAAATATGTTCAAATATGTCTGATTTGCAAAAATATAAATATGGATTACAAATTTAATTCAGATACATAGTTGTATATAAAGAGACATTACGCTTCTGTAAAGAAAAAATACACGGCCAAAAAAAAAACCAAGCGTATACAAACAATATAATTATAAATTGAAAAGTCGATGCATATTCACATAAAATATAAATTGTACACCAAAAGTGTGTATAGAGTGTGTATTGAATTGTTACAAGCTTGAGAGACCACAAGTTTCGGAATAGTGAATTAAATAAATTATACAAAAAAAAAATATACTTAGATACAATCAGATAGAAACCATTAATTCGCCCATTCGATACTTCAGCACAATCCATAAAAAATATTCAACTTGTAAATTGAAGAAATAAAAATTTTAAATACCATCTGATTAATTGATGTGAATCAACTAATTTTAGTAATAGTCTTCTTTTTGTAGCTCACAGAGAGAAGTAATTTTTGTAACTTCCAGAGAGAAATACTCTTTGTAACTGAACTGAAAGAAGTATTTTTTGTAACTCACTCCATGAGATGAGTTTTGTAACTCCCAGAGAGAAATACTCTTTGTAACTATTTTTTTTGTGACTCTACTGAGCCAACTGATTTTTTGTAACTACCTCGATGAGAGGACTATTGTAACTAACAGAGAGAAATACTCTTTTTAACTGAACTGAAAGAAGTATTTTTTGTAACTCCTTGATGAGACGATTTTTTGTAACTCAGTTCATGAGATTACTTTTGTAACTGATTTTAAATATGTGCTGAAATATTAAAGTAAGCTTGTATATACGCAAGTCATTTCTGATCTAAGCCAATGCCTGTTGAAACTATGCAAATTCTCAACTAGCACAAACCAATAATTATATAAATTCTTTGAATAATAAAAATATGAAAAAATATCAATAATAAATTTTTATACAGTGGAGTATTAAAAAAAATTATTCTCCAAAATATTTGATTTTTAATAAATAATAATATTAATATAATGTAATGTAATTTCACTCGACTGAAAATTGTTGGCTATCAGACTAGACATTTGTAATAAAGTATATTATATTTACAAAAGTCAATAATATCGATATTGTATTGATGATGCTGTTGTATTCAGGGAGTAGAAGTAATAATATCTACTTCATAACCAATATCATAATTACTTATACCAATAAAAAGTTATATATGTTACTGGTAAAATAATTTTTAATTACAGATATATTTACTCTTCTTATATCTAGCTAATTTAGAATATTTCCCACGAGATATTAATTTATATTACATGCTACATAGACTTACAATATTAATAAATATATGAAGACATATACTTAAAATGTAATATGACTCGATGAGACCCGTAGAAAAAAGAGAAGGGGTGTATGTAAAAGTATTTTGTTAATGGCAATAATTTATACATGTAAATCAATAAAAGATGGAAAATTCGACTAATGAAATTTCAATCAATAAATGAATATTTATTTAATTAGATAAATAATAATAAACAATAATATGTTTATGTATTTATGGACGTTCGTTGGAAGTTATAATTCTTTGGCGTGGCTCAGAAAATAAATTATTATGAAAACAAATAATTTATGTAACTCGGAAAAACTATTAATCTATTAATCAAAGTAATAAATTATTTATGTTTTGTGTGGTGAAGCCATACAAAATTACTAAAACATTAAATTATATTTAACGGTTAATTCTGTCGTTTTCATCTTACGCTTCCCTTTTTCTGCTGATGCTGTGCGTACTTATGTTAAAAATAAACTCTCACCTGCGTTTATAATAACGTTAGTAAAACTGTATAACATTAATAAAAGTTAAATAAATAAATACGTATTTATTTTTGTATCAGTCAAAAATACTTAAAGTTGATCGGATAGTACCCCGCAAGTCATAATAAACAGAAACACTTTTTTAACCGAAATAAAACATTTTAGTCTGTAAAATAATTTTTTAAACTTTTTACATCATTAGTAATCGGATTTATGTAATTATTTAATTACTAAAAATAATAAATAATCGTCTTTTGAATCTATTCAAGTATGGCGGACGAAAATTTTCGTGTATTTTTTATTTTTTTAATTAAGGTATTTACAAAACTCTTCGCCAGACTAATTTTTTTATTTATTTTAACGTAATGTACGAGATTTAATTTATAAAAGTAGAAGTTTTTTACTTTTTAATCTATAGAAGGTGGAGCAACATTATCGAAAATGTATGCGTTCATTCAACATTTGCTATTCACAACATGTTAAAATTCTAATTTTTAATGATTAATTACATGAAAATCCTTCGTCAGATTTTTCCCAAAAAATTATTTCATACGTATGAGTTAGCAATTAATAACATATCAAAAATTCAGATTTTTATCTATACATTGTCTAATTGTCAGATCAACCTTAAATTAAATACCTCATTCTCATTTACACTCATATACATGAATCCGCCATGCAAATGGTGGCAAGAATAGACGTGATTTTAAAATATAAAATAGTAATGAGAATTACTGTTCGAATGAGAATAAGAATTAAACGAATGGGAAATAAACTGCCCTCAGAGCCATAAATTTAAGGTCATATTTCCAGTTATCGTCATTCAAACAATAAATCTTCATGATAATATCCGTATACCTTCATATATATTAAACTTTAAAGGATGGATACCGCACCTAAATTTTATGACTCTAAAAGCAATAATATTATTATTCGTTTACTAATTCTAGTTTGAATTTAAAATCGATCCTGTTCTGGCAGCCAATTTGATGGCGATTTATTGTAGTCCATTGTACAACAACATTAATAAATGAATATGGAATAGCGTTCAGATACATATCTTATACCCTCGGCACTTTTTGACTCGTCTCTGAAAAAGGTAAAACAGAAATAAAATAAATATTGACTGCTTAGTTGATATATAATTTTTAATTGAATAATATTATAAAACTTGCCACAAATTAATCTCAAATATTTTGAAACAGGTGATAACGTCTACTGGAAAATTGATCAATTTAAGAATTGAAGCTATCCTTATTATATCTGTTTTTGCGAAAGTCAAATGATATTTTATTTCAATATAAATATTCACTTTTAATTAATAAACTAACTTGTTTTATTAATTATAAGAGCGTAAAATAGAACTGCAGCTCTTGCAAATAATTCATTATATTTGCTTTTTATAACAACAATGATTATATATAGAAAGTTCATAAAATGTTGAAGGTTTTTAACTTTATTTCATAATAATTAATGATTATAATAATCATGTTCATAACAATAAATCATTCATTTAAAAAAAATACCCATAGTATCTAAACAAACATGGTGGTGGGAAAAATTAACAATTTCACGATACACAATTAAAGTTTAAACTATCTACATATGTCGCGAAAGAGATTAACAGACTTAAATTAACAAACTTAGCACTTTTAACATGGACTTGAATGCATCTTGGAGCATGTGTGAAACGTCTTTGAAGTTGTAGGAAGTATGTAGCGGTGTCGCTTCAAAGTCGCATGAAAATTTTAAAAGTATTATTTTTTGATATAAACCGACAATAATAAAATATCGATTAACGACTATCGTTTATTCGTTGAAACTTCTATTATCGAAATTTTGAGTTTTTAAAATTAATAACTTATGAACATGGCAACCAATCAAAAAAATCCTACGTCACCCGATAGATAATATGTATTGTAAGTTTCAGCAATATCAGTTGAGTAGATCTTGAGATATCTGTACATCAGTGTGAAATAAGTAGTTTCGAGAAAAAAACAAAAGAAAAAACAGTACGGCATCGGCGTCTTGAAACCATATATTTTTTGAAATTGCCTACAATCAGCGATTTCTGGACCAGAGTTATTTCTAGCTTCCAAAATTCCCCAAAGGAATTATTGTTATAAGGGACTGACTAAAAGTACAAAACACTTTGTGAAGGCTTTGAGCGCTCGTATCGATCCGATCGCTACGTGAGCTTCGGGTCAACTCTCTGCCGCACTTTTAACTGCTATAATTTCGGAAATAATTGGAATTTTGAAATGGTTTCAGGTTTAAAATATTGTAAAAAGTATTGACAATTTATCTAGCCAAATCGATTTTTTGAAATTTTCAAGGTGATGTTACCCCTTAAACAAGTCACATTACATAGATGTCGATAGCAGACTTTCTGCAATAAAATTGTTTTCAAAATCATTTAAAACAAATATAAATAACAACTAACTGAGTTAGTTCCTTAAATATCATGTATGGATGTATATACTGAGTTAATTATAAATGCATGAACTGTGTATTTTACTTCTACACGTGTACAGATGTATACAAATATAACTTGTAATTTATTAATTACAGAACATAAATTACAGATGTTTGAGCAGAAATTGTGACAAAACTATTCAATTTCTAAAAGAAACTTAAAAAAAAAATTGTTTCTTAAAAAAACGGAACATTTTTTGTATTTGAACTTTAATCCTATATACCCGACGATTATTCGCTCTCTTGAGAGAACGGACCAATTAGGTCCATTAACGAACTTGAACTCACTTTCTATTTATAGAAGACACATACAATATTTCAGGTCGTTATCTATTCGAGTTATCGTTTTTTACTTACCGTGATTACAGATGGACAGACGGATATATTAGGTTACAATGTCCAGACTAACTAAAAATACCCTTATTTATTTTTTGTATATGTAGGTACAGGTACAATATTTTATTATATTAAATCAATTTTATTATTGATGAGATATTTATTTGGGGAGGGAAATAAAATTTCATACTAGATTGTCACGTTTTTTTTTTTAACGATCGGTTGATGACAGTTGGCTGGGCATTTGTGTTTTAAATGGGAATTTAACATTGTATTTGAATATAAAATGCACATCTTGCCTGAGCCCCGGGCTCAAACTTTTTTTATTAATGATGCTTTCAATTTTTTAGTCGGAATAAATGTCAAATTTTCCTGAACTAGATTTCATTTCCGTCTTGTTAGTATACATTAATAACTGGAAGATTTCATTGCACTACTCCGCTACTTTACCCAATATCCTGAACTATGACCGTTAATTATTTTTTATTCTCAATGAGTATCGGATTTTTCTTCTTTAGATTTTGTTTGTGTCTTGTCGATAATGACAGGCTAGGTCAATAGACTAAGGACTGGCCGATATTCTAGCTACTTCGCAATGGCTTTACACAATAGCTTGAATGATTAAAATCAATTGTCAAAAGTAAACATGATTAATTCCACACTCAATATTTTATAAATACGCTGTATTTTCACACTTTCAATACGTTGGTAGATATCGTATACAAATGTTGTACCTATTGTGTAGTACCTGCAGCCCCCTAACTAACTCAATGTAGCAATACTACATAATAAAGTTTATGTTATAGTTAACTTTATAGTTAGTTGTTTATATGTAGTAATTTTAGTTGTAAACTATTATTATTGTGATTTCAGTATATAATTAATAACTATGATTATTTTCTCTTTTGTTACAGGGACTATTATTATGACAGGTAAGTTGATAACTGCAAATCATCCCAATTATCGACAACGTTCGTGTTTGTTTGTTGTTTGGTTCCATATTGTTTTTGTTTTTGTTTTTGTATTTTTTTTTTTTTTTGTATTTGTATATTATACTATTACATATAGAAGAGTACAAGTGGTGACAAACATCATAATTATAACAGGAAATCTAGAGTTGATTTGGTGATTTTTTTTTATTTTAAAATTGTTTGCTGCACTAAACTATTTACCTGGGTTCTACCTACGTGCTCTCTAAATTCAATTTCGAAAAAGGTAAGAGCAAAATTTAAAATTAAAAAATTATTACCTATAGAAATAATACTCATATACGCAAATCTTGTTCGAAATATTTTTAGTGAGTAATTTTGTTGCTATAGTTGATTTCGAATTCAATTAGTTTGACAATATAAGCTGTTGAGAAAAAATGTCTAGATCGATATGTCATTTCGTTTTAGACATAAACTCATTTAGACTTTTTGAACTTAACATTCTTGTAGATTTGGTGAATTTTTTTTTTTTTTAAATTGTTTGCTGCACTAAATTATTTAACTGGGTTCTACCTACGTGCTCTCTAAATTCAATTTCGAAAAAGGTAAGAGCAAAATTTTAAATTAAAAAATTATTACCTATAGAAATAATACTCATATACGCAAATCTTGTTCGAAATATTTTTAGTGAGTAATTTTGTTGTTATAGTTGATTTCGAATTCAATTAGTTTGACAATATAAGATGTTGAGAAAAAATGTCTAGATCGATATGTCATTTCGTTTTAGACATAAACTCATTTAGACTTTTTGAACTGAACATTCTTGGCCATGAGAATAAATAGCAACAATATTTTTGAAAGGTCAACATTGTCAATTTTGTTAAAATAAGAAATTAACAGACCGTCACCAAATTAGCAACAAGTAACATCTCCTCGGAGAACAATTACAATTAGCTAATTCATACTGATGATGACTACTTTGTAGTCGAAATACGTATTTATAAAATACAAAAAATTTTGATCAAGGAAATTGGGGCAAAAATCGAAATTTATTTCGAAAAATCCGAGAGTTCTCTTTAATATTATTTATAAAAGAAATTTTTCCTTTATAACTCAAATGTTATCATTTTGTGAACTTAAGGTCCGAATATAAAAATTATTGTAACTTGAAGGATAAAAAGCGCAATATACAACACGCAATTCAATGAATTTAAAAACTAAATCAAAAGAAAATCTTAAATAAGGTTCAATTTAAGTCACCACATCTAGCTAATTTGGATATACTCTTCCTACTTTTTGATCCTCTGTTGACAGCATGATGTCAGTTTACAAGTTAAATGGGCGGGGCAGTGGGTATGTGAGATCTGAACCATAGTAGTGGTATGTTGTCAGAAGAATCACAGCTGTATATGAAAATCCAACTTTACTTCAAATTGTGTACCAGACTCCATAGCTCTCAGCCCTTCACCAGAAGATGATTGCCATAATTATCCTAATTAATTAATCTATCAAGAATCATAATTATAATTAAAAAAGCATTACAAAAGGGAATATAATAAAGGCCACTTTCGCCGATTCGTGTTTAAAGCTGAAAACTAGCCCCGTGGTGTCCACACAGATCCCAATCGTGATCTCACAAGGCTCAATTTTAAATATGATCTTTCCAGTGTCAACACTTTATACAAACTGTATTTGACCCCATTTTTATGTTAACTAGTTGCATTATTTAATTTATTCACAAAATTTTCGAACTAAAATAGTTATGTATTTTTAATCCCCTTGTGTTTTGTACATGTGTATCATAGTTAGATAGTTGTTTGTTTTGTCTTTAACATTTACATTTACCTATGTGAAAAAAATCATATACATATGCAATAATAACATTAAAACTGTCATTCTTTATTGATTTATAGCTTAGAATATTGAGCCAAATTTTATATTTAACCATATCATAAATGTTATTAAATGATTTTTATGTCTGGTAATTGTAATATACTACACGCAGGGTCTTTCTTTGAAAATAGACTGTAGGCGTGGACAAAACTTTTTTAATAAAAATTATACATATGCTAGTTTGTTAAATTACACAAGTGAGAAAATTTACCGTCAAGAAGTAGATTTATGTTTGAAGGCAAAATATGTATCACAATTTCATTGATGTCAACGACACAGGAAATCACATTTTGAAAAAATACTCAATTTTATCCGAGAACCGAACCTTGGAAAATACTAAACGGGCAATTCTTTTAGAATTCACATTATAGTAAATTTAATCTGTTTAAAATAAATACGTACAATTTTGTTGGTCAGGCGTGTACATTACGAAATATTGAGCAAAATCTGAAAATAATTTGAAAATTTCGCTATTTTTTTTGCTACTACATAGTTAGCTCCTTACCAGCCAAGTAGCCGAGCGATCTAAGGCGTCATATCTGCATAGTATGCAGTACTTGGAAACTGGGAGGTTATGGGTTCGAATCCCGACATCGGCAGTTTGTCAATTATAAAAATAAAAAAATAAAAAAATAAAAAAGGGGCGGTTGATTGACTAAACTGTCGGCGTATGGACAAGAACGAAGTAACCGGCTATGCTTGAGAAGGTTTTCTGCAGTTTCCTTCACGAACTCCAGATGAATATCGACATAGTTCCTATCATAGTCGGCTGCAGCCGCATATCCTACCAATTCCTAGTCTACTCACAAATTCCTTCCACTCCACTCACATCCTCACATCCTAAGACATCACAATGGACCTTATGGTCGAAGTGTAGCCCGTCCAGGGCAGCCTTTACAATCTACCTCTACCTCTAGTTAGCTCCTTTGAAGTAGCAAATTTGGTGTTTTACTAATGGCTGGCGTCCAAACAACATATTAAAATATCAGACCAACCTGACTTTTGCAAGGTCGGACCCTTTTTCATATTTATATTTACAAAACTATAATATATTTATTAAATTTTTAATGAATTCTATATAGATAGGGAAAATGAGACTTTGTAGTAATGTGAGTAACAAATAATTCCTACCAAAAACAATTATTCTTGTAGAATAAAGGAAAAAATCAAAATGGTATTTCGTTCGAATAGATCTGATAGGTTTTTACTGCTTGATGAAATTTATTCGTAATTCTACGAGGATTGTTTTTAGTGGAACTATAATGTTTTTGGTAGAATATGCTTACTTTGAGAGTTTGAAATAGGGCATAGTTTTGTTAATTTTTGTCATTACTTCTATGCTAAAACAAGGACTGCATATCAAATCAGTGAGTGGCGAAATCAATGAAGTTGTGTATTAATAAATTTCTAGATAAACAAGACTATGAAAATGAAATTTGGAACGTTTCGTCAACTTGATGATTATATCCTATCTTGATAATTTGAAATATGAAGAGTTACACAGTGTGACGATTCAAAACTAAGCTAAATCGCTTCGACAAAATTCGGCAACGCATGTTTTTCTGCGTTCTCAGTTGACATCTTGATGACATAAGTTGTAATCACATTTTAATCTAATGAACCACATATAAATAAAAATTTGTACATATAGACTTGTTCGTAGCAATTATAATTTCATTTTATCGTGTATGTTTCTTTCTCTCCAATAATTACACTCATCAATTCATAACAATTAAATAGCACAATCTAAAAAGTGAGTTCCCTAAATAATATTTAAGCTCCATTTTTAACCCGACTTCAAAAAGGAGGATGGTTCTCAATTCGTCTGTATTTTTTTTTTTTTTTTTTTTTTTTGAATTTTTTTGTTTTGTTTTAAAGGGTTTGGTTTTCCATTGGTCCCATTGCCACCAAATCGCATTCTGATGAGGTAATCCCCGGGAAATCGAGGAAAATCCTCATTTTATATGTGATAACCGATTTCTGCGAATTTTTTTTTTTTTTTTGAAAGGGTATACTCATTTATAATGGGAAAATAAGAAAATTTTTTTAAAAACCGTCTTCAAAAAATTTTTTACAAAAAAACCCGACCCCAAAAAAAAAATTTTTACAAAAAAAAAACAAAATGCATGTAAAAAAAACTAAAAATCTGTTATAAAAAAATGCACTAAAAATAAAAAAAAATATATAAAAAAACGGGTAAAAAAAATGTGTTCTAAAAAAATGCACTAAAAATTAGTAGGTCGTTTAGTAGGCCTACCCATATTTAGACAAATAAAATCAGTTATAGAACTTCAAAGTCACTAAAAAGCGAGAAATAAACCATATTTTGACAAAATGGAAACCCGACTTCAAAAATCAAAGATTCTCTAACAAAAAATGCACTAAAAAGTAAAAAAATAATTGCATATTCTTGTGCCAATTTTAGTTCACCTAAGCAAAAATTTTTAAATATATATGTACAATTATTCTTATTTTTGGAGGCGGTGTCAGCAAAGAGAAATTCACATAACATTTGGACACCAAATGTTTTTTTTTTCTTTTTAGTGCATTTTTTGTTATAGAATCTTTGATTTTTGAAGTTGGGTTTCCATTTTGTCAAAATATGGTTTATTAAACATCTATTAGAATAAGAATCCAAATAATTTAAGGTGTTTTTTTGAGTGGTTTTCTATGAATCATCTATTTAATAGGCATCCATACACTATCAAACAATTTGCGCAACAAGCATGTTTGTACAACATCATGTTTGCGCCAACATTGGTACATAAAACTTCCAACAGCTTGTAAGACCTCATTTCATTTTGTGGTGTGTTCTCGAGAGAAAATGTTTTGAACAGAAAATGTAATGTAAGGCCGCGATTATGATTGGTTTTTTGGTCAAACACTGCCATGCACGTTCAAACCGCTTGTGAAACGCGGAAGTGTTGCGCAATACATATCAATCTTAAACGATCTATTTCAAACTGTTGTCCCACAATCCAATCTGTAGCAAACACCATCAAATTGTTTGCGAAAGCACTGTTCTTGCACAAATTGCCTGATCGTGTGTGTAAAGGTCACTAACATTTTAAATAAATCAAAAATGATTTTTTTGCTACCTATATATTATTTTAATAGACATATAAAATAGCATATATAAATTTTAATACATAGTTTAAAAATATTTTTATGATTAAAATTGGCATTTTTAGGTTAAATTTATCTATTTTTATACATGTATAGTTTTTAGTTTTTTTTCGAAAAAATTATAAATTTATTATTTTATATATAACATACAATTAGGATATTTATAAATTTTTCTAACCCAATTTCAAACATCTCATGGCACATAATTAATCCATATTTTTAAATGAGTGTAGTAAGTACTATATAGGTGGGCAACTATGAGTGCACTCAGCTCTGAGTGAGAGGTAGGAAGAGAGATAGAGTAAATATAGGGTACCTACCAATTATTATTATTTTCTTTATTTAATTAAAATATTTTCTGAAAAAAATATAATAATACCAACTCTTTTTTATGGTCACTATTATACAAAGTATACAATACATACAATACATTGAATACATACTCTGGAATTTTGGGGTGGTAATTTGGGACATAAAATGTACCTTTTTAATATATTTGTGTATGAATAAAATATAAATGTTATATAAATTATAAAATATAAATCTTTTGACCTTTTACGTTTCCCGCTTGACAATTTTAAACCGCTTGTAAATTTTTTTTAATGGTTTAGATAGAATTAGATTTTTGAAAATTCCGAATAATTTTCCTAAACTGTTCATATCGGAAAACTAATAAACAATTATTTACCTGATTTAATTATTTTTTCTTCGTAGGGGGTATAGTATAGTGTCATTGAAATTTGATGACACTGGATACAATAAAAATACCAAAGATAAGGCTCGGGGTGGGGCGGGGGGTATAATTTGTTACTGATTTTTCAATGGTTAAATTGTTTAATTACATAAAGTGGGAATTTCATGTTACCTTACTCAACCTGACTGAGTATCTTCGAGTTAGTCTACTTTGAATTGAAAAAGTGAAAAGTACTATTTGTGGTAGTGGAAATTATTTTTCGCATAATTTCTTTTTTCAAAAAGAAATTATCTCTCCATATTGTATCTCTCCATATTGTAAAAGATATTTCTTAAACAATAAATATTTTATAAAAGTATTTCTAAATTGATTGAATAAATTATTGGGCAACCATCGGTAGGAAAATCTGTATTGAAACATCGTTCCGTCTTACTTCAAAAGATACCATTACCGCAAAAAATCATTTCCTTCATTACATATATCTTAATAACTTTATATTAATGTTTCCATGTCGTACTGTTCTAAAATTATATTTGAGCTATTTTATTAATTATCATAATAACCATGTAATATACTCGATTCTAAATCTTAAAATTCTTCAATATTTAGACACCTATGAGTACAGTATATATTTTCCTGAGTCATCTTGTAACTACCAATAAACTCATAAATTATTATTTGAACTTTAAGTCTAAAAGAAACGTTGATTTAAAGTATATAAATTTTATTTAATATTTATATCAGATTAGGTTTTAGGAGTCCATTCATTTCAAATGTTCACAATCAAAACTCAGTACAAAGTCGTTTAGTTAGATTATGTTTACTTGGTCCGAATTGCGAAAAACTGTGAATAGTATCGGCTCAATAGATGCACGCTTTCCCGTCGTTGCATTTAAGTGTTCAACAAACTCTGCTTCCCCCTGTTCATTTAAGTTTGGAACTTACAGTATAAATCTATTACACAATGGAAATTTTTTCCTGAGAATTTGTTAATACCACATTGACTAGCAGCAGCCTTATACTTATTATTCCCACTTTCAGATTTTAATAGCTGTAATTTGTTCATTATCATCATCTACAGTCTATTGAGGTGCCCGGCATGTCTCACTATTCCATTACACGCCACAGGGTCCAGTGCATTTGCTCCAAATCTGGGAAGATTATCCTCTCTACAAATCTGACCAGATCATCTTCAATACTGCCTGATCATCATTTTGTTGGCCGCTTTCGACGGAGCCTGACTCCAAGTTTTCCGTCATAGCAAATCTTTTTGCATATTCTATTAATTCAATTGCCTATATTGTAACTTGATCCACACAGCGTAGACGTTTACTCTTAATGGTGGTCCAATGTCCTAGATTGCTGTAGTTCTACAATTGAGCAAATTCTCCAGCTGCAGCTGTGAAAGATTGAAACGAGGTTTTTTTGGAGTACTTTCCAATCCCATACTTTGCGATGTCTGATTTAATTTTTGTTAACATCAAAGTTGTAAATTCGTATATTGCCATAAGTCCTTAGGTTATATTAATACTTCTAAATCATATCAAAAGTAAATAAATGAAAATATTTTCCTCAACATGTGCCGCACATATGTGTATCACCTATTTTTCCGGGATAAAATATCAAATATTAAAAATGGAACCATATAATTAGTTTTTATGTAGCATCTTAATCATATTATAGTTTCTATCGCAAATCATCCACCAGCATCCGTTAAAATAAATGTTCACACAATTTTCACATTCTCTTTCATCCCAATTGACTTTGCTAGGTTATTAAATTTTATTTTATTTTATATTTTACTAGCTAACCGCCCCCGCTTCGCACGGGTTCTTTACAGAAAATATAAAACAGCCTATGTTACTCCGAGGAGATATAGCTTTCGGTAAAATTGTTTGAGTATTTTTTGAGTTAAATCGTAACAAACAAAAAATCAATCATCTTTCCTCGTTATACATAATAGCATTACCCGTCGCGGCTTCACCCGCAAAAGTTTTGTAACGCCCTTATGACCAAGTAACATAATATTTTCTCCCGTCAAGGACTGATAAATTATTTGTTGTATGCACTGCCACCTATTGGCAAAATTTTTGAAGTACTCATGTTGTGTATACTGCCATGTGTCTGTTGCATGCTTATATAAATAAGAGTCAAAATATCTACATCCCCACTCCTGGGAGACAATGTATAACACACAGCCTCTAGAGCAACGAACACCTGTTACTACAAATTATAAACCTATACATCAATAAATTATACAACTTTACCATTTTTTATAATATTTAATGACCAATTTATACAAAAACTTGACAAATTATATACTTAAACCTTCCTCGAGAACCACTTTATCCATTGATGAAAACAGCATGAAAATCGGTGCAGAAAACAGCACGAATATTGAGTAAATCGCGAACAGGCAGACAGGCGCGGCTGGGGGACTTTATTTTATACCATGTAAGGATAGAAAGTAAAATGGATTAGGTAAACTTTTTTTGGCAAGGTTATAGGAAGTGAACAACTAATAGAAAGAAACATATGCATAACCTCTTTTACTTTGGAATTTCACCACAAAATAAACAGTGTAAACTCTCTATCAATCGCCATAGTTATAGTTTTAGTAGCTTTAATGTAAAAATTAGTCAATTAAACATGGTGAATAGAAACTTGATAATGTTACCAAACAATATAATTGATTTAATTAATAAAAACAGTTACATTTTTATTCCTAAAATACTTTTGATCTGAATTGGATTGAACTTTGAAACACTCTCAGTACTTGTAATATAAAATAAATATAAATAAAAGCCAATCGATATTGTACACAAAGAGTAACGACATTTTATTTGTACAATTTGATAAAACAACATGAAATGGACACAATGAATCATTGAAATGTTGTTGAAACAAATAAATTCGCTTGTATACTTTTCAACTTGTTGAATTTCAAACATTAACTTTTTGTTTGACAACTTTTTCTGAGTATTATCATCTTATTTGTCTAGGTTTGTTTCGTGTCTACATTTTCTGAAGTGAAATCAATATGGTTATATTTTTCAACTTACTAAGAAGTTAAAACAAACAGAATAAGAAAAAAGTATTATAAGTTTGTATATAATAGTTTATTCTGAGAAATAACTTGCGTAGAAAATCAGGAAAAGTAGTTTCTGTAAAATTTACTGTATCTATTAAATTATACAACTTAAGAAAATCTTATTACTTGCTCTTAATGCAAAATAAAAAATTCAAGTAAATTACAAAACTTTTCGAAGAGGTAAATTTAAATACCAAAAATGTTTAACTGACTTTGAGGTGCATAACTTGATCAAACTTTTATATGTTCGAAAGTAATTGTAGACAAATCGAGGAAACGATCTTTCGAGAGTACGACGTACGTCTTTATATCCTTGGGAGTGTATATCAGATTGCGCAGGGAATGCTGCAATATCTCAATTTTTTTTATTTCCGCATTCCAGGGTGACTAGGTTTTTTGAAAATAAATTTAAAATTTTGCCCCAATTCCTAGAACAAGTATTTGTATTTTATAAATACGTATTTCGACTACAAGGTAGTCATCTTCAGTATGAATTAGATAATCATAACTACTTCTGGAATATGGGAGCAGAGACATATTGGTCGTTGCTAATTTGATGCGTGTCTCACAATAATATTAAAAAAGTTTTGTCTTTTATATGATCTGACTGATGTAGTACCTGAAGGATTATTTGTGTTAACTGACCAATTAAGGGTTTAAGCGTGTGAAGACCCCAACCCATTTATTGGCAGTAACCATTTTTGACCATGCGGTATTTTTTTTGTCAACAAGGTGAGGGTGTTGATCAAGGCTAACCTTGATATTCAGGTATAAAATTTTTGAAAATGGTTTAATTTTATTAAATCAGAATTTAGAATTGGGCCATTGTCTAAATTCATTACCTGTTTTCTTAATCTGTGTATGTAGATTATCTTAATCTGTGGGGTTTTGTACCGATTTTGATAGTTTTAAATTCGATTTGTCAATTTCTCCCAAATTTTACATGAGCCAGATGTTCCAATTTGGCGACGACTTTGACCAATATAAATTTTCGATCAGTTTTGACAACTGACCCGATATATGCCCGATTGTTTTTCACCGATAATTTTATCCTTACGGTTGCCCAGTAACTGTTTAATTTTATTTTACTGAAAAGCTTTTTTTTAGGTTATGATTCCTTAATGCTCTAGTGATCTTATTTGTACACGGGCGGAATTAGCAACGAGTAACATATCTCTGACTCCATATCACAGAGATAGTTACGATTAGCTAATTCATACTGATGATGACTATACCATTGCAGTCGAAATACGTATTTAAAAAATACACACAAATGTTCTAAGAATTGGGGCAAAATTTGAAATGTAATTTCAAAAAACCTAGAGTTCTCTTTGATTATTTTAATAATCTTTATATTCAGAGTGTGAACCACTTTATTAACATAGGATTGAATCTATGTAGATAGATAGACTGTAGACTTTCTGGACGGGGTACACTTCGACCATAAAGTCCATTGTGATGCTTAAGTATGTGAGGATGTGAGTGGATTGAAAGGAATTTTTGTGTGTAGACTTGGAATCGGTAGGATGTGTGGCTTCAGCCGACTCTGATAGGAACTATGCCGATATTCATTTAGAGTTCGTGAAGGAAACTGCAGACAGACAGTTTAGTCAATTAACCGCCCCGTTTTTTCTTAATAATTGACAAACAGCCGATGTCGGGATTCGAACCCATAACCTCCCAGTTCCAAGTAGACATAACTCTTCAGACCTACGTCGTAGACCGCTCGGCCATTTGGCTGGTCTATTATACTATATCGTGCCTTAACAATACAATGGATTATGATTCCTTCGATTTTGATTGAATTTATTTCCTTTGCCATTTATAATTGAATCAACAGATTTGATGGCAGCTTTTTATACTAATGCATGAGTTCTTGACTTTGTATCGTAAGATCCATATATTTTAAAATTATAAAACAAAAATAATTTATGCGATTTTAGTGTTTAAAACAAAACACCTATATAGTATAATAATTCAGTGAGGACATACACACGAGGCACGGCCACAGGCAATATTTTAAATAAATATGTACAAAGTTGACACCTTGTTAATAATAATTAAATATGATATTTTATATTGAAATTAATAATAGAATAGAAATAACGCATTAACATGCAGTCAGTCAGTCAGTCTTGCACATGTTGAAAGAACATCAAATATGTTGTGTCATAAGAAACAAATGTTTTGTAAATTTAATAATTTATGTTACAAATATGTTATGAATATTTTATGATAGTTTTCATTTATATTAATATTATTAAAGATGACACATCACACGGTGTTTGTTCAAATTCTGTGTATTATTTTATATTATATCATTTATTTGTTGTGTTGAAAAATTTTATGCATTTTAATTTGATCACTTAAAGTCAATGTGAAAAGTGTTTAGTATACATTCTAGTATATGATATAATTGAAATAATTGTTATTCGTTTTTATGGGTTCTGTAGGCAATTGTAATAAACCCTATTTTGACAAAATGGAAACCCGACTTCAAAAATCAAATATTCTATAACAAAAAATGCACTAAAAAGTAAAAACATAATTGCATATTCTTGTGCCACCAATTTTAGTTCACCTAAGCAAAAATTTTTAAATATATATGTACAATTATTGTTATTTTTGGAGTCGGTGTCAGTATAGAGAAATTCACATAACTTTTGGACACCGCCTCCAAAAATAACAATTATTGTACATATATATTTAAAAATTTTTGCTTAGGTGAACTAAAATTGGCACAAGAATATGCAATTATTTTTTTACTTTTGTAGTAAAAAAATTTGTAGTAAAAACACTGAACCAAGGGATTATAATATTGATTTTTTTGATATTTAATTAAAAATGGAAGTTATTTTAGTCTATTTATTATTTTATTCAGATAAACATTTCGCACCATAGTCGTTAATAATGTGTCCTCCAGCACTTAACAAATAATTGTACCGAAAATAATTTTGAACATGTTATGCTTAGTTTTTTTGTTTTCAACATAATTTTCTGTACCAACACACTAAATTTCATCTGAAGAAACATAGTTGATGCGTGCAAAACAGGCACATGATCGGTGTATTTTTGTTATTCTAACCGATAGATATCTGAGTAATATTCACTCAAAAAGTGACGTCCCTTTTTCATAATTTTATAGTTGATTCACAAATTCCATTCGGCATGAATCATTTCAATTTTTCAAATTCAGATGCGTCAAATGAATTAGACACATCTTGAATTAAAAATTTTAAAAAAAGATTGCCGCTTTTGAAATTGAAGAAAATTTTACATAGTTTAAGAGACATCAGGTTTAAACTAAGAATTTGTTAAAATACTCCTTAAAGCTAACTAAATGGCAAGCAATATAAAAACTGTTTGTAATTTTTATTTCAAAACGAACTTTTCGAACAAAAGATGAATCCTATATACGAAATATTTTTGGAAAACCGATAGGAGTCGGCGATAATGGACAATTAAATCATATTTGTTATTTTCCACATTCGCTAATTAATATAGAAGTTCGGGTCAAATATTTAATTAATAAAATATAGCTGTTTATCCGTGTTTTTTAATATTAGTTTTGACATTGTCAATTAATTTATATGTATTCATGTCAATTCAGTTTAATGAATTGACAATGTCGAAATAATTATTTTAAAAAAAACACGGATAAACGGATTGACGGAAAGTTTTATTAATAAGATTTTTGGCTCGAGCTATATGAATCTGACTAGTAATCAATTGTAGTAAAATTTATTTACTATACAACTTTGCATCTGAAATATTTGATGGTTTTGCATATTGCTAATGTTTAGAGAGAACTTAAATTTTTATGTTCCCCACTCTTTATACCACCTTCCACCTTGACCGAGTTTGTCCATTAACGAACTTGGCCCTTTAAATACAGAAAGTATACGTACATACAAAATTTAATTCTCCCATATTAAGATAGGAGTTTTCAACAATTTGACTACACTTTATTACTTGGCCGTATTTCCTTTATCTCTAATATTTGCAATTTACATATATAAAGTGAGGGTCATTTTCGATATGCCTTGGTATGTCACTTTTACTACTAGTACCAATTTGTGGTATGTTGAAGTTCTGCCACGGAACCCTGATAGCGTCAGCTCGATACCATATCTGTCCTTTTACATAAATAATGAACAAATATCAACGCCAACAACCCTTCAACGTTCGAGTAAAACTAATAGATATAAAAAATGTTTTTTTTTTTTTCATTTTAGAATGTAAAACTTTTGTCATTTATTGTAATACCAAATTATCCAAATATGACAAAGATACTTCATATACGGAAAAAAAACTCATTTAAATAACCCTTACTAAACAATTTGTTGTTAATTTGTGAAGTTTATATGCTCGTCTGATGATAATTTTTTATGATTTATTCATGATCATGAATAAACTGAAGATAATAATGAATTTAAAAGTCAAAAAGTTTTTTAACCGACTTCAACAAACGAAGGAGGCAAGTTTTAATTCGGTATGTAGGTATATACATTTTTTTCAATGTATATGCGCATTGCATTTCGGTAAATGCACACCGATTTTGATTTTTTGTTTTTAATTAAAAGGTTTGCACATTAATTGGTACCACATGCATTTGGTGAATATCTATTGCGTAAAATTCAATGAATTTGTATATTTTACAATGTTATTCAGCAAATTTAAGCTATGATCTCAAAGCTATGTAAGCTAAACTTTTTCGAAATTCGGTCTTTCCTGATTATGAAATATGTTATAATTGCACACTAAGTGTCCTTTCACATACATCTGCAAAAGCTGAAACTGCAACCATATCCAAAGCTGTGACTTAAATCATTTGGCCTAAGTCCATCCTGGCGAATTGCCCACCCTGAAATACTGGAAATTTTGGAAAATCTTAAATTTCCGGGAATTTTGTAGTCAGGGTCGAACCATTAATCGTATAATCAATCTAGAATTTTTGTCTCGAAAATATATTTGCTAAACCCAAATCGATCTTGAAAGATTAATAGTTTAAAAAAAATCAAAATTGTAATTATAAAACACTCGCCTGACTATTTGTTTGCGCCTGGCACTGTGCTACTTCAAAATGACTATATAGATACTGTAAAAAAAATTGCTAGGGTAGTAGGTAGCTGTTCATTACAAAATAGAAACTAAAAATTTATTGCTCATTAGTAGCAGAGACCTTTACGAGCAAATATCTTGGGAGCACTTTTTTGTACATGTTTAATATTTTATTAAATATTAATAGTTTGGCAAGTTTATATTAACGGTTTTTATAACCTAAATATCAGTGTTCAACTTCTATCACACGAGCATATATGACTTAAAAATTTCTGCCGTACCATCTTCCTAGCTCTCCTTTATCCTTTACGTATTATTACTCGCCCAAGATTAAATACACAGTTGCTATTATCTTTGGAGAGGAGCATACCAATATATTTTTCTATAATAAACGTTCAGACAAAATGTTTTCTGAAAAAGTGTAACTGTAAAAAGTTCTTTCTGACTGTAAAAAGTTCTGAGTGTTGAAATAAAAATATTCCTACTTAATATTTGATCGTATTTAGGGAGAGGACTTGGTTGTTTTCTTATTGGTGATGAGGGGCAAGCGTTGTTCATTTTAATATTATAGTAATAATAATAATAACGAATATTATTATTATTATTTTGAAAAGTTGTTGTTTTAATGTGTTTGTTTGGTTAACACTTGGTAAATTTACGAATGGACAAAGGATGGTATTTTAAATTCAAGTTTGGATGGATTTATGTGCAACAAAGAATGTTATCGCAATGACCGTTTGTTTAACCACTATATGTTGTACACATACCATGTTAGAATACATACACATTGGGTGTGGTATATGTATAGGGCAAGAAGGATGGGTAAAAGAAGAATTTGGGGGGCGGGGGGTATTTACTATATAATGTTTTCCCTCCCATATGAAATGTGTATTTTAAAATTAAATTTGTATATTGAGTGATTTTAAACTCAGATGTGTATCAGTCGTCTTGTATCGTCTGTGTTTGATACCACCAAATAATTTGATATACAAATTTTTAGAACCAACACTGTTTTGATCGTTACAAATTCGCCATAATATTAAAGCAGACAACCATGTATGTCCGATTGTCAGTGTCGTGTTTTTCAATATATAACCAAATAAGCCAAAAAATACACATACTATGTATACCTAGTATAAACAAGTAATCTAAATGAGTTAATTGTTTGAATACCTAGTATATATTGAGTTTATGGAACAAATTTATCAAACAAATGTTGTTTATTTTAAAAAGACGAAGATTTTTTGTTATTAAATTTTTGTTATATTTCTAACGGTTTCAAAGATAGGCTGTTTTGCTCAAACATGGTCCGATTTTGCCCCTTAACAACCTTGATCTTACTTTTTGGCTCTAGAACACAGAAAAAAATTTTCAGTTCGTTATCTCTTTTCGGCTTGAGTTATCGTGTCCACAGACAGGCAGACGGACATGCGGAAATGGACTGTTTATGTAATTTTATGAACACCTATAACAAAAATTGTTGTCTGTCCTAAATAATTTTACTCCTGTATGTATATTGTGTGTAGTTTGCCAAAGAGTAATTACATCATCGTATATAGTGATTTTTCTGTTCGTTAATTAAAGAAAACAATATTGACGTTGAACAGTAAACTACAGTTGATTTTTAAAATTCAGCGATCACCACTGGACACAAACTCTCGAGTGTGCATACTCTAATTAATACATATCGCTTATGCCCGTTTACTTTTTTGACATGTATTATATTCTTTTATCACAAGTATTTCAATTTTAAGCGATTTGATAAACAACTTTAAAAACAGTATAGCTCAAACGATGGTCCACACTGATGTGTACTGTGGTATTTGTAATCAGACATACTATTTATAGGTCGTATACCTACGTAAATAATAGGTACATGTAGGACTTACTCAATTTTCATCCTATGCTTGAACAGAATATTCATTTCTATAAATGTATGTATGTAATATGTTTTATTTCTGTGTATCGTGGTAATATTGCGGTGCCAAATTCCAAACTACTACAACGAAACTACCATAGTTCTACACACCCCTTTAACCATTGGTATTATCACTAAGCAAAATTTCTCTGTCTCTATCTAGACAACTATTTATTTTCGGTATTCTATCTTATTATTATTTGTTATTTATGGCAAGAGCGTATATTCTGTATGCTTCCATGAGGAACCTTACTTATTGAATATAAAGAATGTACGTGCGTACTATGGGCAACAAAATTAACGTGTCTTTTTCAAAAATGTATAGTTGATTTGTGCTTTATTCATTCGATTTGAATAACAAAAAATGTTACTTTTATTTAAATAAACAACTTTTATAAGAAACTTTTTTTTTCATAAATTCAGTATATACCGGGTATTTATACACTATTTCTATATTCAGTATTTACTGGTTATTTATGCATATCATCGCACAGGTTTAAACGCTAAGGATAGAAAATTGAAATTTGGAGGTGTTGATTTTAATTTTTATTGTAGACATCGTTTATAAAAGGATTTTTTAATTTAAGGGGGGCGTTGCAGCCTCTCTATCGTCAACAACGTCTGATCGCCTACGAACTATCGCCAACTACATTCTTAATTTCAAACAGTATGAAGAATATAAGTGTATATAAGTGTATGTGGTTAGTGTTTTTTTTATTTTTTTTATCGAGGTTGAAAAATCTTTGAAAAGACACCAGCTACTACTTCAGTCTGACCCTCACTACGCTATAATGCGTACGCCGCTGTTTCTTCTTCAGCTTTTTTGGCTTTCAAAACGTCTTCCGCACATCGCATCATGGCCTTCCAGTTCGTTTCAGATCTGGCCATGAGCACTATGATGTTAGAAGCGTTTGGCACGGTACCAATGATATTCAAGGCGTCGTTTCTCTGCGTTATCCATCGCTTGCAATGGAAGAATGTATGACGAGCATCATCGACTTCTTCAGCACAGTAGGAACAATACGGGCTTCCTCGAAGTCTCATCCGGTGTAGATACTGATTGAAGAGCCCATGTCCTGTGAGCAATTGCGTCAGGTAGTAATTGGTCTCCGTATGTTGGCACTCGGTCCAGGT
Organism: Nineta flava; assembly: GCA_963920215.1. Classification (NCBI taxonomy): domain Eukaryota; kingdom Metazoa; phylum Arthropoda; class Insecta; order Neuroptera; family Chrysopidae; genus Nineta; species Nineta flava. The sequence goes on from OY986041.1 coordinate 75,366,883, forward strand.
TGTTATGCCTGGATTAGCTCTGCTGTGTCCATCTTCCTGTTGTACAGTCTTGCCATCGTTGTTGCCACACAGTAACAGTGTGGTCTCTTTCAGTTTTCTGAGTGTTATCGTTCAGTGTTCGTGCCATCTGGTGTTGGTGAAGTCTCCTTCGTTCGTAGACCATGAGATCTATAGGCACAGCTTTCGAGATGACTAGCACTGCAGCTTCTGACACAGTTCGATACGCGCAGGACACTCGTAGGGCCGTTATGTGGTTAGTGTACCGGATTGTGAGCTAGCAATTGTTGGATCTGCATGGTTTTTTGTTAAGTTCCAAGTTTATGAACTATACTTAATCCATTTTCTTCATTGTATTTGCGATAGATAGTTAGATTATAGAGGCTGCCCTGGACGGGCTACATTTCGACCATAAGTGATGCTTAAGGATTGTGATTCCTAAGAATGTGAGGTTGTGAGTGGAGTGGAAGGGATTTTTGTGTATAGACTAGGAATTGCTGATGTAAACTGCAGATGTCATGATTCGAACCCATAACCTCCCAGTTTCCAAGTAGACATACTGCGCAGACATAACGCCTTCGACCGCTCGGCCACTTGGACTGGTCTGGGACTGGTTTTAGATACTAAAATTATTAATTTGTAAGTGTAAATAGCCTTAAAAGGCCTCAATATTAAAAAAAAAATTTTATATTAACGGGTAAAGGGACGAAAAAATGTTTAAATGTGTAATAATCTTACAATGTAAAAACAGGTCGTGCGATGAATTCATATATCGTTGCGAGCGGTTGTATTTTCTGAAATTTGATGCGACTTTCGTTACTTCAGTACAAATCGTTTCAATAAAAATATATTTTGGTTACGATACTTCCCTGATCAACTATATATACTGGTTGGTCAAAACTGTAAAACTAACCAATAAAATGTGTTAGTTTCTTAGACCACTAACGCAGTAACTTATAAACAACAAATCAATCGATTCGACTAAATTTTCTTGTTTTCCTAGGGCCAAAATGATTTACAAACATTATTTTTAATAAAATCGGAGATACAATTTTTTTAATTTTTCTATCTTAAAAAAATCGAAAAATTAAAAAATAAATTATTTTCCCCGATTTTTTTGAAATTCATGTTTTAGAGCATTTTGACCAATGCAACCAATTTGGCCATTTTGGAAAGTCTATTCAAAAATTTTATTCAAGTGATTTTTAAAGTAGGTACCTAATATGAGCCTTAGAATCCAAAGTTTCGATTCCAGAAGGGCTTATATACATGAAATATCATACAAACTAAAAATCTGACGATCAATAAGACTGAAATTTCGTTTTCCTTGGGCAAAAATGATTAAGAAACCTAAAAAAAAAAATAATATAATCGAAGATAAAAAATTTTTCTCAATTTCTGAAATTTTCCTTAAAAAATCCAAAAATAATTTTTGTCTCCGATTTCATTGAAAATAATATTTTCAGACCATTTTCATCCATAAATTATGAAAATCTACTAGAAAATTTGATTCGATTTATGATTATCGAAATATGGCTGTACCTCTATATGTTTTGGAATACAATAAGTTTCGAATCCAGAATTACTTATACAAGCAATATGGTACAAGCAACAAATTTAGAATTTAAGTAACCTGATTTAATTATCTCTATATACAGAAAATAAAATAGAATATGTTGTGTGTATATTTGTCTGAATTGTTTGGACAAACAAAATAGGAGATAACAAAATAATGATAAAAAAAGGCCCAAGGAAATTTTCTTAAGAACTCCAGAAAAACTATCAGAAGTCAAAAATTCCAAACCGTTCCAAAGTTATAGCAGTTTCATGACGGCTAGATCTTTATTATAGTTTATAATTTCCATAGAAATATCTGCATTTACAAGATTTTGGAAATAAATTATTGGTCAATAAATTTAAAATATAAAAATTGACGTTTTGAAATGTTAAAATTAAAAAACTAAATAAATATATTTGACATAAATTTCCTATAAGAATTTTTTGAAGCCCGGACAATGCCGGCTTTTTCAGTTAATATCGATTCTCCTTATTAATCCTTTCAAATATTAAAAGCAAATCAGGTACGACATTTCCTTTTTGTAGGACTAGAATTGTGATGGCTAAAGAGATGGAAAATATATTAATTTGTATATATGCGTCCGTAACAATTCTATCGGTCAAAGGTCGCCATTACTTTTGAGACAGCTCCTGCTTTATTTTCTCTAACGATATAGTCTTCATTTAACTTTTCATATAATAATAATATTAGCCCAATTCAGCCCACTGGTTGGACGAAGGCCTCCCCTAACAGTTTCCAATTTTCCCTATTCCTTGCCTTGCGCATCCACAGACATCCTGCATATTTAACGATTTCGTCTCTCCAGCGTTTTATCTGGCGTCCCCTTTTTCTTGTGCAATTATAGGGTGTCCAAGTAGTCGTTTTATTAGTCCAGCGCGTATTCTCAAGCCTCGACACATGTCCCGCCCACTGCCATTTTAACCTTTTAATGTGTACTACTACATCTTTAATTTTGCTCTTGTTTCTTATGTTTATAGAGGATATTTTTTGCGACTTTTTAATACTGAGCATGGCTCGTTCTTGCGAACGTTGGTATGTGCGAAGTTTTTTATAGTCTTTTTTAGTTAGTGCCGAAACTTGAGATCCATAGGCCAGCACCGGTAGCACACAGGCATCCATTACCTTCCCCTTCAGAGTTATTGGAATGTCACCCTTGAGTATATGTTTTAAGGACCAAAATTTTTCCCATGAGTTAGCTATCCTGGCGTTAATTTCATTCGGACTATTACGCATTGAAACTATTTTTCCTAAATATTTATATTGATTGACATACTCAAGAGCGACTCCATTCAAGAGAATCGGTATCTGTTGGGAATTCGACATTACCTTGGTTTTGCTTCTATTTATGATCAGGCCCGCTTCTTTACAAGTTGTGCTTAGTTCATTGAGCATGATTTGTAGTTTCCCAGCATTTTCCGCAAGCAAAACTATATCATCTGCAAAACGCAAGTTAGTGAGTCTAACGCCGTCAACCTTCACACCAAGGTTTTCCCATTGTAGCTCAGAGAATTTATATTATAAAACTGTGTTGAACAGTTTAGGGGATAGAGGGTCACCTTGCTTTACGCCTTTGTTGATGGGAAATTGAGGACCCAAACTCTCCAACTTAATTCGGCCTGAGTGATTATTGTTATTATTTCATATAATACCTTGGCTTAATTTGGTTATCATTTTCTAAAAAGAAAGAGAGTAACGCTCAAAAAATGTCCCATTAAAGATAGATTATAAGATTAGATTAGTTATTAGATAATAACTCTAGAATTTTTTATTAGGTATGTGTAATAATTTTGGCGCTCGTGATGAGTGAGCATTCCTAATGTTATTATAATCATTTTAATTCTGTGTTAGTAGTTATATTAAGACAAACATATTTATTCATTGAGTAGAATCTCTGGCTCTTTGAGATTCTACTTATAATTGTTTAGTATATAACACATTACTTACTTGTTTCTATACAGGGTGTGTCAAGTAAATGCATAAGTCTAAGAAAACCAGATGCTAGTCGAGAAAAAGTTTATGATTTAAATAAAAGCTTTGGAAGCTTTATCAGTATCAACTTCGGTTTTGTTTTTTTTTAATAGAAATATATTAATTTTTTTATTATTTGGTTAATAAATAAGTTTTTGTTTGAAAAAGTTTTGAACTTGGATCGTAGTTTTCAAGAAAAGATGTTCAAATGGATGCTTTTGTTTTCGAACATAATTTTCAATTAGATTGATTTGCATGATTTTAAACAAAATAATATTGAAATTTTCTCGATCAATTTACCATTAATGGGTTTTAATGATGAATATCGAACGAAGCTACACTAAGGATATCGGAAAATTAAATAGCCAATAATAGATTTTTTTTTAAAATTATTTACGCAGGAGCTGCGTCAACTTATCGAATTTTTTTAGAATACATAAATTACTCTCAAGCGGTCACAATTTTAGTCTGATCAAGAAATCTGATATGATATTAGTATTTGCAATTTTATAAATAGGTAATGGCATAGGTCAAGGGAGAAGGGGGTAAAGCGAAAGAAGAAATCACAATATATAAAATTTCTCTCTTAATATTAAAAGAGATATTTAGAGATATTTATTGATTATACTCTCTAATAAAGATATTTAGTAAATATTTCTGTAAATATTGTTGTAAAAGAAAAAATGAACGTTAAAACTTAACGGATAAAATCACAATTGTCATTTATTCGGTTTTTTGAGACCCACGCTTCAAGTATATATTCATTTTACACATAAAGTTAATTCTTTTGCAATTTTTATTGAGTCAAAAATTTGCAACAAGCAACATATCTCTGAATCTATATCCCAGAGATAGTTACGATTAGCTAATTCATACTGATGATGACTACATTGTAGTTGAATTTCGTATTTATAAAATAAAAATGATCTAGGAATAAGGGCAAAAAATTTGAAATGTAATTTTATTGCGTTATTTAAAAAAGAGATTACCTGTATAATAGCATCATATATAATCTAACTATATAATTCCAACGTTTGGAAGACGGTGGCATATTTTTAAATAAGTTTCAACGTAAAATTCCACTCCGGATCCTTCCCTAGATTTGGAACCGCCTGTATACCAAACCATCCCGATCTTGAGATATGATCGTTCTCCTTCCACCCACATATCCTCGTCACAGACTACAGTGAATGGCTTTGAGGAACAGTATATTGTGTAGATGTTCTGGACTGGTTATTTTTTGTAATCTAGTTATTAGTGGAAGTTTAGGCGCTGTCCCTCGTATTGGCTATTATTTCAAGGTTCTTGAAATAATAGCCAACGAATCATTATTCGCTACATTTTATACGATTAACTGTTCTTCATATAAACTCTTGTATATTGGAATAACGTGACACATCCGGTATGGTCCAATATATGTGGCCAATTCGATTTGATAGCTGAAGCTCCTACACTGTAGTATATAGCGGCTCTCTGTTATATAATTGAATGTTTTAAATTATTGTATTTTATGTATAGTAGTGTACAATATACACTACTATAAAATAGGATCTTCTGACTGAAAATGCATGTTTTAATATTTAATCCTATTTTAATACTACATAGTTACATAGTAGAAATGCGTTCAAATTGTACGTTAGAATTATAATTATAAGTTGTATTTTTGAAGTTTTGTAATTGTGTACCATAAATAAAATAATTTAACTGCTGGTTGTACAAACATGGTACTTCATTGATTGATTGAACTGCTGATATTATATGGTGTTACTACTATTAATTTTACGCGTTTGTTCTAATTTTTGAAAATATCGTGGAATATACTTCGACTTTTATATAGGTATATATAGCTTGTAGTTAATCAATAAGTACCTGATTAAACATCAACGACCGCACTATTACTTAAAAGTGATATGCGATTACCAATTGAGGGATACTGACACCCAATGTCCGTTGCGAAAATGCAATTAATTTGGGATCAACTTCTTTTAAATTACGTTTTTATTTAAATGAAGCTTTTACTATACTATAGTTACGGCAATTGCTACTATATATGCAATTCTAATGACAATTGATAAACATATTCAACTTCCTAGTATGCTTTTTTTATCTGAACACTTTTCGTACATGTTTAACGGTTGGACATTCCAATAATTTTTTGATAAAATTAAATTGACATAGAACTAGTAAAATTATTCTAAATTTCATTCAAACATATTATATACCAGGGTATATTAAGTTTAGTTTCGACTTTCTAACGGTTGAAAATCTTGATCGCAGAAAATAAATTTTGATATAGGTGTTCATGAAATTACTTTATTAGTCAGTTCCGCATGCATGATTGTCCACCTGTCCGTCCGTTTGTAAACACGATAATTCAAAAAGGAAAAGAGATAGCTGGCTAAAATTTTGTATGTGTGTTATCGAGCTAAAAAGTAAGGTTAAGATCGTGAATAGGCGAAATCGGAACTTGTTTGACATAAAAGTAATATGTCTGAACATTGATAACATTCTTTGTCATCAAATGCTTCGTATGAAAAATCAGACAACTCTAGAATGAGAATCGAATACACGACCTCTGGTGTATATAATTTTTCATATCAAGCGTTTGATGTCAAATAATGTTAAACAGTTATTTGGTAGTTTTGTTTGAAACCAGGTATTTAACTCAGTTATTTGGAAATTTTCACCTTATATACTTTTCTATTTTGCGTCACTTAGCTCAGTACTGGTTAGCAGTTCTAGCTTCTAAACTAAATTTTTAAATCACATTGTATAATCGAAAACATTGTTTAAAGTGAACTTCAGAATGTTGTATAGAACAATACATTATCGTTGGTGGTATATCGCAACGAATATTTATCACATTATTGTTAATACATCATTAAAATACTTTACCAGTTTCTATAAATATTATTATATGTACTACATATATTATTGTCTGTAAATATATATATAATTTTCAATATTTATATTATATTTTCATTTGAAATGAAAAGTATTTATTTATTTTAATTTGACAGTAACAGAATTGTTTTGTGATTTACGATATTTGATTTACGATATACATACTTTCAACATAAATTTATGTTTTTTTTTGTGTTGTTCTATGTTTGTTCCTTGATTGATTTGTCTTAATTATATTTTCTTTTTTGTTTGAAATTAGTTGTCAAAAACATTTGTGATAATTAAAATATTGTAACCATGTAAAAAAAAAGTTTTATAAAAACAACAAATTATTATTATATGCGGTTACATAATTTTATTGCTCTTTATATAAATGTTGTGGTGAACTTCGTTTGTGAAACTTATTACATGTTGGGTTGTATGGTTTACTTGACGTGTTTATTCTAATGTATTTATAGTGGTTTACGACCAAACTCTTTTAGTTTTTTTTTTTTCTGAGTAAATGACAGTTTATGAGAAATGATGTATGAGAAAAGTACGGTTTACGTTTTTACGTGCGTATGTAGTAATTATTTGTGTTGTTTTGGGTGAAATAAAAAAATTTTTCATGTTTAATTCTAAAAATTTATACAAAATTTCAATGTCTGAGGGTTCGTGGTAGTATGCACGGTCCAAACTCGGTCATCGACAGAAGTATAATTTTTAATGCGTCACTAAGTCTAAAATTTGTACATGGTTGTTTGACAAATTAAGTGTGAATTGTTGTTATTGACAGTATAAAAGGTAAGGTCTACTGATATTCTGGCCATAACGCGTGGCTAAACTATCAAGTTTGTTAAAAACGGAAAGCAAATAATTATTAGTAAGAGTCTACAAGAAAATGCATGATCATTTAAAAGATGTAACTTACTATAGTTCTAATTAATATGCACTTTGTTGCATATATTGATAAATTAAAGTGGATAATGGACGTTAAATGGAACATAACATCAACTAACATAATTTTGTGTATTTCAAGAAAGAATACTGAACGATGGTAACAAAAATTGAATATCCAATAAGCAGAAGCGCAATTAGTATAGATTTATGCGAAACAAGCGATTATAAAACTCTGGATCCACAATTTACGTTTTTGAGTTGATGAATCTAGAGATCATAGATGATTCCATCCGAGTACATATATAATTATTCGGTTTTTATAAAGACAAAATAAAATTTGATTTCAATCAATTTTCTGGGGCTGTATTACGGGAAAAAATCTAGACCAATATTTGAAATTTTTTCTCAATTCAGCAATCCAGCAGAACGGAAACTGCTTATTTGCTCCGAGCGCAACCGTACTCAGCGCCATGTGTGGTGAAAAAAACAACTTCATGACTAATGCCAATATATAAAATCCATAGGCGTTTAACAAAAAGTTATAGTTAATTTAGGTTTTACATGTTGTTTATTTAATTTTATTAATTATTTTTGTAACGCCTATTGTTTTTTATACACTGAAATTGGTCATGAAGTTGTTTTTTTGACCACGCATGGCGCTGAGTGCGGTTGCGCTCGGAGCGAAAAGACACAATATAAATTTTAGTCTTTTCTCCGGCACACATGTGTAAAAATTAAAATATTTCTGTTGAAGCCATATACTTCGCTTAAATGACATTCACGAATAATTTAGACCACAACACCGCAAAGTAATAGTCGTAGTATTATTAACGGAGGGGAGGTCGAAGCCTGAAAAGTAAGCATTTCTAGACCTTTATTTACCGTCCCCTAAAGGACAAGGAGTTTGTATTAAGACAAGGAATTGGTACGTTGTGCGACTGCAGCCGATTTTGGTAGGAACTATGCCGTTATTCATCTGGAGTTTGTGGAAGGAGACTACAGAAAACCTTCATAAACTTAGCCGGCTACATTCGTCTTGTCCATATGCCGACAGTTTAGTCAGTTAACCGCTCCATTAAATTTTTTTCAATTAATTTAATTAACAAACATCCACCGTTGAGAATCGAACCTGCAACCTCCCACTTCCAAGTATAATGCCTCAAACAACTGGACCACTCGGACTGGTCCACCGCAAATTAGAATCTATTTACCGAAGGATGCTATACATAATGCCAACATTTTTTCATTCAGCCATAGGTATTGAGTTCTAGATCATATTGTGTACATTTATCCTAATATTGGTTTGTCATATTTAAATCGTATACTGCACCAACACACATATTTAAAACGTCAATGACTAATACATGGTCATCAATTATATTATAAAATTCAGGTGCTGTTGACATCTAATATATGCCATTAAAGTATATATTATATGCATGTTCCTATGTATGTGGAAATGCAAGCAAGAAACATATATTATAGTTCTGTTCTGTAATCAAGAGCAAATAGTACATATCATTGCGACAAACACCCACTACATAGTATATCTACTGGACTGGAGTTATACAGGTTGATCTATATATTAAATGAAACGAATATGTACGTTTGTATTGCCTTTTTATAAATTGCCTATTCGATAAGTTATAGTTCAAAAAATGTAACAAATATTTGCCGTAGGTACTTCGAACTACCAACACATTTTTGCCGGGTGTTTAAATTTTAACTTGTGCTTCATATTTGAGCGTTTCATATTTTCTACATGCCAGTGAAATTTTACTAAAATGTATATATATATATATATATATATGTGTGTGTGTGTCGTTTCTGAATTGTGAAATGTATTTTTCACGAAGACACTTCTTGATAAATGGGCGTTTTGGCGTACTATTAAAATTACTCATGCTTACTATAGAAGCCGATTCCTAAGACTTATTTATTGCTTATTATAATAAATTTATGAAATTAGGCCAAATAATATTCCTTCGGTAATCGAAAGGATAATATATTTTTATTTATTGGGATAAAATTTTGATTTTTTTAAAACTATAACTTTTTTCAAAAATGTACCGCTAGATATGTGGGGAAGACTGAAACTAATTTCAGTTTAAGATTTGTTATTCAGCTGTATAGATTCTTTACAATTGTTCATCACATCAAAGAAGTATAACTTCAACCACGCGACCATAAGTACACACACCAATTTCTATCCTAAATAAAAGTTTTTCAACTAATAATTATATTATATTGTTTACAAGTTTTGTTTGACGTAATGTTATTTATGATAATTTTGATAGATCATCCATTATACATAGAGAGTATTCTCAACGACGTGGCGACATATCGTTTACTTCGTTATGTGGAGACAGAGGGCAATGGATAATAAAATACATATCATTTTATATGTTGTATAACCAGAGTAGCCAGAATATACACCAACTATGCTATAGGATTGTCCGATAAAATAGTTATATCATGTGGAACTTGTATGTAATATCAAACCTCAAACATAAATATTATATTATACTTATAATATATTGTGTATATATGGTGTACACTCAAGTATAAAAAAAACAAGTAATGTAACAACTAACTGAGTTAATTGTTTGGATACCCAGTATATACTGAGTTGTATATCAATATTTGAATTGTCCCACAATTTAAAAAAATCTCGTATAGTTTTAAAGATGGGCATATTTTTCGCTTTCCGAGGAACTTTTGTAGCACAAATTATGTGAAAACTATTTATGAGTTTATTAAAAAAAATTTCAAACAAAAGTTGTTTATTTTAAAAAGAGGAAGATTTTATTAAATTTTTTTTATAGCTCTTACGGTTTCAAAGATAGGCAGTTTTGCCCTTGTTTTCCCAATCATCGTCCGATTTTGCCCATTAACGAACTTTACCTTACTTTTTGGCTCATTTCAGCTCACTATCTCTTTTCGTTCTAGAGTTATCGTGTCTACAGACAGACGGACAGGCAGACAGACGGACGGACATGCGGAAATGGCCGAATTCGGCTATTTTATGAACACATATTCCAAATATCTATGCCTGCGATCAATATTTGCAAGCGCTACAAAGTTGGGCCTAACTTAATATACCTACCCTCGTATATTTACATATACCGGGTATAATAATTGTTTAGCATAATCACTATTTATAAATATTATAAAAACTTTTTAACCAAAAATAGAACCGACGAAAGAAGAAAGTAACTGAAAAGCAAATATAACAACTTTGTAACAAAAAATTAAACCTTCGAAAAAAGAAAGGAAAAAATAAAAAAGTAACTTTTAGTCTAAGTCCTACTCTAATACCTAAATAATTTTGTCGGCGCTAAAAATCGTCGGATCAAAATATAAAATATAAGACAGAAAACAGATCATAACAGGTAATAAAGAGTAGGAAAGTGGATTAAAACAGGACAGATTGAAAATAATGCCTTTTTTGATGGAATTTCATAAAAATTTCTTCAAATGTCCATCGATTCTACCTACTAGATGTTAAATTAAAAATCACTATCGTTAAAATTTTACAGGAAACAGAAAAATTTGGCATATTATCCTTAATATTCGAAAAATGGAAAAATATATAAGAAGTAAAGTTATAGGTACTTACTCGTAGTTTTACTATAGTTTTGTTTCTTATCATTCTTTCTGTTACACTAATATCTATAGAAATATTTTTAATTTAAGATTGAAAGTTAATATTATAAATATCTCTATACCTACAATAGAGTTTGAGAAAAATGTTACGATACTCAATTGTTGCAAACTTGTTTTTCTACAACTTTACTTTTCATACATTTTTCGATTGTTCTAATATTAAGAGAAATATTTCATATTTTGTTTTCTTCTATATCTGTGACCCGCTTTCCTATTGACCTATGCCATTTATTTATAAAATTGGCCTTGCAAATACCAAAATCATATCGGATACAACATTTCATTTTGATTAGACTATAATTGTGGCCGCTAGAGAGTATTTTATATATTCTAAAGTAATTCGCTAAGTTGACGCGGCCTCTGCGTAACGAATTTTTTTTACCTTAAAAAAATGAATTTACTGCTTTTATATTTAGAAAATATTGTAACCAATTTAAAATATTTGACAAACTTAAAAAATTATTATCATGTTGAAATAACATTCTTAATGAATCATTTTATAATTAGTATGTAGAGAATCATCGAAAAATCGATTAGCATCAAAATTAATAAAAGGCAGTAAAATTTACTGCTTTTTACCGAAGCACGGCAGTTCAAGCGTATGTTGTTTATGAAAAGTGCATGGTATTAACAACAAACAAACAAAAAATAATTAAAAATTTTATTACATAAACAGAAAATATATTTTTGGGTTACCAATTTTTGTACCTAAAAAATTGTTGAAAAGCAATTTAGAAAATAATAATTGAATTGAATAAAATAATTTTCATGAGTATATTATATTATATTATAGGTGTGTAATAATCATAAATAAAAAGAAATAACAAAACATATAAGTATATACAGGTGTTGTGATTATATTTTTAGTTTTACTGCCAATTTTCCCAAATTCAATCAATTACTTTATTTATATATATATAGAACAAAAACAAAAATATTTATAGGTTGGCACTAAATCTTATATATTATTATACTTTACTCCAGTTTTATATCCGACATTGGTTGTGCTACAGTAAAATGTCGTTTCAATTTATGAATTCTATTCCATTTATTTTGTATCCATTCCAGAAACTTTGATCTTGATGAGCAATAGTTATGGGTAAATTGTTATTTTATATATCAAATGCATTTCAAAATGGTAAGAATACAAATTCTGATCTTAAATTTTTGTAATCATAACAATTAAACATAACAACTGAGTAAATTTCTTACACTCTGTATATACTGAGTTTATTAATAAAAGTTTTAAATTAAAGGTGTTTATTTTTTGTCTTTTAATTTGTGGTCTATCTCTTACGGTCTCAAAGATGGTTAGTTTTGCTCATTTTGCCCAAACATGGTTTGATTTTGTCCAATCACAAAGTGGACCGTACTTTTTAAAGAACTTACACACAATATTTCAGCTCGATATCTCTTCGTTTTTGAATTATCGTGTTCACGGACAGACAGACGGACATTCGGAAATGGACTAATTAGGTCATTTGAAGACCACCTTTACCAAAAATTTTTTCTACGATCAATATTATAAAGTCCCGACTATAGTTAATATACCAAGAAATATATCATATATACCGGGTATAAAAGACTATAATTGAAAATATACAAAATATTAAAAATGCATCAAACATTTTTTGTTCGTAAAGATTTTACAGCACTGTTTACATCAGTCGTGAAATTAGTGGTTTTATGTTTTTGTTTTCTTAAAGAATCCAAATATTAGAAAATGAAGAATGTGTCAAAAAATTTCGTTATTAGTTTTTGCTTCGTGGAAATGTGTTTATTTTTGCGATTAACTCCAGCTCGTATTATATTGGCGATTTCAGTTGGCGTTTTCAAAAATTACCTTCCTCAAAAACACCGTCCGATGATGAAGTCAACTCGGATATTACGAAAATTAAGAAACAAGAAAAAATACCAAAATAAATAAACTTTTTATTGAGTAAAAGGTCCAGAATAACTCTCCAAAAATAAAATACATGATAATTTGTCGACTAAGGCGATCAAGATCCAGGATAGATTGTAGTACCAAGGATAATGATCGATAATTTGCTGATAAATATTTTAGAGAAAAAACATCAAACAAGTAGTTGCATTGTTTGCCAATAGATTTTTATTGATCAAAAAAAAAATTATATATCCAAAAAAAAACTAAAAATATTTTTAACTTTTGATTTTATACCAAGTTTTACTGTATTTAATGCAATATAAACAAATACTAACAAATAGGAAACACAGTGTATAAAAATTTATTACCTATTATTATTAACTTTTTGAAATTAATTGCACAATGAAAAATAGTTTCAAGCTTTCTCAAATTATAAATAACATGCTTAAAACAAAACAGCTATATACATACATACATACATATATATGTATGAATATGGTCGATAGGTTAGTACAGTGTAACTGGTTGTTAAGTAACAATTTGGTTCTTATCTTATTCAGTAAATTTTTTGAAATATTTTTTATACTATTCAATTATATTTATGAAAGAACTGTATAGTATGACTTTTGCGTGTGAAATTAGAATACTATCATTTTTAATCTTCTGTGTGTTGGTATTTTTTCTCGTGACATAAAAAAAGAGCATGTTTTCAATTGGAATACACTATTGATGACAGGTGCGGATCCAGCTCTCAAAAAAGGTTGTGGTCACAGTCACCCAAAAATCGGCCAAGTGCGAGTCGGAGTATGAACTCTATCATGATCGATATAGTGCATTTTTACAAAGGAGATGTTTACAACATATATGACACAGATTCCTGACCATTCCTGACCAAGATTTTTAACAGTGTATAGACCACGTGGGCAAAGCCGTGGGGCCAACAGTAGTAAATTAATAAACCTGTAAAATGTTAGTTTGTTCGTTCACGAAAATTACAAAAGTAAATGTGTGTTTGTTTGCACATCACAGTGTCACATTTAGACTCTTAACTACTGAACCGATTTTGATGAAATTGCCACAACTTTATCAAACGATATTAAATTAAATTAAACCCTAGTATACATTTTACATTAAATAATTTTATTTAGGTGCTCACTTAAATTACAAATTCAAGCCTACGTTTCTTTTTCGTGAAAACGTTGATAATTTCATCGATATCCAGGTTCAAATCTTTGTATAGATTTAGGAGAGCTAGCCCGTATAATATATCCTGTGCCATTGTATATGTGCATACAACTCGCGCTTAATTTTAAATTAGTAGACAACCATGCGCACCCAGCGAATAGTCATCTCTTTTTTCCAATATAAGTATTCATGTGTCAGCATATCGTCTAATGACTAAATACTTCGCTGCGTTCCGAATTCGTGCATGATTCGTGTTTAAAAAAAATTTTATTAAGGCATTGGATATAATATCATCAGCCTATCGACTTCAATAGACCGTGAAAGTGTGACGTCACAAGTCTATTCGGGTTGTGGGCATGCCCGTCATACCCACAACGGTGGATTCACGCTTGGTTGATGACTATATTTACATCGTTTATTTGAATTTTGAAGTCTCCTCAAACATGTAGAAAACGACTCTAAAATTTATCTATGTTATAGATTCTAACCTCTAGATTGAATCCTGTCAGAAGGACTAAATTAATAATTACCATAATATGGGTGGTGAAGTCCGATAGCTATGCTTTTTCGAGCAATTTGATGTAAGCTGTTTTATGCCATCAAAAGCTTACCGACTCGTAATTAGCTGTGAAAATCAGAGCAGTTATTTATTCAAAAAACATAACAATCTATGTGGTTTTACTCAAAGAACTCAACCAATGAAAACTTATGTGGTTTTAATTTCATAGAAAAACATGTTAGTGTAATATAAGTATATATATTACTGCATTTAATAATATACTAATATGTAATAATACATCGTTTTATAATGTTTTAAATGTTATACAGTATGTAAATAAATTCATTTGATATAGGAATTACCATAGACATATAAGAATAGATCATGCTAGTAATGGGACTATCGTGTAAGTGGACGTAACGGTTCGATAAAAAGAGAACGAATCATAACGCTCCTTCTATCCTTGTCTGTGGGCGTAACATAACAAAACGTTAGCATGTAAAAACCATCCACGTGTTATTGATATTGTATAGGTTCGTTACATGGAGCATATAACTAATGTTGATGCGCAACTGTTAAAGGCTGTTAATGCGCAAAGAGAAGCAAGGAGCGTTGTAAATCGTTCTATTTTTACCTAGTCAACGCATATCACGCCCACACCCTCGGTCTATTCTTATATGTCTATGGAAATTACCGTACACCGTGAAAATTAACCACTGACCATTATATAAAACGCACAGAGTATGTTTACGGGTCTAAACAACAAATAACAAACTCAAGCGATGTTTTGCCGTCTCAACTAGCCAACGTACTCACTTTGGCTTCAGTGCGCTTGCGTGATTAACAACTTTATGTGTGTAGTGGAAATACATGTGACAGCCACACATACCTTTACATACATACTTACTACACATACACTCCCGTTCAGATAAATTGAACCAGTAAGTCACATTCAAAGAGTATATTTTACTAAATGTGTGTATAATATTATATACATCAACACAATTATCAGCGGGAATGTACATGCCGCAAAGGCGCGCTAAAACAAAAATTAGTACCTTGGCTAGTTGAATAGCGCTTCAATTCGGGTTAATATCGTAACATGTGTCCAGTTATATAGAGGTCAGTAAGATTCACATATCACATGATAATTTAGTGGGGAATAGGAGAGGTAACCACCACGAACACACAAATGAGTTTGAACACAAAACAAACAGTAGCGCCACACAATAAAAATTAATTGGCAATTTCAAAATTCCATGAATTTAAGTATAATTTGTATAACAAAACATTTTATATTCAGTTTATCTAAATAATATATGTTATGATAATCTTCATTGTTCAATGTTTCTAGTGCTTACCATGATACATAAACATATAAAAATAAGGGTCGGTAATTTTTATGAATATTTTTAAATAATCTCTCGAACGGAAGATGAAATCAAAATTTTCCTTATTCCACCAGTCAGTAGACTATCAAACCAAAAAGGACTTATAATTTTTTAAACTTGCATATATGGGTACAAACATGTAAAAAACAAAAATGCAGACACGGGCGACGCCGGGACTACTTTTGGAGGCCAAAAATCTCGGAGTTTTTAGACTTTTTTTGGTTTATCGCCCATTGATCCTAGATGAAGCATCCTAATGAAGAAGTCATAGTTTAATAAATTAAAGAACATTAAATTCTTCGTCGAATTGCGTAACTGAGTACTACAGCTTAATAATTCGGTGATGTATGGTCCATCGTCAAAAAATGATGCTTTTTCCCAACTTTGTTAAAAAATTAGATTAGTACTAGAAATGACTCTCCAGCTTGGAAATGAATAGTCTTAAGCGAAATATTTAAGCGAAATATTCTGAGACAAAAATTTTTTATATTCAAATATTTTCCTTATCTTGCACCATTCAAAAGATAGATTATACCTCGACGTCACGAATATATGAAAGAAAATAATTTATAGCATATGTGTGACTCTAAGCTAAATTCTAAACCGTTTGGTGTGGACCGCATCAAAATCGGTTCAATCGTTTTAACGTAATTTTCATCGTAATAAAAATTATGTACTGTTTAGAATTTGAAACATTTTCTCTTTGATTTTCCAGTACAATATCGTGAAAACGGCTCAAATGTGACAAAATGTTTCTCTGGAAAATTTCTTCGACGAATAGTTATATATCGTTTTTACAACTACCAGCGAAATTATGATCCCAGACAATCAAAACATTTCCCAATGAAATTTAATAATGATCAGTTGTAATATTAAGATATAGTAAATAAAGTTATTTTTAATGAAATAATAATGCAAAAATAATCACTTCCTCTACAGTTTGGTTAGTATAAACTTTCTACGGAACAATAATAATTGATAAATCATTATATACACAATAAAGTTTTCATTCAATTAAATTGGAAATTATCAACATATAATAATATACACATTTACATTTGCTTAGGTAAACTATTCTATATACCTAAAAGTCGTGTTATGTAATTACAGATGTAACTTATGAAAACTGTTATAATGATTTTGAGGATACGAAGAAATCATTGTTGTATTAAACTTGATCACTTCAAATTTGTTCAAACGATGTTTATCTATACTTAATAACCAATTAAAACTTTGATATACAAATATGCTTTTTTTGTTAAAATTGTTATAAATCATAAACAATAGGGAATATGCATGCAAATTTTTTTTCACTTGAATTGAAGCATGTTTACTTGACAAATATCAAGGTAAAATTACTTTTTAAATAACTTTAAAAATAAGCGAGATATGAATGATTGAAATTCCCGATTAGACAAAGAGGGTGATAGCCCTCTTGATATGTTATGTGACGTCATATTACACTTTCACCATTTAAAATACACGTAAAACTCCGTTTTTAGTATTTTTGCATGAAAGAGACAGATAATAATCTTTAAAAGCTTATAGCTTCCTTGATATTTACAGTATTAACAGTATTTTCATATTCTGAAAATAAATGTGAAAACAAATTTTCATGCATATTCCCTATTTCTTATTGTTCGTGTAAGATAGTTTACAGAAATTTATTAAAGCTACTACAGAATATAATGGGAATATTTTCATTGTAAAAAAAACATGATTTCATTGAGGCACTCATTGAGGCACTAGATATCCTAACCGCGAAAAGAGGAATTTTGTTCAAATTAAAAAACTATGAAAGTATATATATACACGCAATATACAGGGTGTCTCAGAAGTAGTCGAGTTCCATAAGAGTGTAGGTAGAGAGTACGATTTTGGTACGAAAAGTCCTGAGACATTTTTTTAATAGTGGTAAAATAGGATTCATTGTTATATGTAAAATAGTACATAAATATGAGTTACCTCTTAAAAAATACTGGTGGAAATTTTCCAACGGAACTATCTTCGTTTAGACACCAGGAAAAAGTCCATAACGAAATCGTGCGTGTGAAAACGTATTGAAGCTCAAAGGTGTCGAAAATAAATTGTTCTCTAATATCTCGAAAACTATTGGTTTTATGTTATCAGAGTTTATTATTACATTTATATGTATTAGCTAATTCTTTACAAACAAGGCCGTTTACGAAAGGACGCCTTTCACGACTTTTGACCTTCAAAAATTTACTTCAATCTTACTTATCAATAAAATTGTAATATTACGGGTCGACATAAACATGTACATCTTGGAGGACACGTTATGCCCCTTTTAAAACTCAATTTAAACTACAATTTACTCGGTTAATTGGATCGTTACGAAAAACGTTTCTCAACCATACAATACTTTTTTGTGTAGAATTAGCTAAGATATAAATTTAATAAAAACCTTTGTTAACGTAAAACCAATAGTTTACGAGATATTTGAGAAAAACTTATTTTCAGGACCATTGAGCTTCAGAAATTTTATTTGACGCGCGATTTCGTTATGGACTTTTTGTCATGTTTTCATAGTGCCAAAACAAAGATATTTCCGTTGAAAAAACCTTTGTTAACGTAAAACCAATAGTTTACGAGATATTTGAGAAAAACTTATTTTCAGGACCATTGAGCTTCAGAAATTTTATTTAACGCGCGATTTCGTTATGGACTTTTTGTCATGTTTTCATAGTGCCAAAACAAAGATATTTCCGTTGAAAAATTTCCACGCGCATTTTTTAAGAGGTAAAATCACTATTTGACTGGGTCGGGTCATATAATGTTTTATAGTAGAACTGTTGGTTGTTATGTAGGTAGAATGGAAAAGTAAAAGATTGTGGTAGGAAGTGTTCTTTACTATCAATCTGATTTTATTGAAATATATTGTAATAACATTTTTGCATGTAAAAATTAAATATTTTATTTGTGACAACATAATTTACAATAAACACTATTCTGAATGGCATTTTGTAATAAATTTTAAATTATAACACATAAAGTAAAGGAGATAATCAACAAAAGTGTGAATTATGACACAAAAAAATTATTTTTTCTTTAAGAATTCTTCGATGAGATTACGCTGCATGCAAAACAATACAAACAACAGGCTTCAGTAGGTTTATCACTGAATAAATTTTCTTTTTTTAAGTCAATCTTTTTTCTTTTTTTTATATCAATCTTTACCTATGATAATCAAAATAGGCCAAATAGACACGTGATCATGAAACAACTATTCCTGTGAAACACAATCGCCTTTCTCTATGAAATAATAATATTAGCTTCAATCTTACTTTAATCCTTAATTTAAAATATTAGTTTTAACCTGTTTATGAGAAAAATAATTTGTTTAGGACCGCTTATTTACAAAGCTTCTAGCATCCTGGTCATTTATCTGCTTAGGATGTTCAGCTTTTTAAAGTTAGAGACATAATTATTGAAATTTAATCTATTTAACAAATTGACCGACTGTGATCATATTGACAAAATATATTTGTTTTGTCGACATGATGGTTCATAGCTATGCTAGTATCCGATAAGTGGTGCTGGTGTCAAGTTATTAACAAAGGATATAATTTGGTGGAGGTTCTGGAAAGCAAATAATATTACCGAATACGCCGGGAAAAATTAAAAAAAGTTAAATAATTTAGTAGACACTATCGACTCCGAAAGTAGGTTTCCTTTTACAACACCAGGAAAATAGAGTGACTTTTCACGGGCAACGCTGCGGAATTCAGGTAGATATATATAAAGCAATTAAGCAATTGGCATTTAAAACTATTAGTTATAAGACACAGAAAAGCATGTGGCTGAGATATTTGTTTTGTACAATTAAAATAGTTGTAATTAAAGATATGGAAATTGATATCTAGTCTATGAATTATATAAACAAAGAAATACGTGTAACAGTGTTTCTAAAAAAATTAGTCCTATATATAACATGTTTCTCAGTTATGAGGTCTATACAATTACAATTTTCACAAGTGAAGCTGCAACGGGTGATGTTAGCTTCATTAATATATCATTTTACCCCCATTAATGTGGTAATCAAAATAAAAGTGAACAAAGATAAAAAAACTATTATTTAAAAAAATCATCAATTACAAAATATTCAATAATTAAAAAGTATTTGACAAAATATTTATTTATTTTTTAATTGCGTTTTTTTTTTAAATATACAATACTTCAACTACAAGTACCTATATCTATAGGTACAGGCATTTAGAATGATTTATTAATCAACATACATTTCAGTGGTATTGTAAACCGGCTTTAAACTATTGGAAACTTTTTAATTTCTATTGGAAAATATACAAATTGGAACGAAAATAAATTATCGACAAATTTTTCGGAAATGAAAATAATACAGGTACTGTGGGAAAAACTTAATTCAAGAATGGCGTAAAGTCAACATAATATTTACTTCTATTAACCTTTAAAGTATGGTAGGGTAACTCGAGAATATAAGCTGCCCCATATTTTGTATCGTAAACGTCCTAACTAGGGCCGTGACGACAATCTATACCGAATTTATTGTTGGTTCGGCTGTGTATTTTGATGGTTGACCATTTTAGGACCTTGATAGTATTACGTATCGGTCAACATAACATGGTCACAGGTATATAGGGGTAAATAGAGCATGAAATCTGGCATCTTTACCTGTTCAGATATAAACATTTTATTTATATTCGAAATATTTGAAAAATTTAAAATAACACAAAATATTTTTTAAACTACTTTCGAAAATATATCAACATAAAAGGTATTGTAATTACAATCTATACAATATTTGGTGCAAATTAAAATGAACTTACTAGAGGTAGTATACTTGCGGCTAGGTATTGGACTTTCATCTTACGATACATATGTTAGTAGGTTTCACTTAGTAACCATAAAAAAATCGGTACATTCATTGATAATTATTCTTATAAAATTAGGTTTTAGGTTCAATAAACTAGGATTTCTTGGTATATTCCTACAAACTAAAATTGGAAATAATAAGTCTTCAAAATAAGTTGTCATTAAATTCCTAAGATTGTTTTTGGAAATACAATAAAGAATCATTAAAAGAAAAATGCATGTCTTGTTTTGGCTCTATGTATTAGCGAAACTCTTTGAGTGATGTTAACGTCTATCTTTTTTTCGTATATTGCAATATTTTATTTAATGTAGAGTTCATTATGTTTCTATTCTTTTTGTTTTGTTTTATTGCTTTGTGATTTTTTCTTAAATTCGATTATTTTTGGCTGATATGTTAAAGTATTTCTAAACATTATAGAAAATACTATTTTCTCCTTTCTATTTAATATATTTTTGGCTGATATCTTAAAGTATTTGTAAACATTATATAAAATACTATTTTCCCCTTTCTATTTAATATATTGCTATGATTTTATAAAAATAATTTTATGCCTTTTACACAATGAAAAATCACTAAGAAACGCTGAGTTATTCACAAAAAACAGCTCTAGTTATTCACAAATATTTAAGTTAATTTGTGTAATATTATTTCTAACAAATCCGATCTATTTCGAATAGGTGAAGAGCAGAACGATGAAAACTGAAGTACAGCGGTGGTCTATGGCCGTGCATCAAGTATACGTCCGATAGTGACTTTAAAATCCGATAGTGATTAAATGTCCGATAGTGACTTTAAAATCATTCTATAATGTTGTATAGCATATTTGAACGAGTACACAATTTTTTTGTGTTGGCATTAAATATTCAATTTTAATATTTCGCTTGCCCTATGTTTTTGATAGCAGCAAATCTCTAGAGCCATATAAATATGTCAACATTTACACGATATACACCCAAAGTATAATAAAATACACAATTGGAGACATACCAAAAAAATATTGAATTTAAATTATATTTTGATATATGGAAAATATATAAACATTTACAATTACAAAAATACTACAACATATGTACCTCTTAAAGTAATTGGTGTAATTAAATACATAATTAATGTGGATTGATATTTATAAGTGCATATGTAGTGCATTCTTAATAGTGGTTTTGTAAAATCTGAATATTTTTCATATATCAAAAAATATTGTCTCGAAATCAACAATAATAAATTTTCATACCCGGTATATATGATTTGTATACAATGGGTATATTATTATACCCGGTATAAGACAACCGATCAAAATTATCAAGAAAATTTCCTATACATTTCCAATTCTGAACGCATCTGTTCACCTCTTGCCGAACAAGAGTCCCCTTTGATTATCTTTCATAAACTTTATGTAAATCCCTATCGTTTCAACCTATTTATAGATTATTGACGCACTGAAGTTTGTCAATTTATAAGAAAAAAAGGGGCGGTTATTTGACTAAACTGTCGACGTATAGACAAGAACGAAGTAACCGGCTATGCTTGTGATGGTTTTCTGCAGTTTCCACGAACTCCAGATGAATATCGGCATAGTTCCTAGCAGAGTCGGCTGCAGCTGCACATCCTACCAATTCCTAATCTACATACAATAATTCCTTCCACTCCACTCACATCCTTACATCCTTAGGCATCACAATGGACCTTATGGTCGAAGAGTAGCCCGTCCAGGGCAGCTGCTACAATCTATCTATCTACTGAAGTTTTAAGTTGAAACGGTTATTTGGTTTTTATTATTGCAAAGATGAGTTTCAAAAAATATAGTATGTAGTTTGAAAAAAATGAACCGACTTCAAAAAAAAGTAATTAAAAATTAATTACCTATCTATCTACTGTATGCCTACCTATCCACCGAGTCTTTGAAGAGACATAATGTCGGTGCTAAGTTACCGACTTCAAAAATATAGTAGATCGGTAGGTAATTAATTTGTAAAAATAAGGAATGATTTCGAAATTACTAAAAAGAAGAAATTATGATTTTAAATAATTAAATTAATTGTGAAAAAATATATATTTTTTTTACAAAGTTTGACATATGTCTGTTTTGATACGTTATTTAATATTTAAATGTGTTTTTCTGTTTAAGCTTTTTTGCATGTTTGTCAAACTATGGTCCATGAATATTTTATGCATTTCACAGTTGATAATTTTATAGTGATGATGATTAGTCGAAAATTTTGACAAGCTTAAATATTTTATATTTTTAATTGGTGAATCTTCGTATTTGATGAAAAAAATTTACAAGATATATTAAAAATTTAATTGTTAATGTATTATTAAACTCAAGTAAGATACATTAAAAACATGCATCCATTACGGTATGATAAATATACTGCAGCTAATATTCAGTTAATATCAGTTCTATTTAATTTTACAAGGGAGTTTGAGCTCAAAGTTGACCATATCTTAAAATGTGGAACCTTTGGAATGTGTGCTCAAAATATATTAAGTATGGTATTAAATTATTATTAAAGGTGATCGTTAAAGGTAATATACAGTGGAACTCATTTACAATAAATTGTCGTTTTTATTAAAAAATAACATCTGTATCATGTATTTTGGTTTATGGTTACGTCGGCGTAATATAATTCAATATCTCCCATAAACTAACCATTAGAAAGAACATAGACTAACCATTAGAAAGAACATAGATATATTACTAAGTAGTAGTAGAAGTAATGAAGAGGAAGCCGAAGCTTCCTCAGAAAGGGTATACTCGTTCATAATGGGAAAATAAGCAAATTTTTTTTAAAAACCTACTTTTTCTATAAAAAATTTTTTACAAAAAAAAAACGGACCTCAAAAAAAAATAATATAAAAAAAAATTTTTACAAAAAAAAAAAAAACAAAATACATGTAAAAAAAACTGAAAATCTGTTATGAAAGAACTGAAAATCTGTTATGAAGTCACTAAAAAGCGAGAAATAAAACCTATTTTGACAAAATGGAAACCCGACTTCAAAAATCAAATATTCTATAACAAAAAATGCACTAAAAAGTAAAAACTTAATTACAAATCTTGTGCCAATTTTAATTCACCTAAGCAAAAAATTTTAAAAATATATGTACAATTATTGTTCTTTTTGGAGGCGGTGTCCAAAAGTTATGTGAATTTCTCTATGCTGACACCGACTCCAAAAATAACAATAATTGTACATATATATTTAAAAATTTTTGCTCCTTGGCTAGTTGAGTAGCGCTTTAATAGGGGTTAATGGCGTAATATAGGATAATCTGTCCAGTTTATATAGAGATCAGTGAATATTTTATTATTTAGTTAGGGGGTTAGTGAATTCACGTGTATTACATGTTCCAATATAATTGATACAAGTGTTGGGTAAATTCTATTGACGACAGAGAGAGTAACAATGGATTGTACGAAACTAAATTTAAATTGGCGAAAGCCTGAAAAGAAGTGAGATATCGGGTTTCAAATTGTTGAGCAAACATTAATTTTTAACTACATTATTACGTTTTTTTTTTCCAATAATTATTTTAATATATGGTAATCGAGTAGCCGTACTATATTTGAATTAGTTATGGCTATTTCCTATCAATATCATTATAAATGAACCTCACTGTATATATAAAAAATACCTTCACTTGTATATTTTTGTCAATGATTAATAACATCTCATCAAAAACTAAAATGTAAAAAGCACCAAGTTCTCACATATTTTCCAAAAAAATATTAGTGAAATATACGTGAGGGTTAATTTCAAGATAATTGGAAAACACATTATACATAAACTTGTCAAGTAAAATATTAACTAACTGTTATGAAAAACTTTGCAATGGCTTCGTCTCACATTTATATTCCTACTTTTTTCGAAGAATTCGTGAGAACTTAGTCCTTTTAACAATTTTGTTTTTGATGGAATTTCTGCTCAAACATTAATAAGTAACGACCAATGGGAGCAAGAGTACCTCTTTGTTTTATTACTACTGCCAAGAGAAAATCACAGTTACTAGTACTATGCCACATAGTACTGTCGTTGAAAAATGGCAGTTGGATTATTTCTACGCTCTAGATTCTACAGCGTAGAAATATTCCAACTGGTTTTTTTTCAACGAGTGTAGAACTGCTTTTTTTTTACAGTGTATAATGATATTTCCCTTTTTATAGGTAGAAGTAATTTATTGTCTGTGAGTCATGTAATGCTTTATTTCTTGCCAGTACTGTACTCTTACAATACTTTTCTCTTCGCGGTAGATGAGGTAGATTGTAAAGGCTGCCCTGGACGGGCTACACTTCGACCATAAGGTCCATTGTGATGCCTTAGGATGTGAGGATGTGAGTGGAGTGAATTTGTGAGTAGACTAGGAATTGGTAGGATATGCGGCTTCAGCGGACTATGATAGGAACTATGCCGATATTCATCTGGAGTTCGTGAAGGAAACTGCAGAACACCTTCTCAAGCATAGCCGGTTACTTCGTTCTTGTCCATAAGCCGACAGTTTAGTCAATCAACCGCCCCTTGTTTTCTTTTCTTTTTTATAATTGACAAACTGCCGATGTCGGGATTCGAACCCATAACCTCCCAGTTTCCAAGTACTGCATGTGGGCAGACATGACGCCTTAGACCGCTCGGCTACTTGGCTCTGTGTAGTTTTATAACCATAAGTTCTACCAAATATCAAGGCCTAAAAGTTACGATGAGGTAGCCAGTCAGTCAGTTAGAACTATCTTATGTAAATTTTAAGGGAAGATATTTCGAAAATACTATAGCGATCACAATGGCATTTGATAAGTTTCAGCAGTCTGTCTCAACAATATTTATTTTGAACTCTGTATCTCTCTACAGCTGTGGAGAAGACTAAATATGATTTATAATTAGTGGTATAGAAATTATTACGAACGGTTGTGCATAATTGCATATAGACACAATTAGGCAATAATTAATACTCAAACTTGGTCCAACACACTATGGTGCTATTGGATAAAATAAAACGATGTAATAGATGTTGAATAATTTAATGCTTCAAACATTTTGTTTTTAACAGATTACCAACTATGAACAGTACTAATCTCCTATTTTAACGGTATATAAAAAAAATATGTCATGTAGGAATGTGTTGATGGATTTTTAACAAACCTTGACATATTTTATATAATTTTGTGATCATATTCATAAATTATTTACCATAGGTGTCTTTTTTATATATTTGTATTTTGGAAAATTATCAGTTTTTTTTTGGTTGAATTTAAACTGCATAAGATTTCGTAAAAGATTTGTTATATACATGAAGTTTTGAAATTCATTCAAGAAAACTATACCACGCTGCAGAGTTTTTCGATTTGACGCTTATTTTTTAAGATATAATCAAGATAAATTCCACCAATCACAGAGCGCATAGTGAACGTATACTCACATTTTTTTGAGTATTTATTTTTAAATATCTTTTTTATTTATTGCGTTCAGCCTTTAAAAATCTGTATTTATGTACTTTGGTACATACTTAACAAAACCTAGGTGGTTAAGAGTTGCTAACAGTGATGCCAGTATCCGATCATCAATTTATAAACAACGCCCCGCTAAACTGCTGAGCCTAGCCTCCTTACACTATGCGCTCTGTGATTGGTTGAATTTATTAATGTTTAATTAATTGATATCTCAAAAACTAAGCGTCAAATCGAAAAACTTTATCTACACCGTGGTATAGTTTTCTTGAATAAATTTCAGAACATCCTGCATACAATATATTTGATGTCAAATATGAATATTATTACAAAATGGTTCTTTGTCATAAAATATTTTGTACAGATATATGTATTTTTATATAATCTAATACAGTATAAACTTTGCCGTTGACATTACCCAAACGAAGACAAGGGTTTTACTTGGAGAAATACTCTTTTATCATTTTCTTTATTTTTGTTCTTCCCATTCTTTAAGTTAATCGAATTTATTGTCTTAAAACTACAATTGTAATCAATTTTTTCATTTGATTTTCGTATTTGTTTTCTTCTTTTTTTTTGTATAATAGTATAGTAGATACGCATTCATACATGACATATTTTTAATTGACCGTAAAAAGTAGAAAATTAGTACAGTTCAGTATTCCATTTTTGTTGCTGACTGACACAATTAGAAATAAGACTTAAAAATAAATTGAATTTCATGTCCAGACGAAAACGATTTTGATTTTTTTACTTCATGTAAGTAATGCTGGGTTATTATATGGTATTATATGGTATTTACAGAACCTATAAAACGAATAAGATTATTTTCAAAAGATAACCAAATTTTAAATAACAAAATATCAAATTAAAATACAAATAAAATTTAAGTACCATGGAACAGAGTCATACTAACATAATATAACAAAACTATAATTAAACAATCTAATGAAAATTAATACTTAATATTATTTTTATTTGTCCCAGAAACGACATTTAAATTATATATTAAAATAACTTTTTAACACATGCAGAACGAACTAAAAGGACAAAATCATGTACTAAAATATTATCGTGTCTTTAAAAAGGCTCTTGGCACAAGTTTCAGTAGGTTCTACAATTTTTTATCGGTATGAATTATAATATTGTTTAACATCAAATCCTACGTATGACAAATCATACATATCTAGGGTGGAAGTTATCCATACTACTATATAAATGTGAAAGTAACTCTGTTTGTTACCTTTTCACGGCTAAACGGCTCAACGGATCGTAATGAAATTTTGCAAGAAGTAGATAGATTATATCTTGGGGAAGGACAAAAGGAAATCTTTTGTCTCATAAATAATCTTGAAGGGGGTGAACATAAAAAATACATACAGTCGAACATAGAATCTTTTTTTTTTTGGAGTCGGTTAAAATTTTTGTTGATTTTATCATTTCCACAGAAACTATTCTTCTAAAAAATAACTAAAATTATTTTAATAAAATTTTGTTTTAATTTTGAAATGTCAACTTTGATTTTCGTTTCATAGGAACTATAAACTATAATAGCACACTATAAATCGTTATATATCGTTGTATACTGTATTCATATATCATATAGCGCGTGATTATTATTATTAATTTCAATCCATATATATTTGGCTTTCATATAAATGCGGACGAAGTTGCGGGAAACAGCAATATTATTATATATTATTTAGTTGACTCTGTTATTGTTAAAACGCAATTATTTTTACAATGTGTTTTTTCGAATCCGGAATCAATTTATTTTTAGTCTGAGTTTTGATGTGAAAATAATTTAAACGAGACTATACAAGTATGATTTTATATGGCAATTGAAATAAAATTTCAAATTAGATTGTCACGTTTTTAAAGTAACGATCGACTATGTGACATCGTTGGAATACATCGGCTTTCATGTTTTAAATAGTAATTTAACATTGTATATTTATTGCTATTGCATATGTCCTGAGTCCCGGACTCAGAACTTTTTTTAGAAATATTAATTTAACTTTGCGATACAAGACGAGACGAAAATTTTTTCTGAATGATCGTGTCTCGCCTCCTATGTGAAATATGTTATCGCGTCGAGAAACTTAAAAATCTCGTCTCGAGCTTTATTGCATCATTGAGAACTCTTATTGAAAAATATAATATAACCACTTTTCCAATTGTAATATTCTTAAATTTTGTTGATGACAAAGCTGTCGGTAAACCTTATTGTGTCAACAAGAACAGTGAGTGCAATGTCAAAAACTTTTCTTACACAATTCAAAGTAAACCATGTCAAAGTTAACATGTTGACTGTATGAAAACTTTTGGTCAATTTTCTTTTGTTTGGTCTAAAAACAAACTTTTCTATTGTTATATAAAATTTAGTCGTTACGCATTTCTAATAAGATTAAAAATAACTAAATAGGTGTGATATTGTACATTCTTCAAATTGGAAATGAAAACAAGTATTACTAACTTTGCTATTAGTTATTTCCGATTATTGCTATGATATTCTGTGGTCATAGACCAAACTTGAATATTTTCAACATTCCTCTTTCTTCCGCAAGTCGGTTAAAAATATTAAATATTATAATTTCGTTTTTATTTGTTGACATATATAATAATATATTCAATGTTGTTTGTACATTTTGTGTTGCAGTTATTATGCATCAACAGCAGCAGGATTTCCAGTTGGACCATCGCCACGTCTAGTACCACCATTAAAACGGCCACGTTTAATGGTACCACCTGGACGTCCAGCTAAAATTGCAGCTACAGGTCAATCACAACAAAAAACAAATAATAATAACAATGGTAATAATATTACGACAAATGTAGCAACATCAGCAAATAATATTACATTACAACAAGGTGTTATTAATAATACAACAACAACAACAATAACAACAACAAGTAGTAATTCTGTAACGAATACTACAGTTGGTACAACGACACCAGCCGCATATAGTAACGCTGCAACTGGTAACATTAATAATAATAATGCAACAACAAATGTTTGTAACATTAATAATGGAGCATTACATACTATAGATCAACTTAAAACATATAGTAAGTAGCTTGCTTGTATGTGCTGGCTTTTTGTTCTGTTTTGTTCTGTTTTGTTTTTTTTAATTTTTTTATTCGTCGTTTCATCTTTGTTGGAAATTTGAGTCTGGTCTTTGTAACACTGTTTTACGAAAATCGTTTTAATCGATTTAAATGATGGGCTTTACCGACGAAACACTTAAGTTTTGAAAAAAATATCATAAATTCGTAAAATGTTCTACAGCAAATTATAAATATAATTTTTTTCTGTGATTCAATCCTTAAATTATATAATGGAATGGAATGAATGTAATTGTTAAAAAAATTTAATAATCAGTTTTGGAGTGGGAAGTAATATAAAAGCATACACCAATAACAAACATGTTATAGGATTTAATTTGTTCAGTTTGTTCTTAGGTCTGTCGAATGTGCCAGCGTCTTGTTGTGAGTGTTAATACACTAACGTGTAATGTGTGTGAAGTGAGCACCGCCATTTTGAAAAACCAAAAAAATAATCATCGTGCTAGTTTATGCTAGTGCTTAATGTCTACGTTGTGCCGCAAGCCGATCTTAGAAATTTTAAAAATCAAGCGAAAATTCGAAAAAAACGTTTTTCAGGTCAAACACCGCCATTTTGTCGGTATGAAAAAAAATGGTTGTGTTAGATTATGCTAGGGTTGTGCTAGCTTGTGCCGCAAACCGCGATTCGTTATCGAAATTAGTTTCGTAAGAAATCGCGTTTGAAAAAAAAACCATAGCACCGCCATTTTGTCGGAATGAAAAAAAATGATTGTGAGACACGCACCAAATTAGCAACAAGCAACATATCTTTGAATTCATATCCCAGAGATAGTTACGATTAGCTAATTCATACTGATGATGACTGCATTGTAGTCGAAATACGTATTTATAAAATACAAACAAATGTTCTAGGAATAGGGGCAAAATTTGAAATGTAATTTCAAAAAATCTAGAGTTCTCTTTGATTATTTAAATAATCCTTAAGATCTAAACATTACTATTGAATGGTTGAAAACTTGTAACGCCATTCGAAATATGGTGTCGCGACTATTGAACCGCGGATAGTTCAACCGCGACAGTTCAACCACGACATTTCAACCAACGACATTTCAACCAAACTACAGTTCAACCGACGATATTTCAACTGGTTCCGTGGTTGCGGATGCGGTTGCGAATATCTGCAACATCCCTGTTTCAAACCAACGTTTAATATTTAAAAAATAAAATATTATCAACGTTTATTATTATTTTTATTTATCACGAGATACACATTTTTAAAGACTATTTTCAACAACTGCCATTGTTTAGCCGGTAAAATTTTCTACCGTCCGGTGAGTGAACAAGCCGTTTAACGTAATGTAGGTAGATACATAGGAGTCAAAAAATTTTTAATCGGTTTTTTGGCATCGATAAGCATTATGTTAACGGAAAGTATTTTTTTTTTTAATATTTTCTATATACAGAATTAGCCGGGCCTACAGTATTGTTATACCTATAGATTTTACAGTATTGTTTTAGTATAGATTTACATAAACGAATAAATTTTGGATAGTTACCAACCTTCTCCCATGTTGCAAGTACAAAAGTATCATTTTTAATTGCAATTGATTATTTTTCAATCGCGAGACTACTACCGTAATACAAACAAAAGTTTTAAAATAAAGTATTTATATTGTTCCAGGTAATCCAGACATTTTAATATGTGGAAATTGTCGAGAAATGTTCACAGATTTAAAAGAATTAATCGAACACAAAAAAGTTTATTGCAAATTACGTTTCACTTGCAAATGTCATACATTTAATTCGAATAGTAAGTTCTATCAATTTTTCCAAATTTAGACTATGGTCATTAAATGGTTTTTTTCCTATTATTACAGATCCACCTGGTGATGAAATTACTGGACTATCTACACAATCTGACACAACAATAGCATCAACCACTGTATCACTGTTGTGTGTCCAATGTAAGGATTCATTTCCAAATGCATGGGATTTAATGGTGCATGCACAAGCAGCCCATATGGTTAACATTTACGAATTAGGTATTGCAAATAAACAGCCAACAACTAATAATACTGATGATGTTTCGTCAGAACCACCTACATCACCTACAGACAATAATCAAATTCAAAATAAGGAGGTAAGTCTATACCTATTATCTTAGGTTTTGTTTTTTTAGTTGGATAATTTTTATTGTATATTAGCTGATACCCGCGATTTAATTTGCGTGGATTTCGACTGATGCATGCATGCTCCACCTTAGCATTGTATTAATCTTCCTCTCAGTCTAGGTGCTATGGGCCACAATAGTGGCGCTAATTTTCAAAATTTTATGGCCCATAGTACTACTTATTGACCAGGTATATTAAACTCGTTGCATCATATTGTGATTACTATCTCCTTTTTCATGTCCCTAGAACTTGGCGCGAGAATATATCTTTTATAATCTGAGTTATAAGCACATTACGGACACAAAGACCAGTCGGTGTTATACATCTATTCGAGCTGTGCAATTGTTTTCATGCTTTCTCTGTCACGCCTTTCCTTGAGTACCCAGGAAGTTTATAATTGAACAGTTCTTCATACTTCTCCACCTCACCTACAAATTTCCAGTTTAGTTCTTGATGACACATGTTAAATGTCATAGAAAAAATTTGAATTAATTAATTAAATTTACAAATTAAAAACGATAATTTCTTATTTTTGTAACTTGAACCTGGAATGTAACTGCAACCACGGTAAAAGACGTACCATCTATTTGAAACTGATTCATTCCGAGCTGCTCGTATGCGGATCTCCATTACTATATACCTAACCCATACCTTATACACGACCAAGGCCATAAAATAGTTGCAAGCTTATTTGGTTTGCAACGTTTGCCTCAAAACAGTTACACCGTGTGCGCTCGGCTTCACAAACCTACCGGCGAAGGAGAGTATAAAGAACGTGACCAGTTAAAACTATTAATCATATTTTAATTTTGTATCATATTTCATACTATAAACCAAAATGAATGTATTGAACGACCTAATACGGTACAGGGCAAAAAAATATATTTCTGCTGAGATGAAAACTTGGTTCTTTGAATTAAATTATCCCTTATTCCATTTCAGTCCAGTAAATAAGCCTAAAAATACTGTACAATCTGGAAAAGTGGTGGAACAATACCGATTTTTAAAATTATTTTTTTCCTGGATTCCTTAGACCTTCAGGAACATTCATCAGCACTAACCCTTGCCTGCATTACCTCAAAATGAGAAAATTCCTGAAGGTCTGAGCAATCCATGGAAAAGAAAATTTTTAAAATGGGTGCTGTTCCACCACGTTTCCAGATTTTCCGGCTTATTTTCTGGACTATTTATTGATTGACTTTATTCGTATTAATCAATATACGAGATTTATTTCTGCATAGAATACATTGAAACAGAATCCTAAAATATATAATGTCCAATTCATACTATATTATTTATATGTTATTTTTAATTTTCTCAAACTGATATCTTTATTTATCCTATTTTTGAAAAGAAATACGTGACGATTATTATTTTATAACATTTTATAGTATTATAAATATATTTCAAAAAGTTAGAACTGTCTGAAAAATAAATTAGAAAATACTGCTGGAATTTTATTCGAATAAAAAACCAACTATAATAATAAATATATCCAGTTTATGTTTACTAAAAAAAAAAAGATGGAATTTTATTTTTAAAGATAATAATAAACTGTCAAACTTTGTTTTTGATATACCCATATTTTCTAGGTTGTTGCTGTTTTTACTTCGTTTGAAATAAATGAGTTAGAAACACTTATAAGTATTGATGTATTACATATAATAATAAATTTTTTACCATATTTTCTCATCTTTTTTACTTAGTAGAATATAAAAAAAAACTTCAACTTCCTTTATCTTCAAACTAGTTTTCTCATATTAAATATCAAATATTCATTTTCCTTTATTGGATTTCATGTCAGTCATAAGTCTGTATGTGAAATATAATTTTTATTACATTTTTTTAAATATTTTTATTTTTTCACAAATAACTTTGCATAAATAAACCTTTCTCTATTATGTAAAATAGTTTTATGTTAATTTTTTTATATTTTTATTTTCGTATTTGCATAATGGAATCTAGTCGGTAAAGCGAGGCGAACTGTACATGAACTGTCCCGGAGTATAAATAACATATATAAATATAATGGTTCCGGTGTATATGGCTATTATAGGTTATGTCCCGACTTTCTACCGCCTATAAATATGGATCGTTGCACAATATTTTTGACGCATCTGTTCTTAAAAAAACTGGAAACATGACTACCCCCTCCCCCGATGTCTTGGAGGGTTGTTATATCTGCTTTTAAAATGTAAGAAATTGAAGAAAAATCGAATAAAGAATAATATAATCCAAAAAACCAGGTTGCCATATGATTTAAATCAGTAGTATCAGATCGGCTCCAGTTTTAGACTCATCAGCAAATATCAAGCAGTATAATTATGCACAATATATTTTCTGTTTTGTAGTGTATTAAGTCGCCCTTCCGTATTCGCGCCCGTACGCTGCCTAACACAGGCCCACTGACCAAGTCCACAGCCGTTTTAGTTATTAGGAAGTTTAACAGGATTTACTAGTGATTCGTAAAAAATGGTTTTGTATAACAGGAATGAGACGGTGATGATGACGATATTTACAACGTCGTATTTATTATTAAATGTTTTTTTGGTAGAAACGAAATAGTAACACAAGCTCGTTTTGTTTCATGCTCATGAAATGCATGCTCATACAAATATTTTTGTTACGGATAACTGAAAAATAAATAAAAAGAAAAACGTTTTTATTATTATTTGTACATATAAATTATTTGTTTGTGGAAGATAAATAATTATAACCGAGGGAGTTTATTGTTACCATTATTTGAACAATAAAGGAAATTAAAATTATATATAATTTTTAGTTATTCTATTAATTTATAGTTCTATTTTAATTTTTTATATATTTTATTTTATTTTATTTTTTGTTATGAATTTGTGTTTATATGGTAACTCTAATGAACTAGATATTATATGGTACATATATAGTTAGTTATACGAGCGCAGATCTCGTTGAAAAATCAACGACATCCTTTATTTTGATCCAAACGTTCTCTGTTATAGACCGTGGTGTCTTATAAACGGAGGTAAAACCCCATTATTTTATTTTATACAAACGTTCTGCACTTTCGTTGTGAGTGTTTTTATTAGTGATTTTATTAGGAATTGGTAGGATATGCGGCTTCAGCGGACTAAGATAGAAACTATGCCGATATTCATCTGGAGTTCGTACGGAAACTGCAGAAAATCTTCTCAAGCATAGCCGGTTACTACGTTCTTGTCCATACGCCGACAGATTAGTCAATTTACTACATTTATTTGTATACATTTAGAAATGGAATGGAAACAAGAAAGCTGGTGAGTTAGCCAGAATGAGTGCTAGTGCTTCACTAAGTATGCCTATAGCCGTTTCTTGGAGTGTTGAAAAGCACAATAAAATATACAATAAAAGAATGAGCGGTACAAGAGTCCAACCCTTCTTGGGTAAATACTCACGGTCAAGATCAAAAAGCAAAGGCTCTTAAAACAAGCTTCTCTTGGAAAAAGACTTCTGAGCGTTTACCGAAAAACCAAATGAGAATACTTACTGGCCTTCTTAATGGCCACTGCAATTAAACTATGCACAAAATCAATCTCACTGGGAATGATATTTGCAAATTTTGTCATGAAGAGGAGGAAACTGGAATTCACATTCTGTGTGAATGCGAAAGTCTCTCACCTAAAAGACACTATCATTTGGGATGGACAGATCTCCAGCCAGAAATCAAATAAGTGTCCCCCAGGAATATCCTAACGTTTATCAAGACTATAGAACTCCTGGAATATCTTTGAAGGAAAAGAGGTACAAAAGCTCTTTATAAGACTTGATCCTGACTCGCATCCAATCTAATCTACTTGATTCACGATTTACAGGTACCCTGTGTAATAATTTCATTCCTGAAGCTTTAGAACATCTCTTGCTAATGTACTCTCTATACAGTTTCATGAGGTCGGAACTATACCATAGGGTTGGTTTTGCTACAATTTAAACACATGTAAGTGTTTGTAAATACTAGCGTGTGTATACATATTTATAGATATAAACAAACATATGACTACACTGTGTCGTGACTTAATTTTCGCTGTATTATATCTAACAATTAATTTAGATAAGTGATGCCGCGAGAAACGAGAAAAACGAGACAAAATAGTAGCGCCAAACTATAATGTCAGACAGGAATCTTAATCAAGTATTTGTACAATATTGCTCAGTATATACAGCGTATATAAACTAGTAACAATATTAGTTGTTATATTTCCTGTTTTACAGATAAATTACAGATAAGTAGTAGTACAATAGTAGTACATTACAGATAAATTAAGTTTACAAGAATATTCTTGGTATTATTTTAACTAGGTTTTTTTTATGTTTAGAATCTTGCACTGAAATAAACATCTCATGTTTTGACTTCCTTCACGTTGTTGGTACTTTTATTTAGATGAATGAGCCATGTATTTGAAGATATGATGATAAATTCAAACTATTAAATTATTCCCCAGAACATATTTTACAATTATGTTCCTTTAAACTTTTCTGAAAAATATATATTTACCCCACTCTCGGGCTTTATAGAAGTTGATTCCTAAAATTTAGTAGAGAATACGTTCTATTTCTTTGAGATCAGATCTATGTTCATGAAAAATTTAAACGTTCGTTTTATATTTGTTTAGATATTCTTGGACATTGGACATCGAACATCGCACATTGAATTGTATATATGATACACATTTGTATATAGAGAACCTAAATAAGTGGAATAAGTTTATTTTCAATAATACTTCCTAACTATAACTGCATACACCTACCATGGGATTGAAATGAAAGAACAACTTTTAACTTATTTTAACTGTATTCAAATTGTTTTGCAAAGTTTTATTTACTTCATAGTTGATTTTAATATACGTTTTTTTTTATAAACACTTCAATCTTCAAATTACCCAATGGCACATTTTTTATTATGTGGAA
The DNA here is from genome assembly GCA_963920215.1 of Nineta flava. Lineage (NCBI taxonomy): Eukaryota > Metazoa > Arthropoda > Insecta > Neuroptera > Chrysopidae > Nineta > Nineta flava. The sequence continues at coordinate 75,403,309 of OY986041.1, forward strand.
CATTCAATTAAATAGACCATTTATAATGACAGTGACGAATATTTATCAAATATGTATTTTATCACCCCTATTGCATGCAATTTTGTTGGATACAAATTATTATTTGGTTTTACATCAGTCGACAAAGACAAAATAATTGAAAATTATGCAACTATATATGTATGAAAATCTGCTCATACATAGTCTCAGTAGACATCAAACATTAATAAGCTTAATAAACTATCGAAAATTTGTGTTATGAAGACATATTCTAGACTAGCTGACTCGACAGACGTTGTCCTGTCCAAATTTTTTTAAATTTTTGTGTGATCGTTTTGTAACTTTGTGAAAATCTATTCGAAATGTGTACGCAAAGTAGAAATCAGAAAAACCCGTAATTTTGAGTGATAATTGTATCTATTAACGATTATGGCCATGGATATTCAATTTGATGTGACATCACCATTTCGTTCATTGTAATGCTTTATGATATACGGCATTTTTTGTTTTGTTTTCTGGCGCATTAAAAAACAGATCTGATGGTTTTCCGACACGGAAGCCGGCGACATACAATTGACCATACGAGAAGCATGACTGCCTTTGTTATTTGTTTATTGTAATTGCAAATGCAAGTTGCGCCGGAAATTGTAAGTATAATCGAATGGCATGTCGGTGGGAATCATTGGGATTCATGGTATCAAAACGTCCTCTACTTTGTACTTTAATTTAAGAATTGTTGATTCGATGACGTTGTTAATCAGTATCTTCACCGCAAGCCGGGTGCCATTATAATAACGTGGTTGGTTGATATTTCGCAATATTATGATCACCAACCCAACTTCAATTCGAGACTGTGAAGCAGCAATCTGGGCAATTCCAGCGAGTTTAAAAATTAGGTTGGATAGTTGACAACATCATCTTGGCTATTAACGGAATCCAACGATTTGTACGTCATCAATTCCCCAGCAATTTCACTTTAAATCTTGAAATTCAATTCGTCGACATTATAATATATACATCTGGAATGCGTTTTTCTAGATTTTTTTCAATTGAACACATTCAATTCAGTTATTGTCATCCCGGGAGCATAACGAACAAAACAAAAAAATAACAAACCAAATATGTCGCAAAAAATAAAAAATCATACAAAATTCCCATAGAAAACAAAGTGTGTGTGTCAGCTCCGACGCACGATGGAGTTTAATTATAGGTAGTATTTAATTATAACTATAGCTCATACAAATTTGTATAAACTACACTAATAATTAAATGTCCAATAAATAGAAAGCGCACATGTTCATATGTACAATATATATCATATTAATATATGAATTATAACCTACTTAGCACCCACGTGTTTATCGGGTGTTATCTACACCAGTTTCTTCCATAGTTTATATAATTTTCACTTCCAATATAATTATCAATATTAATAATCCACAATAATAATATTAATTATCGAAACTTTAAAATATTTATATAAATAAACTACACTAATAATTAAATGTCTAATAAATAGAAAGTACATGTTATATTATGTACAATATAATATATACCATATTAATATTGACTGACTGAGGGCAGTGAAAGACGTACACAGCATAACCAGTGTACGACTCTTATACAGCGAGGCATGAACCTAACTGACTGACTGACTGAAATATCGTAACGAGGTCATTCTATCACTAGATTTTAGTCTCCATATTTTTTTCAAAACCGGGCGGTTATATGTAATATCGATTCTTAAGGAGTAAACTCCAAAATGCACTTTCACTCTTCCGAATGTTTCCAATTTCCCGAGAAATTTTTCATATTTTCTTTCCCTAAAAACCTTACTCGGACTATTACGAACATTTAAAAATAATTCAAATCGGTCAACCCGTTCTCAGATAATTCCCAACGAACAGCATTTAATTATTATTATTTAGATAAGGTTTGTATGGACTACAAATCGGGAAAAAACATTGCAATGTTAATTTGTATTTAAAGATTATCAACAATAACCCAAAAGAAATCTAGGGATTTTCAAAAAAGTTAAATTACCAATTTGCCCTAAATCATAGATCAATTATTAGAATTTTTACTTCGACTACAAAGTAGTTCTTATCAGAATGAAATAGCTGATCGTAACTATTATTCGGGAATATATATTACTCGTTCCTAATTTAGTGCCTATCTCACCAAACTTAGCCACTAAACTGATTGTAAAGAACGGGGATCGTATTTAATCTCGAATTTTCCGAAATAATAATGGAAGAGTGAGAAATATGAAATAAAGAGCCAATAACTCATTGACGGAAAATAGATCACTTTTAAAAAGAAATAAAAAAGATAAAACATTGTGACACACCTAAAGAACAATATAAAGAATGTTAAATAAAACAAACTAAAATAACTAATAACTGAGTCAATTAGAAATACCCGTTATGGACTGAGTTCATGATTAATGCTTTATTAACGATTTAGTATCATTTATTTTTGGAAAGTTATTTAATGTTCGGAGCATGCATGATGCATGAAATGTAATATTTATATAGTCTACATATTTTAGACAAGAAGAAAACACATAATATAGAATATCTCACTTAGTATTAGAAAAGTCGAAAAATGTATAAGATGCAAAGTTGTAGAAAATCAACTTTACTTCAATTCATTACCTAGTCAATTTTGTTCAAACTAAAATATATACAAAGATATTTACGATTTTAATTATTTAAATATTAGAGTAACCGAAAAAATGATAAGAAACAAAATTGTGGTAAAATTTTTTATAACTTTGTTCCTTATACATTTTTTATTTTTCCAGTATTAAGAGTGATATTATATAACATTAAAACATGTTTAAAATCACCGTGTACCAATTAAAAAAACGATATCTTATTACATATTGTACTATCATTTTTTTTATTTAAAAAAAAAATTATAAATGAAAATTATTTATACTTTTTTTTTTTTAGTTTATACAATTTTTTTATTTGATATTTGTTGTACTGTACATATTTGTCTATAGTTTTTATTTGATTACATACCGACCAACTATGTATACATTCTATCTGTATATTTGTATCTGTATGTATTATTATATGGTTGGTTTTTGAACAAATTTTTATTTTTACAATATCAACAAAAGCACAAGCAGCAGTCACACAGATATTTTATATTATGTTTTTTTCACCCTTTCATATACCCATGAAAATAAAAGTCACACTCACTGCTTGCTATTTGTTGTAAACATATTGTTGTTGCCTTTTTAGTCATATTTACACATACATTTTTACCTCTATGTAATCGACAGTAAAAGTGGCGTGCTATTTTCAAAATTTTTATAACATTAACAGTATAGATAGTTTCCACTCGAGAGAATGTTAAAAGGTTCAGTTTTTGTTTGGAGTTTACTCCTTTAGAATCGATTTCAATTTAAAGTTCCCGGTACGACAATTTTATGGGTAGTGAAATCGAGTGTTAAAAAAAAGTGTTATGTTTTGGTTTACAAGCTAACACTTTATACGCAATTGGGCTAATTTCTCAGTATCCATCACTTTACCGATTTCAATGCAACTTTGCAAACTCAAAGTAGTACTTTTTAAAGGACTGTTTCATTCGGATATGTTAAACAGAAATTGAGATATTGAGGTGATTATCGTTTACGTTTAGCATATGTTGAAAAATAGATAATAGCTTAGATTAAGCTTATTTGTTATAATAGTTAATAACAAATGACAGGTGCTTAATATAATTAGCAACAGTCGAAGCGTGTCATCTTGTTTGTAATATTACTTCAACTTGCTATACTTCGTGACTGTGCTTCCACACTTCTTCCTCTACAACATAAATGGTATGATTATGTAAACTTTCCAATAGGCATTTTAAATTTCCTATCCTTTTTAATTTCGATTCGTTTTTGTTTCGAACTGAATGTCAAATACTTAATATGAAAAAAAGCTACATATAGTACATAATATAGCTAACTAATTTCGCTACATTAAGCTTTTGACATTAAATGAGATATAAAAACGAATCGTAGTTTAAAATGAAAAGGTCTATGGCTACTTAAATCGAACCAGCATAATTATATTTCTAATACAGATAATTTGATTTATTACTCACCTTCTTAGGATTTATTGCTTAATATTAATACAATCAAAAATTTATAATAAGTAAAGTTGTAGAAAATAAATTTTATAACAATTTATGTGTAATTTTAATATTTTTGTACTTTATATTACAATCCTCACCTTCTTGATTGTTTGATTGTATTCTTATTATAATTCGTACCCGTATAGTTCGTTAAAATTAATATAATTTCAATTTATCTACTGGCCATTTTTTTTCTGCAACTCTGCTATTAACAAAAATAATTACGATTTTAATATAATAAAAATAATGAATATTAAATTGTCGCCAAAGTAACTTCATTTAATATGTATTATGCATCTTTTCTCTGAGTAAAATTTACATAGCTTCTACGTGTCCGAATATATTTTAGAAATTTAATGTTCCGTACTGAATGTTTAATTCAAAATATGAGAATGAATTGACCCCACAGCTTAGTATTAGGGAAGTAGTTTAATTTAAGTTTTTGGCTATATGCCTTTATATGGAAGTCAAGTGAGTGTAACGTACTAGATTTTTAACATTATTTGATTGTGTATTTACATTGTATGTACCTACTCATCGTACTATATAGCTTTTTCTATATATCACACGATTTTAATGAATTATCATCATATTATCACTATTGCGTGTCGTTAGGGCTAAAGATGATTTTTATGATACACAAATTTGTTGCATATAATGATTATTGTACAATGATAGGCACTTTTATTTATGCTTTAATCCATTTTTACAACTATTTTCATTTATAACACGCTTCTATTAGCCTGGCCTGTAAGAACCCTGTGAGCAAATCATGTAGCTCACTCCATTTTCATTTTTTTCTAACTGTCGTATCAATTTAAAATTTTCAAATTTATGCAGTTCTAATGACAGTACAATAATATGATACCATCGAGAGCTCTTGATGAAATTCGAACATGCCATAAAACAGACATTACAAGTTTGGTGGACGCAGTGGTAAAGTATGAGAAATTAAATTAATTATGTTCCATAAAAAATTGTTTGTTTTAAAAGAGGAATTTTTTTTGGTGTTGTCCCATTTCTTAAATCAAAGTTACCATTTTTCATATTGGTATTTAATTAAAATTCACTGACATTTGTCTATAAAGTATACGCTAGTCTTCAACAATTTGTTTTACGTAACCTAAATGAAATTTGGACAAACAATGTATTGTTGACGCTTAAGTATACTCAAATAAATATATGAATAATAATTTAAACAGAAATAATACTGTCAAAATAAAAATAAGAATGGTATGAAAAAGTTTTGGCTCTTATGTCAGAGTCGTCTTTGGTGTAGCGGTAGCACGCTGGACTAGATATCCAGAGGCCCGAGATTCGATTCCTGATTGACGAGTTAATTTTTTCATATAATTTTTTCAACACCGTTTGTTTAAACACTGAAAAAAATAGTTTTATAGTTAGATAGTTTTAATATGCCATTAAATTAATTTATCAATGTATAAAAAATGATAGATGATTCAGTGACAGTAAGTGAGGAAGAAGTTTCACTTAGAGCCTTGTTACCTTTGTGGATAGTTCTATTATTGTTTTAACTCACTTAAAGCGACTTAGTTTAGAGCGCTATCCGACAAAAATGTAAAGTAATAAATCAATTTTATTTATTTATTAGAATATTATACACTGAGGTTAATAGCAATGTATGAACTGTTTATTTTACTTTTTACACGCGCACAAATGTATAAAAATACAAAGTAGTGTAGAAAGATGATAACATAAAATATTTTGCAATCAAGAGTAATTACACATGTTTGAGCTGATATCGCGGCAAATCTATTCAGTTGAGGAAAAAAAGTTGCATTTTTTTTCTTCAAATTTTTATTTATTTATTACGATTTCAAAGTTGGTTATTATTGCCCCTGGCGGAGGTATGTACAGTTCGACCGATTCAACAACTTGAGCTCAGTTTTTAGCTCTAGAACACACACACAAAATATCATTTCATTAACTCTTTTCGTTTTTAATTTCTCGTTTTTACGGACGGAGAGGCAGACAGATGAACGGGCGAATAATCAGGTTTATGAATGTCTGTACCAAAAATTTTCAGTTACAAAGTCTGGGATAAACTTAATACACCCTGATATATATTATGTATATACTGGGTAACCCAATAATTTGTAGAATTATATTACGATTGATCACCTGTTCTCTGTGACGAAATGTTAAATTTCAACAGTTTAATTTTATCACATTTGTCAATGCATGCGCAATTATAGAAACATATATGCAGAGGTTAACATTAATTACATATATTCGATATTTCGATATTCCCATTCTCTATTTTTAGAAAATATTATCGATTGAACACGGTTTATTAAATAACAGCCTTTTTTACCGACGAAAAGAAGGAGGAACTCAATTCGACCTGTATATTTCTTAAAATATATTTTTTATGTATGATCACGCATAACTTTTTACAGAGTAGTCCGACTTTGATAATTTTTGTTGGATAGCGAATGATTCAAAGTTGTCCCATAAAAATTTGAAAGAAAAATTTCAAATTTTAGCCACAAAAAAAAAATTAAAATATAAGACTTCCCAGCACTTCCACTAAAGAACAAATATCATATATTCAACTCAATCGACTCAAAATTATTTAAATATTACATTGACTTTAGTTCCTTTCTTTTTTCGAAGATTTAATTTTTTGTATCAAAGTTTTTATTTTTTACTTTTCAGTTACATTCTTTTTTCGTCGGTTCTATTTTTTCTTAAACAGTTTTTTTTAAGAAAAATAAAGAAATTGATATGATGCTTGCGAATTACGGTAGTTTGAAATTTATAAATAAACATAACTTTAAAATGACACATTTTTATAAAACACATCAATAATCATTTCATATAGTCGGTTTTATCCCTATCGAATGCTATGTATGTATGGTATGCTAAAGTAATGAGACAAAGGATAATAGTGAAACAGCGTCCAATAATTGTTTGAATAGGTTGGTTCCTATGTTTAGAGGTTACGCCTAGAAGCTGCTCCAGACAAAAAGACAATCTTTCACAACATGCCTTTTTTTAGGAAAATTTCGAAGAAAATGTAGCTTTCAGTTTTGAAATGCACGGAAATTTTTTTTTCAAGGCAGCGTTTTTCGAAAAATTGACCCTAATAAAAGTTTTTATTGTTCGAAGGGGGGCATCTTATGGTGATCTTGAAGATCGATTTGTCAAATGGGAACCAATATTTTTAAACGGCTTTAAAATGCTTAGTTATGAACAAAAATGGATTTTATAACCCAGTTTTAATGTTCTCTATTCTTTATCTATCCGATTCTGTCAAAATCAATATGAGTTCGTATTTGAAAAATGCAAGATCGTAAAAAATCTTGAAGTCATGGTTTAGTTGAAAATCAAAATCACAATAAGGCGTCCGTCCGCCTCTAAAAAAAACCATTTTATTCGGGTAATTTTTTCCCAAAAATTTTTAATTCGGGTAATTTTTTCCGCTAAAGTACGTGCTTTTGGTATTTGAAAATTCAAGTTCGTTGATAGGCAAAATGTTTAAAGAGAAAAGGCGTTTGAGGAAGAAAGAAATGTTGAATATCTCTCTTAATATTACTAAAATTAAAAAATGTACAATAAGGAAATTTGTAGAAAATAAATTTACTACAATTTATCTTCTGATCACATATTCTATAACTCTAATATTAACACTTTAAGTTAATATAAGAAGTACCGCCATAGTTACCTAATTTCATTATGATTCTACCTACGTGACGAACTTTTTTGGATTAAAAAACGTGCATACTATCAAATATTTTCCACACCTAAAATTTGGTAATTTGTATTCGCAACCCTGGATATACTCGTGCATTTAATGTTAATAAGTATATCTAAATCATTGTTTTCATGAATGAAATACACTATTATAACATTGTTTTGCACGAAACAAATGCTTTGTTATATAATTTATAAATGCAACTTGAGCAGTTGTGAGCGAACTCATTGTGTAGAAGAGTTATATATGAAAATTTACAACTCATATAAATATGTGATTATTATATATGCATGCACATACATTTACAATGTGTATCTACTTGTGGTTATTATAAAATATACACACGGTATATCATCGTACACTTTATGTATATTTCACGAATTATGCTGGTAACGTGATATCATGACTATATACTTTCTATTTAATAATACAATGAATTAGTTGAATTTATGAGTTTGTTTTTCTTTTCTTTTATTTCTGATGAATCTAAACTAGCGGAAAGTTTTGTTATCTATGTAAAATTATTTAAACAGATGATATTAAGGTAATTAATTAGTTGCAGTCATGTAATCACTGTCGTTTAATTTTTTGTTATTATTCAAAGACCTTTGACATAAACAACCATCTCATGATGTAATACATCTAGAAACATGTATTTGGATCCCTTGTTAGTATAGTGTTAGTATTTTTATAAAGAAAATCTGTGTAATTTAAAGCTTTGGTCTGTCCTTTTTACCATTTTTGAAATAAAATTAAAGGGTAAGGTTTGTCGAAGTAAGTTTATCAATCGTTTTGAATATACAAAGATTATCATTACAATAGATATTGACGAAACATGCGGCAACCAATTTTGAAGTGAATATCTCAATTTATGAAGATTATTATATCATCGTGTAGACGGAAACGTTCCATTTCTCACGTATGAAGAATAACGCCGGAAACGTTTACTTTCCATAGCTACAGATCCGTTGACTTTACGGTAATATTAATAATTGCCAGTAAAAAGATGTAAAAGGACTCGTTTTAAAATCTTCTTCGGTCTTGTAGTATGTTTTAAGATGTTTATTGGAGAACATTCAAAAACAAAACACTGGTTATACATTATGTTACTATGATTTAAAAATAAACGTGAGAAGAATACAGATATAATGTCGCCGGAACCTTTACAGCTCTGAAGACCATTGACCGTTAAATAATTTGTTTTTCAATTTCTCTAGGTTTTTTAATACGTTTAAACTATTTTTTGTAAACATGAAAAACAGGACATCAAAAACTATTTATTTGTGTCAACCCCTAATTGCAAAGCCAATTATTGGAAACGTTGATTTCATTTAATACTTGAGATACCCGATCTAAAAATAATAGGTACACAAAGAAAGATAGGTAAAAATTTAAATTAGTGGAATATTTTTAACTATGTTCACTAAATGTGCCCTTCTTACGGCATTTTTTGAGGATGTACATTTCGTCCAATTTTGACTGTCAAAGGGTTGTCGCGAAATTCGGCCTAACCTCTTCCTGTGAGATATAACTTGTTATAAATACCATGTGCCCCTTCAAAATAGGACCTTCAAGATATTGGTAGGTCATATCATTATAAATATACTAACAAATTCAACCAACTTAACAAAGAAATTTTATAAAACGAACGTTACTTTTGTGACCCATAGTGTGACCCAAAGTACTACCTTTGAATGCAATTTAAGTTCATACTTTTTTATTTTGTTTCGTTTTGTTCTGTGTTTGTTTGTTGTTTTACAAAACCATATTGTTTGTTTGTCATGTGAATGAATATACTATGAAAGAATTTTCTACTTTTACAAAAAATTATTATTCTTTTTCAAATAAAATGCAAAATGCATTAGTAACTCAATTTTATAGTTTTATATGTTTATTACAAAATGCATATTATGTATAAAAATGATGAGTATCTATTATTTAGTTTTTATGTTTAAAGTAATTTATATAACTACCTATTCTTTTTATGAATATGTTATGAACTTTATGAGATTTATATATAAAGAGTATAAATTAATTCTAATTAGTTCAGATGACAACAATCTTACTACTCTTAATTTTTAATCAGTAATGAGGTCAGATGTATAGCAAAAAAAAAGTTGTAATTCATTCTTTAACAAAATAATTGTTCTCTTCAACTCTCATCTGTAAAATCTATTCATGAACAAAAATAAATGCAAAAATTCGCCCGTTGGATCTTTCATTTGTTTGTGTTGTACAGACAAATATGTCCTTTTGAACATATACACAACCAGGTGTGGATCATTGGACGTTTTCTGTTTTCATGCAGGTCTCATATACTTGCAGGAATTTTCGAAAGCCAAAACTAATAACAGGTTTTTGGATTCAGCCAAAATATAATATATCCGCCATAAACAAATAGAACATTAGTGTAGGACTTAGACTAAAAAGTTACTTTTTATTTATTCCTTTCTTTTTTCGAAGGTTTAATTTTTTGTTATTAAAAGTTATTATTTTTTGCTTTTCAGTTACTTTCTTCTTACGTCGGTTCTATATTTTGTTAAAAAGTTTTTTTGTAAAACATTTTGTAAAAATTGTTTTTGTTTGAAACACTATTTCGAAAGCCAAATAAGCTCGATACAAATAAACATAATTACACTATAATTTACTTTAAGATAGATACTATTCAATTAATTGGATTGTCAACTTAAGATCATCAATACATTTTTTTGTTACAGGATAATAAAAACATCTCACCGACGCTGTCAAATGGCACAAGTAATAGCAGTGGTGCAGATTATGAAGGGAATTGTCTTTTAATTACAAATTCACCCACAGATTCAACGATAAATGACATTCATCACAACAGTAACCATGATGATGTTGAAGAGCATGAAAACGTTGTAAAAATTGATATTGATGAAATTATGGATATAGATACGACCTCGACACCAACAACAACTACACAATCGTGTATCATGCATGCCCTCACCATTGTAAGTACTAGAACATTTTGCAATTGAAGGAAAGGGATGACAGAGTGGGGGTTTGTTATAATTTTTATCGCTGGTAATAATCCGAAAAAAATTCCAGCACAATCATTAATATTTCAAATTTTTTTCTTCGATTGAGATGAAACTCATTGTAATTGGTAAACTGAATCCAAAAAAATATGAAGCGAAAAATATATGCCATCTACGCATATGATTTCATTAATCGTAAGTTTCATCCAAGTCTTTGATACAATTTTTGTGACTTTTTCGATTTTCAAGGAGTAGAATTAAAAATCGCCAATTTCTGTTTCGATATGAATATCGGATAAAAAATTATCATTTTCTTGTTTGTAAAACAGTTGACTAAATTCAACCAAAATATTTTAAAGCCGTTTATGTTAAAAATTTCACTTGAAAAATTGTAGAATTCTAGACTTAACTTTGTACAAACCCTATATTAGCTGCTAATTAAAATTTAAAAAATGTGACCTTCATATAATTAATCTAGTTGCCTTTAGGTAAAGGAGTTTTGTAAGAATCCAACATATTTCATGTATTATTCGAAGGTATTATTTGGGCTCTCATAATCTAAACAAGTAAAATAAATAATTTAATAAACCCCCAACGCAATAATATGAAGCATAATAAGAACTTCCCGTTACCTCCACCAAATTTATATGTAAATTGATAATGTTAATAATATACCTATACACCATTTTGGAAAGGAGCTGATAATTTTCAAACGATTGGATCGATTTATTTTTATCAAACATTGCTAAAAACCATCCCAAGGAAATCAGCTATCTAATAAAAAAACCGCATTCAAATCGGTCCACGCGTTTGAAAGCTACTATGTCACAGACAGACAGACGCATACATACACAGAGGCTACAAACTTATAACACTCCTCTTTTTGCATCGAGTGTTAATAAAATAAAACTGACCCATGATCCATGATGCACAGTTTCAAACCACACATAATGAAGAAATGACATCAATTCGATTCTAAATTTCAGTTAATATATGGAGATATTTTTTTTAAACACATTTATATCATTTGTTCATAAAATATAGAACAAAAAAAAAAACAAATAAAACAATTCATTTGAATGATTACAATAAAACTATCAATATTTTTGTATGTATAAACACTTTCAGGGAACTGTAGGTGATAAAGATTGTCAAACATCATCAACACGACCTGGTGACACGCAACCACCGCCAATTGTTATTACAAATGGTAAACAGTGACTTGTTTATCGTGCCAGTGTTAAATAAATAAAATTTATAAAAAAAATGTAATATCAACGAAAAATATCGGTAATAATATAAATATTACCAAGAATTCTTAACATATCCTTGTTATTTTAATATAATTGATTATACAGGATAATTTATTTAGTTTGAACAAAGATTTATCTACTTTATTAAAACGTTAATGTTTAATTTTATTCAATCGAATTTAAACAACTATTGAATATAGCTTTCTAGCTATAAGAAACATGCGATCATCTTTAACATCGTTTTACGATTATTTTTCTTGATTCGTTTGATCTTAATAGAAGATGTGTTTTTATAGTTCCAAAAATAGTCACGGGTTGGGAAATTGTTTCTATCATGAGATGCTTTCGGTGCTCATTATTTTTTTTCATGAAATTGCAATGGTTTCTGTTTGTCAAAATATCCATAGAAATGGAGTGGTAAATTTTGACCCAAACATAGTAAATTATCTAACATTACTAATTTTGATGAATCATAATTCATGGCGCTTCCTTCTTTTATTTGATATTATTTGTTTAAATTTGGTACATTTCTGTATTGTAAGAAAAGAAACACACTGATTTTTTCTAATTTCTATTGTTTAAATTAATGCTAACTTCAATAAAATCACGTCGCGACCAAGTTTTACACATATAAAACTAATTATTTGATTTATTTTAGTATATGTTCACTGTAATAAAACAATTATTAGATGAAATTTTCAAAAAAAAATTAATATATAAAAAAAAATTAAATGAAAGTTTTATTATTGAAATGAAAATAAAATACTAAATTAGCACTAAATTTTTTTAAATAAAAAGAAAAAAATTATGCCTTAACTTCTACATAAAAAAAGTAAATTATAAAATTAAGTGATTAAAAAATATAAATAAAAATTTATTTGAGAATAATAACGTGAAAGTTTTAGTTTATTACAATAATCAATAAAATGTTTAGTAAGGTTGTAGTAAATGTTGGTACAGGTTGATTTATATATTTTTTATATTTTATGTTAAAACGTACCTGTTAATTCTTCCAATCGGTTTCTTCAACAAAACAACAAATATTCTGTAATTGATTTATTTGATTAAATTCAAACAAAATAAGAATGAATAAACATTCGATTGATTATTTTGATTTATTATTCTATTATGTTTAATAAGCTATGTTTGACATCATATTTTTAATTCAAATGAATTATAAATCATGAAATATACAAACTATTTTATTGTAAAAGACAACAAATTGATTAAATTGATCATTAAATGATTTTGTACTAAACTTTTGCGCATCAGACTTCTTATTCATTATCGAATGAAGTATCAATCTGATATAAATAACGTCTGCATAAAAAATAATCAATGTAAACAATTTGTTTTTTTTATAACGAATTTTTTATAACGAATTCAACAAACTCCAGCAATTATTTAATGAAAGTCGTCCAGTATTTTAATTTTGCAATATGTTAGCTAACCTACTTCTAAGTTGAAATTATCTTGAGGGTAAAACATTTAAATACACAGCATGTAATCGAGGAGATAGTTACACAACAAGGGTGATCAAAGTGATGGGAGAATAAGAGATGGGAGGAAGGTATTGTTAAATCAAATTATTTTTAGTGTCATCCGTGGTTTGGGGTGGTAAGCGCAAATTTTCAATGTCAGGAAGTTTATGGAAAGTAGTTGATCGATTATAAAATTCCAGGAAGTTATTGTCAATTTAGTTACTAAAAATTTAATCAAGTTGAAGATGATCGAAAGTGTTGGTGGGACATATTTGGGACGGTAGCGGTCCTAGTGTTTACAATTTTAATGAAAATCCAGTTAATTATATCGTCTAAATTATAGATTTCAAGATACTAGTCCTCCAACTCTAAAGACTTTTAGCACTGTGGAGCCGATATCTTTAGAATCATAAACTGGATCAAATTTTCGTCTAAATCAGAGACAACAAATGTTTCTTGATTATAAACAAGTTTTTAAGGACCCTTAGAAACATTTCGAAAAATGGGAAAAAAATTTGACTTAAATAATTTTAATGAAATTCATCCTCTAAGGTAATTTTGACCAAAAATTTTCAAAAATCCAGTTCATTTTATCGTATAATTTATAGATTTCAAGATACTAGGTCCTCCAACTCTTACGACTTTAAATTTTAGCACTGTCGAATTAATATTGATTTGGTAACTATGCTTGAAAAATAAAATAAGTTCCGTTTAGTCACCATGTTGTTTTGGTTTCAAACACAGGACTCTCCTATATTAATAAACAAAAACATCAATTCCACGCCACCTCACTCACGTATTTACTAAACGCCGATGTTTCAAGAAACTCCACGGAAACAAAAACGCAATGCTTACAGAACCAAATCAGAAAGGCCAGTAAAAATAGCCCGCATACATTAGTTCAGTGTCAACTAATCAACGGGTAACTATGCTCCTTTGATAATAAAGGCATAGACTCCTTTATTACGCATCTTGACATATTTTTCAACGGTGTTAAAAAATCCAGTCGACACATAACCCTAAATATTTTGAAACAGACATATACATTTGGTTTTATTTCTTGTTATTATCTCATCTGCAAAGAAGTCGATGGCATTGTTGAAGTTATTATTTTTAGCCCAAAGTTTTCTTTTTAAATTTCAATCTTTAGTTTTATTTACTTTTTTCTTATAACTGATATAAAGAATTCAAATTATAATAGTATTGTTATTATCATATGTTTTTCTTTCATTCTTTGTTTGTAAAATTTCGCATATCTAAATTAATTTAAAGGTGTCTAAAATAAGAGAATATATATATATATATATATATATATATATATATATATATATATATATATATATATATATATATATATATATATTATATGTTAAAAAATTTAGTTGGAAAAAGTATTTAAATACAAAAACTTAGTTAATTTAATTTAATTCTCTTTTTTGTAAATGATTTTTAATTAGTATAATATTTAGCTATATTATTATTATTATTATTATTATTATCGTATGTTATATATAATTAAATGTACTTATATATTAATTTAAAAAAAGTCTATTAAACAACATTTTAAAACGAATTTCATTATTGTCTCTTATTTTGCTTTTGATAATTTCCTTTTATTGAGTTTTTCAGAGTAATTTCGTCAGAATAGGTAAGTGGCATTCTTATTCATCATAAGATTAGATTAGATTAGACTCAAATCAGGAGTAAGTCTTATAAAGAGCATTTGTACCGCGACCAATTTGAAATATTGTACATCTTTTCCTTCAAAGATGGTCCAAGAGTTCTATAGTCTTGGTAAACGTTAGGATATCTCTTGGCATTAGGATACCTCATTGACTTCATATGGCGGAAGATCTGTCCATCGCAAATCATAGTGTCTTTTGAGAGAGAGGCTTTTGCATTCTCACAGAATGTAAATTCCGGTTTCCTCATCTTCGTGACAAAATCTACAGAAATCATTTCCTGTGAGATTGATTTTGTGCGTATGTTTATTGAGTTTGCAGTAGCCAGTAAGAAGGCTAATAAGTATTCTCATTTCGTTTTTTCCTCATTTTCCTAAACGCTCAAAGGCTTTTTTCCATGAGAAGCTTTTTATAAGCTTCTTTGGTAAAAGTTTTAACTAGCAATAATCGCACCTCGGTTAGACCTCATTGGTTACGATATCTCCACTGTGCCAATTAGCTGCGCTTGTTAAGGCGTTGTTTCGACTTGGAACTGGGAGGTTATGGGTTCGAATCCCGACACCGGAAGGTTGTCAATTTAAAAAAAAATTAATGGGCGGTTGATTGACTGTCGGCGTATGGACAAGAAAGAGGTAACCGGCTATGCTTGTGAAGGTTTTCTACACTTTCACTTCACGAACTCCCGATAAATATCGGCATAGTTCCTATGAAAGTCGGCTGCAGCCGCATACCTACCAATTCCTTGTCTGCATACGAATTCCTGATCCTCCACTCACATCATAAAAATGTAAAGTAAAAATTAATACAGGTTGAAAAATAATGATGTGGGTGGCCTCTGTTATAGACCGTCGTGTCTCAAAAATGGAGGTTAAACCCCATTATTATTATTATTATTATTATAAGCTCCATGATCTTGGTCATGAGTAAGCTTGCATGATCTTGGTCATGAGTATTTTCCCAAAACTGGTTGGACTCGTGTACCCCCCATTCTTTTATTTTATATTTTATTGTGATTTTCGGCACTCGGCACGAAACTTAGAGGAGCAATAGCATCCATTCTGGCTAATTCATCAGCATTCTCGGTTACATCGATTCCTGAATGTCCAGGCACCCAGTCAATAGTGATTTTACTGTGTTAACCTAGATTTTTTTCGATACACTCAAGGACAATTTTGGAGTTTATATTAGGTGAACTCAACTCAATACACTATTGTGAACCTCTTATGATTTTGAATCGTCTTATCGCAATTATTACTAATCACCATATTATTTACACATGAATAGTTTTTGCGTCGTTATGGAAATGGATGTATAAACAGTTGTAGTAGTTATGTGTGTGACATCCTATACCTTATATTATAAACTACGATTTTTTAAATGCTAAATTCAAGTTCATCATACATTAATAAACTTAATTTTGAACAGAATCCAAGGTTCGTGTTATATCCTTTATTTGCTAAAATAAAATGCATCCATTAAAAATATCAAAATACATTAATCTTACTTATTTGTCTTTAAGTTTTAGGGTCAAATATGTTCGTATAACAAACAATATTCAAAAACTTTTAATACAATAGTCATTAATATATATCTACATATATATATTTGGTTGAATTCATAAATAAACAGTAGTAGTATATATAATTTTATATTGTTTCACCAAGTTATTGTCTAGAAATTTAATGAAGACTAACAATAATATTAACCAAATATCCTTTTATAGCCGTTAAAATAATTTTCACATAATCTTAATACAAAACAATTATAGTAGAAGACGATTGAAATTTACAACTAATTTATTATACAGAATGTATTTCAATAAATTAATAATATATAATTAAATAATAGTTTAAAATAACTAAAACACACGCTTTTATATCTAGCCGAACTAAAAAGTAGAAAATAATGTTTAAATTTGGAGAGTTCGTTCTATAGCAATGTAATGTTCACTGGTTTATTATAATTAAAAAATTATTAATAATTTTAAAATAAGAATTAAGTTATCAACAAAGTAATTAATTTGATGGTAAAAGCGTGGAGTGCTTAACATCAAATTATAATATCAAATCAATATCCTTAATATCAAATTGTAGTAAAAAGCACTCCACGCATTTTTACAATCAAATGAATTATTTTGTTGATAACTTAATTCTGATTCTAAAATTATTAGTAGTTTTTTAATTATAATAAACCAGTGAATTTTACATCGCTATAGAACGAACTCTCCATATTAAAACATTATTTTCTACTTTTTAGTTCGGCTCGCTATAAAAGCGTGTTTTTTATTTTTTTTTTAAACTATTATTTATTTTTGCTTTTTTAGTCTTGATAAAGACTAAAAAAGGGACACTTCCGTGAAAGTCTAAATAGACACTACCGTGTTTTTCTGAAGTTCCTGGTCAGGATAAAGAAACAAACGTATTAAATTATTGTATTGTCATCGGCCTTGATAAGGGTGCAAAGATTCAATTTAATCCAACGTTTTGAAGTGGATGAAAATCACGTTCAAAGATTCCGTTACATACATAGATACATGGATACATACATACAAAGCTAATAAAAGCATGTTAATAATAAAATCCTTCTGCTTTAAATTGGTACAGGGTACATATAATGTGTCGTATCATATAGATAAATTCTTTTAAATTATATTAATTTTTTGTTAATAAAAATGCATTTATTTGTTTTTTAAAAACTGTTGGAGTAACTTTACTACATGTTTTTGTTAATTTATTACAAACGGTGTTCCAATAAAATGGATCGATGTGAACACAATAAACATAATGTTATTTGTAAAATTTTTGATTTCTTTATTGAATCATATTATGGATATTATGTGTGAAAAAAATATCAGCCAAATGATCGCCATGGCTTCGGCGGCACACCTCCACTCAATAGTCTAACAATTTTTTGATGAATATTGCCGTAAAATTATATTGAATACTTTCTTGTAGACAAAACATGAAGGTTTATATAAGTCTGGTTGGAAATATCCGTTCATTTCGAGTTACAACTCTGTGATTTATTAGCAAAAAGTAAATTAAAAGTTTAGAATTGATATTTCAAGACATTACCAGCATGTTGGTATCATGCAGGTGAGTTGCCTAACGGTATCTGATAAGATGCCTGTATTTCAGTGTTGCCAGCGTAGCTTGATCGAAAGATACGTTGGTATGCCTGAATAGTTACATTTTCAAACTTAAAAGTACATTGTGATGATTTTGTTATTGATATACGATAAATTATTAATTTTGTGTATTATAGCTTTGTGATTTTCAAAATTAGCTTATCCATCATAGACATAGTATTACTAGACTGCGCGATTCATATACTTTCTGTATTGAAAAGTTGTACCACCTTTACAAACAGACAGCCTCTGATCTGCAGTGTTTCTATCTTTGTTCCACTGTGAATAAATGACAGAGATAGCTCTACTGTAACCATGTTTGTATCTCTTTCTAATATTGGAACATGAATTTCATTGAATGCGCAGGAAAAAATGTGAAAAAAAGTGAAGAAAATCTTTGTTCTCGATTTTAATAATAATCATTTTCTAGGCTAATTTTGACCCAAACAATACGAAAATCAGGTTCATTTTAACATCCAACCAACTCATTTCAAAATTTTGCCTTCTCAATTCATACAGTTTGGAATATTAACACAATAGGTCTGATACCTTGAAAACCGTTATTAGTATCATATTTTAACCAACGCCATCGTTTTCGCAAGGTCCAAATTAGCTTAAAACGAAGTTTTTATCAAAATCGGGGACATAAAATTTTCCTCCAATTTCAGCGATTTTTTTAAGGGGTATAGTTTGGAATTTTAGCACTATGGGTCGGATACCTTGAAAGCCGTTAATCGTATCGTATTTTAATTAAATATAAATAAATATATAAATAAATGAATATATATATATATATATATATATATATATATATATATATATATATATATATATATATATAAGCCGGAAACAGCTAGTATTTAATAAAAATGAAATAATAAAAATAAAAATAGTAAGTACCCCCACATTTATTTTTCAATCCATTTTCATTTATTTGTTTTATATAAAATTTTTATATTTATAAAAGCGTGAGTTTTTAATCGAAGATTTGTGAATACCAAAATTATGGCAAACTTATTATAACGAGAAAAAGTAATTTTTCAAAAATTTACACAATAGTATCTAAAATTTTTTCTTACATACAAGTTACATGGGTAGATGAAAAGTTACATAAAATATAAGAAATGTAACCATCTGGCAACGCTGCTGTATTTCTCGATTCTTTATAAAATTAACAATAAAAAAAAACTTAACAGAACAAAACAAGATTTAGGTCACGGATGATGCAACATTTCTGTAATACTGCTGTAACCTTAATAGACAAATTCATAGTTAATTTGCATCTCCAAATTACATTAGTAACGAAAGGCAATTAGTCAAATTTTTTGACAGAAAAACATTTTTGTGTCATGCAGGATTAGCTATTTAGATAGTATAATTGGTTACTATGACTGATAAACTAACAAATTTTATCAAAAATAAAACTATTGCCAAAATGAATTGTTACTGGGGTTAGAAGTTCGTAAGCACATCTGGGAAGTCAATTTTCACCAACTTTTTATGGTCATACCGATTTGAAACTTTCCAAATGTATGAAATTTGGATGGCAATACGTGATATAAATGCAAATTATTATAAGTAGATGATGAATTTGGTAGACTCTAAATATAATTATGAAAGTACAATTATCGAGTAACCAATTTGTTTTATGAAACCTAAAAAAAAACTAATGTACATAAATAGAAATCACACTTACAAAAGTATATTTCCATAATTATTTAAATATACTTAGAAAATTCTCCTAAGGACATAATTATACATCAAACAAATAATTGGGGTATATAAATAATATTATTTTATATTCCTACAGGCAAAAGCATCTGCATAAAGAAATATAAATATAGAAATTTTGTGACCTACCTGTGTCAAGAACAGTTTTTGTCCGGGTGTTGAAAAACATTTGTTAAAATTTAAAAAACGTGTATACATTGGTTCTGCACTTCGTCTAAATCAAATACACCAGAAATAGTGATAATAAAATTTGTTTTCGTAAACACAAGTGCTTTAAATGTCTAGGACCAATAGTATTTATACGAACAGAGATAATTTCACAATTATAAAGGATTGTTTTGGCAAATTTTTAAGCTAGAGAGAATTCTGTTAGTTTTAAGCTCTAAATTATAACTCTAAATTCAATAAATATTGAACATCAAAAATGTATTCGTAATTCCTATACAATAGTATACAATAAAATTTTACTACGAAAACAACATTAAATATATTAATAGATAAAATAAAATGAACGATTTTTCACTGTTGAATGATTTTTAATTTACATTTTACTTATTTGTTATTTCGTATATTAAATATTGTATAGAGAAAAGTCTGTCTGATATGATGATGATACGGAGAGTTAATAAGGAATTCTCATATTGTATTGTATACTACTTCTTGTTGCAAAAATAATATGAGAAAAATCAAAAAGGGGAGGTATATATTCACAGTGTATTGGGTGGTTTGTGTTCTATTAACTGTCATTTACATTCAAACAAGCATATAATATAATAAAAAGCACGCGTTTATATATAATTATGAATACAGTTTGGGACATATAAAATGTCGTCCCTTAAGTTAACATTTCTCATAGAATCATATTGGTATACACATAAATTTAGGTAATGAAATGACAAAAAGAAGTAACAAAAAGTGCCTCTTTGATTCATTCACCAATTTCTACTGCATAATTAATTTATTTATAAAATAACTGTTTATAATAATTTCGTTGAAGTTTGTTGTAGCGGTTCTATATACTTAGTATACACCACACAGATAAGTAAATATTTCTACGTTTTAGACTGGTAAATAACATATTATGGAGAAAAAAATTTGAAACTTCTTATTAAGTGAAAATAACAACTCACTGCAACTCACTGAGTTAGTTGCTTAAATACCCAGTATATTCTGAGTTTATGGAAAAAATTCAAACAAAAGGTTTTTATTTAAAATAATGATACATTTTTTGTTTGTAAAAACAATTTTTATTTTAAAATTTTTTTCTATTTATTACGGTTTTGAAGATTGATATTTCCCCCATGCACTGTCCGATATTTCCCATTCACGAGCTCTACCTTAGTTTTAGATTTGGAATACAGAAAACTTTTACCCGTTATCTCGTTTCGTTTTGAATTATCGTGCCTACGGACACACGGGCGGACTTCCAAAAATCGATTAATTCGATCATTTTATGAACACCTTTACCTTTACAATTTTTTCTACTATCAGTATTTTTGACCGTTACAAAGTCGGGACTAAACAGAATATACCCTTGAATTTATATACAAATACCGGTTATAAACATTGTAACTGTTCTCTCAGTTTAATTTAATGTTTTTTAAATTATCTGCAAAAAATTTATATTTTTTAAAGTTACTCAAAAAGGGAAGCAGATATGCAAAAGGAGAACACAAATATCTCGCAAGGATGAAATCCAATTAGATACTGCTATTACAGTTTAGCATCGCAATGCGAGGTCCACCTTTATAGTGCACTTTGAGATCAAAAACCTCAAAAACTATTGTTTCTACGGGGTACAACCTCACAAAACATTTGTAGTTTCTAAAATTTCGAAAAAGTGGTTGTTTAAATTGCGTGGGTGGACACCAGCCCAAGTGGCCAAGCGGTGTAATTCACTCTCGCTTGGAACTAGGAGGTTACGGGTTCAAATCCCGGCGTGTCAATTTATCAATTAAAATAATTGAGGTGGTTAATTGACTAAACTGTACGCGGATGGACAAGAACGAAGTAACCGGCTATGCGTATGAAGGTTTTCTGCAGTTTGCTTTCACGACTTCCAGATGAATATCGGCATAGTTATGTTACCATCAACCTGCTAATTCCTACCCTGAGTACGTATTCAGAGTCCTCCACTCGCATCAGATAATGTTATATGATTACTGTTATAGACTATGGAGTCTCAGAAACGGACGTAAAAACCCCATTATTATTATTATTATATTTTGCGTAAGTGTAACTAATTTTCTTGTTGTTGAAGGTCTTTTGGCGTAATTTCATTTACCTAATTTCCATTGAGTTTTCCGAAATAAGATTCAATCTTTCCGTTCTTCAACGATGAACATTTGTACATTGATTTTTTGTAAATAGAGAGAGAGATACATTTCATCAGCGATAACTCTGTTATTGCTTCAACAGGAATAATAAAAAAAAATTATTTGCTTCGTATAGCCTTGAAACCAATTATGTTTTTTTCGACGAACTTCAACTGTAAATATCTCAGAAACTTTGACATTGCAGAAAAATTTAGAATGTTTTTTTAGCTTAAATTACTGCTATTCGTGAAGTCTATTACTAATCTATTAATTACACGATTTGTGGAGTCATGTTGAATCTAAATAACTTCACCCGGAAAAAGAGGTGGCATCCACCCTTTCGTTAGGTAGGTTCCGAATGGTAAAGGTACAGGTTACGTAGCAAAATGTTTCAGAGTTCAAATAATATATAAAAACAAACGTTAAAAAATATATTAAAATCGGTTCTGTATCTGAGGATTAAGAAGCAAAATTGATTGACTCAGCTAACCTCATTTCCATCGCTTATATACTTGAGACTGGCAAACACATAAAATACAAAGTATAACAATATATGTATATTTGAATTTCAGCTTGTGTTTTATATTTTACTTCGGAATGTATTCTTATAACTATTCCATAGTGGCATCCATAAAATGTTTAGTTAATCTAGAGCACGGTAGTGCGAAAGGCCGAGTTTAAGGGACACATTCGGACTTTTCACTACAGTGCTATTACTTATGGAAATATTAGAACACTGTTTGACCGCGAAATATCTAGAAAGATCCACGAAAAGATCTAGTGTTGATATTTCGAATTATCGATACTTTACGTAATTATAAGAAACCGGTTTTCAATGATCGTTAATGAATTAACCGTTAAAAAGTTATTTAACTTCAAAAACGCAAAATTCGCGATTAATAATTATACTGATATTTAAAAAAAATTAAGGATATCACTATGCGTTAGAAGTATTACCTGTAACGTTGGTTCAATAAATGTGTATATCAAGTAGTAAATTACAAACAATACGTTACTTACTTGACATGGAAATGCCATTACTCGACGATTAATTATAGTAAAAAAAATTTGAATTTCTGGTGGATGATTTCTTTTTTTCATTTTCAAATGAATGATTTGTACGCTTGTTCTTTCATACCGATGTCTTCGTATCCATTCTGGAGATTGACATTGGTATAGTATTGTAATATTTAAGTATACACACAAAAAATAATATATTGGAAAAATAAGTAATTGACTAAAAGAAATGCTGCCAAAGATATGAAAAAATTGAATCAACAAGCTCACCATCCGGGTGCATCCAGAGATTCAGTATTCAATTTTTGGCGGGAGAAATGATTTTTTCCTATTACTATTAATTTATTGTATTTAAAAAAAAAATAAAAAAGAACATGTGTTTAGTTTAAAAAAAAAATTAAACACTTTATAGAAAATAATTGAATTATCAATTATTTTCATAAATATGAAATTAAGTTAATTTAGTAATTTTAATTAAAAGAGGTATTATGATGTATTTTAAAAAAAAAATAATGAAAACTAAATATACGGTACTTTAGAAAAAAAAATCCAAAGCAGAGTATTGTATGTGGAATTATGAAAATTGGAAAACGATCGGTGCTAACGCGATACACGTAAATATAAAAAAAAATAACACGTTGAACCGAAAGTCTTTCAATAAAAGCTGGGCCCATTAAAAAAGATAATATTGAGGTAGTAAGATCTTTACTATCCAGTAAGTGTCTAAGTTGTCGACTAGTGATTCGAATCAGAAATACTGAAAATTAAAAAAAAGTACAAAAAAAGAACAAAACAAAATATATGTAAAAATAAAATATATTTGAAATAAATAATTTTTCATTTAATATGTTGATAGTATAACTATCCTTAAAATACTAAGTTTGGTTGTACAAGTTATAAAAAAAATTACATGAATATGTACTAGATTGAACTGTAGTAAAAAGAAATATCGTATATAAAAAAAAAACGACACTACAGTAAAAAAAAATGTTCAAATATGTCTGATTTGCAAAAATATAAATATACACTACAAATTTAATTCAGATACAAAGTTGTATATAAAGGGGACTTTACGCTTCTGTAAAGAAAAACTACAAGGCCAAAAATACCAAGCGTATACAAAACAATATAGTTATAAATTGAAAAAGTCATTGCATATTCACATAAAATACATAAATTGTACAGCCAAAATGTGTATAGAATGTGTATTGTAATGTGACAAGTTTGAAAAACCACAAGTTTCGGAATGGTGAATTAAATAAATTATACAAAAAAAATATACTTAGATACAATCAGATAGAAACCATTAATTCGCCTATTCGATACTTCAGCACAATCCATAATAAATATTCAATTTGTAATTTGAAGAAATAAAAATTCAAAATACCATCTGATTAATTCATGTGAGACAACTACTTTTAGTAACTGTACTGAGCCAACTAACTTTAGTAACTGTCTTGAGACAAGTACTTTTTGTAACTGTACTGAGAGAAGTACTTTTAGTAACTGATTTGAAATATGTGCGGAAATATCGAAGTAAGCTTGGATATACGCAAGTCATATCCGATCTAAGTAAATGTTTGTTGAAATTATGTAAATTCTCAACTCGCATAAACCAATAATTATATAAATTATTATTTTTTGAATAATAAAAATATGAAAACAAAATAATAATAAATTTTAAACAGTGGAGTACTAAAAAAAATTATTCTCCATTATAAATACAGATATTCGAGCAAAAAAACAAGTCAAAGTAATGAAGGACTTTATTTCTGTGAAACACTATATGAAATTATAATAATAAACATAATAATATTTAATATACAAAAACATACACACCCCATTCACTGTTAAAAAATCTTATTTTTTTTTGTTTCCTTTTTCCCATTTTTCATTATAATGTTTTCTTTTTTATTCGACTTTTAATTTTCTTTTCATGTGATGATGTATATAAAAAAAAAATTAAAAGAAAATATACTATATTATAATAAACATTCGTGGTAAACTTGTTGTATGTAGGTATGTTCTTGAAGCTAGCAGGAATGTCAATTTTATGCTTCTTATTCAATTAATGTTTACAAATATTAAAATAAAAACAAAATTATTAATAAGGAGTGATTAACAACTAAAGCCCATTACACAATGAAAAAAATAAGATATAAGAATAACATATAAGAAATAAAATATCAGATATAAGGAATAGTGGAATCCAGCAGATGGCAGAACCGTTGATCAATTCACAATTCAAAAATATGGAATAAGAAATAAGATATAGCAACAGAATTTTCGTCGCGTTGAATATCTATTCCTTATTTCTTATTCCCAGCCAATCACAATGTTATGCGCAGGATGCTATGCGCAGTCTACTCTCCGACTTATCTTTTTGACTTTTGTGCACACACCAGCAGCTGGCATTCAACCGCTGTGATTGGTTGAATATTATATCTTATCGCCTATTGTGTTTTGGTCGCTGTGCTATATCTTATATTTTATTTCTTATATGTTATTCTTATATCTTATTTTTTTCATTGTGTAATGGGCATTAGTCGTATTTTAATATTAAAATATATTGATTTAGCTACGCTTACCAAACTTTATTAACTCTGTTACAAGTAATTCAATGTTTGAAAATATTTCTGTAGTTTAAACCCATCCAACAGAAATAAATGGAATTCAGACACTTAGATGCTTTTCCATCGATTGGTGAGCCAATTATTAAAAACAGTAATCTTGAATTTTCTTGATTTATAATTTAAAACCTGTTTAACTTTTTTTGAAACGTACGATTTTTGTTTATAACCGACCAAAACGTGCCTATAACTAACGTTAAAGTTTTTTCCAACTGGGATATAAATTTTATTCGAGCTAAATCCACGAAGCACCTCTATAAGACTCCATGTATTAGAAAAGGGCAGCTCTACATTTTAAGCAAATTTTTTTTATCCAAAACCAAACATCGCATCTAACCAAACCATCAAGAAATTGTGTGATAATTTTTCGGTATAAATTTTAAGAGAATCTATAAAAAAAATTTTTGTTAGAAAAGTACCTGAATTGGATTTCCGAGCTAGATTTAATCATATAAAGGCTGCTTCATTTTATTTTACATGTTCCTAAGCTGTCCATGGAAGAAGAAGAAACTTCATACGAATTTCTGTTTATTAAAAATCGTTAAAGACCCAACAATATACCAAAGAAGTGAATATAAATATTTATACACTATTAAAATTCTTGATTATGGCTCTCATACAAAATATGTCAAAATATTGTTTCATGAAATGTTGCAAGAGTGCAAAGTAATACATCGGGGAATTTTTGATGTGAAACATTTATTGCCACGGGTTAGACCGTTTGTTACCTGGCAACGACCTGGCGACGTTTACTCACCATGCGTCAATAAGTTGTTCATAGGTGATATTACATATAATAAATCAATTTTAAAAAAGATGCTAGTAGATGGCAGTACTTGTAGATGTCTAGTAGGTGGCAATATTTTGTTTTTGATTATGCCATATTTTTTAATTATGTCATATTTATTTCCTTTAATAAACCACCCTTTCGTGCATATTTTCTATATACAAAATAGTTTCGGTGTTTCACATCCTATACATAGGTGTGGTTCCTCAGAGCTGCAGCGAAAAAATAAATAAAAGGTATTGCAGTGATATATAGGTTGTGTCAACTTATTAGTCAACTGACATTTTTATTGAAAGCTGAATGTAGTGAGAAAAAAAAGCGTTTTTTATTTTGAACAATGAACAGAAAGAGTATTTTCCAGATAATTGACTTTCCAAAAGACTTAACAGATAGAATATAGTTTTTTAGAGTTCCGTTCCAAAACTGGCAAAACAGAACATCTATGGAATCAACTCGGTACCAACCTGAAACAGACGTTTTTCTCAGAGACAATTTCACGTAAAAGATTAAAATTTGACATTGTTTCTATGTAGGTAGCTATAAAAATATCGACATGAGGTTTAAATTTTGATTTTTTTAGTAGATCTGTTAATTTTGGGGGTTAAAACGGGACATAAAAATGTAATTCGAGATATTGATTAAAAGAATGCGGAAAATTTTAATTTAATTTTAAACACACATAATTCATTTTTTTTTTGTATTTCATCTTCTTATATATTTTTCTACAAAAAAATCTGTGAAATTGCTGCCTCTCAGTATAACGATGAGAAAAAGTTGAATAAAATCACCAAATAAGATAGTAAGGTATAAATTGAATGAAAATTATCAGCATTGCGAGTTTTTGGTTAAGACAGTGTTGAAGATTATTTTATGGGGTGTCAATTAAAAGCTTATTGGATGTCAATTGTTACAAACAATTTCATTTAAAAATATTGCTGTAGAGAACATTAAAAATTTTTTTTTATAAATATATGTATATATATATATATTTATTTTTTTTTCAATTTCACTTCCACTTCTTTATCATACTTTTGGCCATAAAATATATGTATTGCAATGTTAAATTGTATCTTTAGGGGTTTTGGCTACACGCAGGTTCCCAGAATTAGGACTTCACTTATGAGTATGACTCAGATTCGTTCACTGCCCTGCAAAATTTTGTACGTGGTGAGCTCAAGAAAATTTTCCCTTCAATAAAAATAGAATCAAAATTTTTTAATCCTGTGGTATTCGCATTCACGATTGTAAATTTGATTGGCATATCTAAAGAATACAAAGAACAATAATATTGAAATATGATATGCAACTTAAGGGATGTCGAGAATTGAGTACGTATTACTTTAAATAACGCGCCACCTACGAGGATACATACATATTCTATTGTTGTACGGTGTGGGGCTATATCGTGTTCATGGTTATCTATCCATAATCATACATAAAATAATGTTCAAAAATGGATTTTTTAGTGTAAGAGTATAAAGATCCAAAAAGGCAACATCGATTGCCAGAATTGAATACCAAACTTCCTTATGTTGAATATCAAATACAGACATTCATTATCACGTTTTCGTCTGCATATAGTTGTTTATTCTTTTAGATAGATTTGTAAAATATAGTGCAAATATCTTTGAAAAAACTGTAGAGAATATATAGATATATAGAGAGATAGAAGTATTCCCCGTTTTGAATATATGAACAGACATTTACTTTTACCAAATGTTTTTTGGAGGTAAAATGTAAAAATATAACTTATCCATTGTTGTTGATAACTTTTTATAAGGTTTCTTCTTGGTACACAGTAAGTTTATATATATATATATATATATATATATATATATATATATATATATATATATATATATATATATATATATATATATATATATATATATATATATATATATATATGTATATATATATATATATACAGTGTATGACAAATTTCAGTTGTATTATAGTCATAAAAATGATACGTGCAAATTGAATCTGTTTTCAAACTATATTTTTGATATATTATTGGATTTTATTGAATACCAAGTCGTTTAATCTGATTACAGGCTGGTTTTTTTTTAGTTATTCTAGATTTCACAGTAAACAAAATTTAAACATAACTCATCCTTAAGACCTATTTTACGGGTAAGTTTAGCTTGAAATAGTAATGATAATAATTTTTATTTGTTCTGTCTACATTGTTTAGAATACTCATTTCTGGTTGGGTTGGAAAAATGAAGAAAAAGAAAAGTATACAGCTATGGATGACTTTATAAGGAACTGTCCGAGTATAAGCTGTTGAGAGGTTATATCAGTTTGGAACTAGGAGGTTATAGGTTCGAATCTCAGCGGAGGTTATTATGTTTTTGGGAAAAGTTGTCAGTAAATTTATAATGTGGAACTTTTATCCGATGCACTTTTTCCAAAAACGAATGAATAAGGCACAAATCAGTCATAAGATTTTGAAAAAATAACTGATTCTTTTGTATCATAATTACCAAGCAACTGATTGTTACGAATAGAAAAAATATTTGATTTGCCAAAGATAATTTACCTGATTAAAAGATAATTATTTTGTAAAAACATTTACGCACATGCTGAAATATTTTTTAGTCGGGCTTAGTAGAAATTTATCGCCTGAGAGATACTTCCCCTTGATTGTTTCGACATGATTAGAGCATTAGGTAAACTGTATACAGAAAATCATATTGCTAAGCGATAATTTGAATTTAATACTAAGTTTGAGAACATAATAAATTCTGTAAGAATTTTCAAATAAACGTAGAACTTGTTGTTTTCCATAAAAGTTTTGTTGGCTTGTGGTTTACGGTTTGACTATAAAACTATTTAAACGAATCGTATAATCGTATGAATTATAAGCGTTAAAATTGAATAAACCAAACAAAAAATAATAATGAGAAACCTTAATTGACACCACATTGTATAGATATTTGTGAATCCTTTCAACTTGTTGTCATTGTCACTAATGCAATAGTTGTGTCGACGTAGAAATGCTGGCGGCCAATGTCGATAATAACAGATTGAAATTTCCTATACTAAATAATACATATATGTATACTATACATACTATATGTATATACAAAGTTATACCAGACAGTTTTATGTATATAGACGACATGTACATAGTATATATGTAGTGCATACCACCTATGTATATGAAGTCTCGTTGAGCATTTAGTATATACATTATAATAGAATTTCCATTTATGAAGTGACTACTCCCCTAATACTGCGAGTTTTAATAATAATTGAAGGTGGAATTATCTCTAATTAAGAAAAAACGAGACGAGTAACCCATTGAAACATTAATGAAAGCTTTTCTAGGTACCGTGAATCCTTAAATCCGTATCATTAATTTTAGTGTCCGCCCATTACCTGTCACGTCCATTTTCGTCGAATATAACGTAGCGTAGGAGTTTTACAGGTCACGCATTGTGCTTACATTGTATGACGCGCCCATGAATTTAGTGACGCGTAAGTATTTCGACACCAAAGAACATTTGAAATTTTAAAATGGGGGTAAATCGGGACTATAAAAAAAAGTTTTATTTTCTGTATCGTATGAATAAGGCACAAATCAGTCATAAGATTTTGAAAAAATAACCGATTGTTTATCCTCGGCTACTTTTTTTGGATTCTAAAATTTCTCGTTACTTTTTTGGTGAATTGGTTAATAAAATAACCCCCTTAATAAGTGTCCTCTGATATTCGAAAGCTAAAATTTAGAGATTATCAGGATAAAACTTTGGCAACAAATAGTGTTAAGAATAATAAGAGTAGTACGATGACTTTAATACGCGTATTAGCGGGATTATGGAAGATTGTTATATTGTTTATATATTTTTTAGTTCAATACCATTGATAAAAATTTTAATTAAGATCAACATTAAAAACACTTTTTATAACGTGCCCATATAAAAACACTTTTTATATGGGCAAAACTTCCAAACTTTGAAACCGTAAGAGGAATAACCAAAATGTTTCCTTTTTAAAAATAAACAACTTTTGTAGTTAACTTAAGGTATACCGGGTATTTAAGCAATTAACTCAGTTAGTTGTTATTTTCACTTGTTATATACTTGTTAATTATATCAAATTAAGATATAACAGATCGACTTAAAAATATTGGCTTGAGGGATTTTTCAAAATGAGCAATTTGAGTATGTAAAATTTTTCATAAAAGAAGCTGAATTTTTGAAAGTTTTTTTCAAAATTTCTAAGACCCATTCAAATATATTACCATAAGAGTATTATAAAAGAACGAGTTATCGAGCTTTTGCTATCAAACAGGGGATACTTGGTTATTTTGGAGTCAATTCTCAAAGGCTAAGTTTTGAAACAAATTTCAAGGAGTTTGCCATTGAACTACGATAAGAGACGGGTCCGAGTCATGGCCAACTATGAAGGCTATCACTGGAAAGCTATCGTAGAATTATGAAAATATTCTGGTTATAAACGATAACTAACGACGAGCTTTGGAAAAGAGCAAAAATCAAACCCGTCCATTTGAGTATTCGCAAGCGTAAATGGCGTATGGCTGGGTTATATTCTAAGATCCACAGAAAACCCAACAAGAGTGGCCTTAGATTGGAATCCTAAAGGATGACGCTCCTTAACAACATGGCGTTATAACCTCGAAGAAGAAATTACGTTGGCGGATTTTTCTGGGGTGAACTAAGAGTGGCTGCTCAAAATTTGGTCCATTGATGACGTATACATAATGACCTTGCTCCTAGCGAGGAGTTCTAGGATCATATATAAAAATAATATTAAATCAGAAAATTGGTAGTTTATTCTATAGAACACTTTGTTGCGTTGAAAATTATTAAGAATACTTTTTTTTGGACCTCACACATAGTTCTAAGTTTAAAGAAAAGTATTAAGAAAAATATTAAAGATGAAATATTTTTCTCCTTAAGAAAGGATTTTCCTTTATAATTGGAAAAAGAAATTAGAAATTGATTTTGAATTTTTTTTTCTTTCAAATGAAAGTTTCTTTT
This sequence comes from Nineta flava, assembly GCA_963920215.1. Taxonomy (NCBI): domain Eukaryota; kingdom Metazoa; phylum Arthropoda; class Insecta; order Neuroptera; family Chrysopidae; genus Nineta; species Nineta flava. Next base: position 75,435,180 of record OY986041.1, read on the forward strand.
TTTTAAATGAAATCAATGAAAATTTATTTTATTAAAGATAGTTTTTTTTAATTAAATGAATGAAAAACGTTTATAAAATCAGATAAAGAACGGATTTAAAATTAAAAATTAAAATTAAAACATGTTGAATTTTGTCAAAAAAAAAAAACAAAAACAACAAACAAGTTTACAGAGACAAGCAGGCCTGCTTACAGAAGTATATAAACAACTGATTATGTTGTTATGAATTATATGTTATGTACATACATTTTGAATTGTCGGTGGCCGTGGGCACTAAATGAGTATTCTAGCAGAGGGTTTTAACGACGATTCTTGGTTCGTATCTCAGACTAACCAATATAATTTTTAATAAGTTTTATTAATTATTGGCCCCTCTGAATGCGCCTATGGTTGTTGAGAAACTAATTTGTTCTAGAAGAATCTATAAAAAAATATGTTTTCAACTACAATATTTTTAAAAGTGTCAACGAGCATGTTTCTAGAAAGATCTATGATCGGTATATATTCCGTTTTTGAGACACGACGGTCTATAACAGAGGCCACTCACATCACTATTTTTCAACCTTTATTAATTTTTACTTTACATTTTTATGATGTGAGTGGAGGATCAGGAATTCGTATGCAGAGAAGAAATTGGTAGGTGTCAGGCCACAGCCGACTTTGATAGGAACTATGCCGATATTCATCTGGAGTTCGTAAAGGGAAACTGCAGAAAACCTTCACAAGCATAGCCGGTTACTTCTTTCTAATCCATTTTAGTCTAGTACATTGTTGTATTAAAAAGAGAAAGAGACTCATTTTTTAATTGTGGAAAAAAAATTCAAATTCGTTTTTTTTTCAAATCAAATAAGTTCAGGTTTGTAAATCATAAAGTTTTTGTTTTATTTAATTTTTTTTCAAGTGCATGGTGTCCAATTGACATAAATTTAGTAAACTTTTACTAATATTCTGTGTTTTTTGTGTGTCGAGTATCGGAATCTATTGTAGGTTCTACAGCGCTCCTTTGAAGGCTAAAGAGAGTCAAGTCCTATTATCGTTAGTTCCTAAATTGGAAATTATTTTTCATGAATCATATTTAATTCCTCAAGTTTTAAAAATGTACATAATAAATAATACTAACAATAAATAAATTTGTTTATGTATCTTAAGTATTAGTATAAATAGCATACAATTAATGTATAGGGGCAAAAGTTGTAATTTTACCACGATTGGACTTGTCGGCATATTCTATCGTGCCAAGGCTGTATTAAAACACAATATAGTTGTATACCATTATTTGGATATTTTCATTACATTGTATTGAATTATTAAATTTGTCGATTGTATACATCTATAAATTATTGGATGTTAGTATACCCTAGAAACTATTGGAAATACTTGTACCTTCAATATTTTACGAACACTATTTTGTAAGATAATAGAAACTAAATGACAGTTTTGATTTTATATAAAAAGTATGAAGGTCATGTTAATTACTAATATTTTAATTCCACATATTTACTGATTTCTAACTACATCTAAAATATTTGTATACCCGGTATATGTAAACATACAAGGTATATTAAGTTTAGTCACGACTTTGTAACGCTTGAAAATAGTGAACGCAGGCATGAATATTTGGCTTAGGTGTCCATAAAATGACGTAATCCGGCCATTTCAGCATTCTCGTCCGTCTGTCCGTAAACACGATAACTCGAAAACAAAAAGAGATAATCAGCTAAAATTTTGTATGTGTGTTCTAGAGCTAAAAACTAAGGTCAAGTCCGCAAATGGGAAAAATCAGACCATGTTTGGGCAAAATGGGAAAAGTATGCCCATTTTTGAAACCGTAAGAGATAGAACAAAACTATAAAGACAAAATTTTTTTTTTTTAATAAATAACTTTCAATATAAACTTTTTTATATAAATTCAGGATATACAGGGTATTTAAGCAATTAACTCAATTAGTTGATATTTTCATTTGTTTAACTGATTATTGCACAATATTTAAAATGATAAAGACTAATTTTGTTAATATATAATTAAACTCATTTCAAATATTAAACGTCCTTTTTAATTTTGAGACAAAATATCTATTATATTGAAATAATAGCAATTATAATCGTCAGTCTTTTCTAAAACAGGTAAAACTCAAATGGATGTAAAAAATAAAACATGGTATGCCTGTATTTCCCTTGAGAGATTAGATTGTTTTTAACCTTTCCCTTCTTGTGAATTTATTTTCTGTTGTTCGTTTGAAAAAGACCCAAAAAAAACTTATTTATGATCAATGTTTTTTTGTTTTCTTACAATGTGTTTTTAATTAAATCCATTTCATTGTTTGATTTCTTAAAATATACAATTTACGTCTTAATTTTTCATCCTACAATCCTTTGCCTGATATAATATATTATTTACTTTTCCGAATGTACAAATTAATTTTTTCAAAAATAATATTTTCACTGGATACAAGTTATAATTTTAGTGTATTCATTATTCCATACGTATATGTATATACAAAGTTATACCAGACAGTTTTATGTATATAGACGACATGTACATAGTATATATGTAGTGCATACCACCTATGTATATGAAGTCTCGAACATCTAAGAAACATCTTTGAAAGGTTTATCGAGAATTATATCAAGTGTATTTTTTGAATAAACAAATTTATAAACTTTAATTAAGCCAAATAAGAAACAAATCAAATATTTACAAGGAAACAGTTATTATATTAGCATTAGTGACCGAGAGAACGTATCTAGTAATACTAATAAGTTATTTAACGTATGGACCCAATATGATAAGCTTCGTTTATTTCTATTTCCAGTTGCTAGTTTACACAAACAAATTTAAGAAAGGAAGACATTCAAATAACTCTTTGACTTCTAGGCGATGTTGTATTGTTTACAGATTTTAAACAAAAAAAATTGTGCGTGTCAGCTCCAATGAGTGCTGGCAGTTTACTCTTATAAGTTATTTAATTTTGAAATATTGTGCTTAGATGGCGCTAGTATAATAATACAAATGCTGCCATCAATTGTCTGGTACATATATGTTACGAAAAGTTATTTAATTTTGAAATATTCTGCTTAGACGGCGCTGACATTAATTCATTTATAATAATTTTATATTTATTTTTTCGAAGCTAACATTTAATATAAAATTCAAAATATTATTTAAATTGTTATAAAAATTTATTTCAATATTTTTTTTTTCTTAAAATAAATTAATGACCAACGAAAAAGGAAAATTTTATGTAAAATCAATCTGAACAGATATTGTAAAACATTAATTCAAATTGAATATCATAGCTTAATATGATATTAAGAGTTAGCTTGTAAAAAAACATAACACTTTTTTTTAAAACAAGATTTTACTACCCATCAAATTGTCGTACCGTAGGCTTTAAATGAAATCGATTCTTAAGGAGTAAACTCCAATAAACTCCAAAAAGATTCGATATCTGATATCTGTGTGTAGATATTTTTAATTAATTTGAAAAATTGGTTTTAAATATGACGTTATAGTCTACATATCCTGTCAAAACAGACTATTTTTTATTGTTTAGCTTCTTAAGTCATAAAGTAGTAAAGTTTGTTAATATTACCTCTATATACGTAGAATAAAGAGGTATTGTTTTCGTTGCTGAAAGTAAATTTACAAAAATATGAACGACTTTTGTAACAAACATTTTAAACGAAATAAATTAAGATTAATTATTTGCATACTTTCTTTCAAATTCAATTTTGAAAGTAAATACATTACGTGTGTATATATTCTATTCTAATGTTAATCATTGATATATGTTAAAGTCATTTTTAAAACAAGCTATATTAAAAAGGTCGAGTGAGTGTTTCGCTCCTGATTTTGTTTAAAACTATAAAAAATGCATTCTATAAATCAGAAAATCATCTATCACTCAACTACAACTACAAAAAAAATGATATGCTACATGTTTTTTTGTGTTGTCCCCAGGCTACATGTTTTTTCATGAAAGCTGTAAAATGTTAAAAAAATTCTTGTTCAATCGATGCATAAATAGTTTTTGTTAACTATTTTCGATCGTTTGTGAACAATGGATGAATTATATGAATACATTACAACGAATGGATTATTTTTAATCATTTATATACTATTCATAATCCCGTTTTTTCTTGGTAAATGTAATAGATTCATTACGTTCAATTTTATGTTACGAAATATACATAAACTTTCTTTGAAAACGGTTCTTCTACCTTAGATTGGGTGTGACACGCTCAGTATGTCGTCAATTCACAAAATGTATTTAATTCTTAGTAAATTTGCATCATTGTGAATTGATGTCAGTCTGATTTCATCAGTCTACCTTAATACTCACTCTGTCAGCAAAATTGTGATTTCTCTGCACTTTTTCAGTTTCGTAAAAATATCAAATTAATAATTTCATAATTTATAAAGCACTGACTGACGATAGACTGATGAAATATAGTACTGCACTTCATTGACATCAATCTTACCAAGACAGTTAAAATATATTAATATACTAATAAAAAGTCAAATTCATCAATCAATCAATTAGTCTGATGTTTGATTAAATCTCTAACACTTGTTGGAAAATTTTAAACGAAGTTTTGTGTAACGGAACCACATTATATACATCCATACAGTTTTTATTTTATATACCGCCCATATTTATTCCAAAAAAAAAACCATACAATATTAAAAATGATACCTAACACAATAGTTGAAATTTTATGTTTAAAATAGTAAAATTTTTATTATTGAATAAAAGTTAAAGCCAATAAATATTAATATCAATATTTTTATTGGTATTATATTTATTAATTAATTATTTTTTTAATATATTTTTACAATTCCACCACTTATATATTATTCATAATTAAATTTTATTAATAACATTATTTTATCGTAGATTGGTTAATCAATATCATTTCATTAAAATAATTATAATTTAATTAAATCATTATTTAATTATTATTTAAAATTAAATATATGTATATATATTTCGTTTTTATTTATATATATGCAGTATGCTCACTTTATTATCATATATAAAATATAAATAATATATAATTTATACCTAACAATATACATTTTTTTTATAACGGTGATTATTATACCTTCTTTACCCTTAAATAGGTACTGAACAGAGATCTAACATTAATTATATCAATTTTGATGTGAACAATTTATTGCGGCGGATTAGACCGTTTGTTTCCTGGCAACGGCCTGGCGAAATTTTCTCATCACGCGATCAACATTTAATATAAGATCCTGGAATCCTGGATCCTAGAAACCTGTTGGATCAAGTTCTCGCAGGAAAAACTAGGAAAGTGATTAAAGTCACTACAAGTACTATCTTTTCACGGATTTTTACGGTCGCCGTTCCTACTAGTTTAATAAAAACATAATCGAGTGGTGAAAACTAATTATCCAATGAAACACTCTTAGGAGTATTGTTCTTTGAGTAATTCCTTTATGATTTCATTGTTTACTATTACTTAGACATTCAAAGCATCTATTTTGAATCGCACAATGATGTATTTATCCAGTAGCCGGTTAAAAAAGCGAATGGCAAGTAGACATCACTGCATTAAGAATTTTTATTGGATATATTTCAATGAAAACAAGAATAATTGTCCAGCAATGACAATGAATAAGAATATTTAAAAAAAACATTAAAACAAAGCATTTATTTTGATATCCGACATAGGCAAATGAACTCGTTGAAAAAATTGATAAAAAAATCCAAAAATCCACTTCATTTAACAATTTAATTTACGAGATATATTATTCAGTTTACGAGATATATCCTCAATTTTATATACCTTTTTCAGATTATCTCCGGCGATATCTTGTAATCCTCTTACCAAATCGTCCAATTAACACATTTTGCATAATTTTTGGGTTCAATTTATCTTATATAGTGAATATAATCCAAATCGGGGAGAAAAAAAATTGTTCTAATTTTTGCGATTTTAGAAAAAATTTAAGTTACAAAAAAAAAATTTTAGTTTTCGATTTGAAAGAAAATTTGTTTGTAAGGTAGTTGAAACCCAAAAAATCCACTTTATTAAACGATTTAATAAATATTTTTAGATATACGCTGTTTTTACGATTGTTTACCCCATTTTCAGACGATTCCAGACCATTTCTTGTAATCAGCTTGCCAAATCGTCGAATTAATACGATCATTATCATTTTTGGGTTTCATTTACCCTATATTGTGAATTTCATCCAAATTGAGAAGAAACATTATTTTTCGAATTTTACGATTTTTTAAGGTCCCTTTAGAAAAATTCGAAAAAATCACAAAAAAATTTTAAGTCTTCAATTTGAATGAAAATTAGATTATATGGTAATTCGAACCTAAGAAACACAGAAATCCAGTTGGTTTTACGATTTAATGAGTAGTTTCCGAGATATAGCTTCTTTTTATGATTCTATACTCCATTTTCTGACAATGTAGTTAATTTTCGGCGTTATGTAGTAATTCGCTTGCCAAATCATCAAACGAATACTATCTTCAGCATTTTTGGGTTCCATTTACCTTATTTAGTGAATATTATCTAAAGCGGGGAAACAATTTTTTTCGAATTTTTTCGATTTTGGTATAAGTGATCTTATTAGCCCATTTCCACAAGGTCTGTCTGTGGGTCGATAACGAGTGTGTGTGTGGGTGTGTCATTGAGCTAAAAAGTTCGTGAGTGTGCAAAATCGGACCATGGTACGATTTTTCCTCCTCACGAACTTTATCTCTCACGGTCCGATTTTGCACACTCACGAACTTTTTAGCTCAATGACACACCCACACACACACTCGTTATCGACCGACAGACAGACCTTGTGGAAATGGGCTAATAAGATCACTTATACCAAAATCTTCCACCAGGACAACAGGAGCTAGGAAGGTTATCCATCTTTGAAACCGTAAGAGATTAAAGTAAAGTTTAAAAACAAAAAATGTTTCTGTTTTTAATTTTTTCATAAACTGAATATTTTAGTCACAATTTAGCACAAACATCTGAAAATACTCATGACTGCGAAATCCATATTCAATGCATATACTACCATTATACACTACTTAGTATTTCTATATATTTGTGCCTGTGTAAAAAATAAAACAAACAGTTCACGCATTGATAATGTACTCAGTACATACCGGCTTGTTTAAACAAATTACTTATTATTTTCAATCATATATTTTTGCGTGGATTAAATCATTATCATCATTTTACAGACGAATCCAAAATTTTTTTTCTAATTTCATGCTGTTAATTCAATTATGGAAATCATCCTATTGGTTTTTATCTCTTTATCCTTTTGTATTTTCAATTAAAAATTCATAATATATTGTTTTTATTTTTATAAACATAAAATAAAATGAATCGCTTGCTGACTCGCTCACTCGCTCTCTATATGTATCTCTATATGTGTAATATAATATTAGAATTAACATTTAATTATTATTTTTGATTAATATTATTTATATATTACATACACAAAATATAATATTGAAATATTCATATAAATTTATTTAATTACAAACTATAATGAAAACAATAAATAAATATCCCAAATCAACACATGTATACATAAAATTAAATAGTTTTCATATAGCATAGACTTTCTCATTCGTATTCACTTTATTATCATCCCTCTCTCTTTAGATAACTGGTGCAGTTTAAGTGCTGCCAAAAACACAATACGAGAGATAATGCATTCCTTATTACAATTGTTGAATTAAACATATATTTGAAATTGTCGTATACAATATTTACGATATATATTGACAAATAAGCGATGATAACAAATTAAATAAATATAATTAAAATGGTGAACATTAGATGTCTAAATTACATAATAAAAATATTGATTGTATGGTTTGATGAAAACTATATAGATCTGGAGAAATACAAGTAAAAACAAAAATAAACAAAATAAAATCGGTAAAATATTAGCTAAAATAAAATAAAGAAATGTAGAAACTATTTACGGAATTATACAAAGATTATAAACCACAGGTAATTCAAATAAAATCGGTAAACGATAAGATGCGTCCTTTAACCATGAATGAATATTTTTGTTCCAAAATACGAGTGTTAATCATTCTTCCTGACAGACCAATTTAAAACTTATAACACGAATTATATGAACTCCTCGCTATGCTGTTGTTTGTCTGTCCCCCAATATATTTAATTCTCTGTATAATTTTGTAAAAATTTGGTGTCTAATTTTATTGCCTGTGTCTAACAATCTTTGTATGAACCGAAAATAATGTTTACATTTACGAATTCTTTACCGATAATATTTTGTAGGTTTTACCTTTATTTTTATTTAAATACCTATGTTCACTTTTTTTTTAATATTTGTACATTTTGTCATTAAAATGAAGGAATTATATTCCGAAACTAAAGTATGAAAATATTTTTAACGTAGACTTCAAATATTTTTTTTAATAGGTTTAGGTTCAAGTAGCTTTTACATTCAATACTAAATTCCATATTACAGTTAGCAAGGTTTGTGTCTTCTAAATTTATCAAATTTATACTAAATAACATACAAATATAAAATAATTATGTCTATAATTTTATAATATTTGTACTAATTTTCAAATAAAATTTTTGTTTGGAAATTAGTACGTACAATTTTCGTAACGGTTTTTTTTTACTTGCCATGTATGGTGATTGTCTATTTTATGAGGGACGCACAGTGTGTTTATACAGATTACAATACCCTAGTATGTAATATATAGGTTAAATTTTGTGTGTACGAAATCTTTGTTGCCTGTTTTTAAATAATACTCCTTCGATTTCTTTTGTGAGACCTAAGATTTGATTTATATAAACCTTCTATTTTTAGGTAGTTCCTCTTGAAACTTCAAGAAAAAGTACCATTAAGAGACAATTCTAAAACTATAATTTTCTTGGATTGCCTCAGTCGGATGTTTCTCATGCAATCATGTATTTGCAAACTTGAAGATATATGTAGCGGTTTGTAATGAAGGCGATATCCGCTAAAGACGATACCATTTTTTAAAACATAATGATTAAATTCATTTTTTTCAATAAAAAAATAATAATTGACTTGCAACTGCGACCATTGGTTCATTAGTATGCATTATGTATATATAAATGTATATATATCATATAGAAGAACATCCTAGACGTCTCAATTCTTGGCCGAATTTCATTGTTCTTTTTTTATCAATTTGATATCTGTCCGAATGAAACTCTCATGATTTTTAAATTAATTCGTTAAGAAGATTAATGTGTAGTTAATAAAAAATTTTTTACGAAATTTCTATTTAATATTCGAATAAAATGATGACGTCAGTGGAAATAAGTCTTAAAACAGATATGGAATATTCCCACTTTTGGAATATTTACACTTTTGATTTTACCAACGAGTGATTTAACGGTTTTAAAAGTTGTAAATAATAGTGCTTGCTATCTCATGAGTAAAAAAACATTTTTTTTTAACGTTAAATAATTAAATTAAACTGAAAAATAACGAAAGTGTTTTTGAAGATTTTGGGTTGATTTTGAGTTAGTTACCTAGTTTCCGTTACACAGTTATCTTTGGACATATTATACTTTAGTAATAATATGTCAGTAATTTAGAGGTAATTTAGCTAGGAGTAATTTGTAAGTACTATTGACCTGCATTAAAAAATTTGAAAAAAACTGTGTTAGAGACCTCTCAATATACGTTTTACTACCAAACAGATGCCAGTTTAAAATATGTACATACATAATGTTTTCGATGTGATTGATGATAAAATGTATTCATTTCATATGAAATACACAACGATAGTAAATAAAATGGTGGAGGTTTATATCTCGTCTATCTATGATATACCAAACTAGATTTAGTGGATATTGTTATATAGTTTGTAGTATAGATTCATACTAACAAACCAAAAATAGATACTACACACCACCATCGACCGCTACGACCATAATATAATTTTGAAATTTAGGTGCGTATAATTTTAATATTATATGTGTTTTTGTATCATTATTATCGCCACTTTATGTATTCTGTTCTATGTATGTATTTTTATTATGTACAGTGTCATTTGTGTATATTGGTCAGTATTGTATACCTCAAGGATATTGTGTACTTTATTATTGGCTACCTGTTATTATTATTAATAGTATGAGAGCCCACGACCAAGATTTTTGTCTCATCACACCAAGGGTGAAACCATATAGAATCAATAGTTTTAGATGACTCTGAGCCTAAAAATGCGATTTTCAGAAATTTTGGGTCTTGTGTCTGACCTGAGCGCATTTTCAAAAATGCCATAAAATTTAGCGACTCGTATCATAGCGAACGTCTGATTTACGGAATGTAGTTAGGTGATAGCCTCGAGATACCGGAAACACGGTTTTCAGACAAAAGTTTCCTGGACAGCGTTGCTCCTGCCCAGGAGCAACGCTGTCTGAGAATGCTTAAAAAAATGAGACAAAAAAAAATTCATAGCACCGCGTCTGAAAATCATTTATATGTTTGTTAGAGTTAATTGACGCGAAATAACCAATTTTCAGACAAAAATCTACTTGCCGGGTATTTTACCGGTCAGTATTATCGCAAAACGTTTGAAAACTATTCGACATGATAAAATGAGTTGCCGAGATTTATAATAAACCGATATCAGACAATTTCCGATAATAAAAAAAATCGTATTTATACATATTAAAGTATCCGCAATAAGTTGCACCACTCAAATTATTCGATGTTGATTAAAAAAAGGTTACCAGCAAGGTTACCAAAGGTTACCGTCGGACTGAAGTTGAAGGACTTTTAAAATAAATTTTACAAAATAAAACAGGGATAAATTTCTGAAACGTTCTTAACGTTTTTATCGTTTCAAAAATAAATAACATTAAAGGGTCGAAACTATTTGTCACATGACTATCGTTCAGTTTGGACCATAGGGTTGAAGTGCAATAGTTTTTACCCCGATATTATTAATCAATCAATCAATCAATCGTTCAGTTTGTATTCTGCTGAAAGTAACAAAGTATGAACCCAATATATAAGTTATTTGGCATGCAGTTATTTGCAACAGCAGAAATTACACTAATTATTGTTTCATTTAAATAAAAATAATGTTACTATTGCTGTACAAAATGTAATGTTGATAGCACAGCACGGCACTTCATGGACTGATTAAATTTTTTTAATAGAAAAAATGGCACGTAGATCAATAAAGGTTCGCACATCCCTAGTCTGGAAGTATACATGCATATATATGGACACGCTACAAGTCACTATTATTGAGTGATTTTCTTTATCTAACCCACAAATTTCACAAAATCGTACATTCACTACTGTGTCCCAATAAAAGCACAAACATCATGAAAGAACTATTACAGAATCGAATACTCTTCAAGATCTGATAATGTAAATTACCTACGTAGAGTATTTGATATCATATCACCCAATTGTTCATGTTTTTTTTTTTATATTTAAATACAAAATACAGGTGAAAAACTCAATAACTGTACTTTGTCGATTTTATCAAACGGTCCTAACACAGAATTTTCTAAAGATTTATTTGAAATAAAATTTGAGAAAAAAAAAAGGTTCTCAACAGAAAAAAAATTATAAAAATCTGTATTCTCTCAAACTAACAAAACATATAAAACGTATAAAAACAAGTACCTACCTACCATTATTTCGAAATTCAATTGAACAAATTAAAGAATTGTTTGTTGAATCTCACCGGTAAATAATACTGTACTTTCAGTAATAAAAAAAAGGAATCGTTTAGGAATACCAATTGATTTCGATTGTACTATTATTGAACAAAATTAAGTAATTACATAATGTATTGTTTTAATATTCGACACACACAGTATCACAGTAAAATAATATATAAATATACATACGTTATTGTATATACTGTGTTCATATTCTACTCCCATTGGATTGGATCCTCTACTACCATATGAGTTAACGAATTTACGTTACATACACATACATATTTTACTACTGAGAATTTGTAAAAGCTTGAGAGTGGCATTAGATAAATTACATATTTAAAAATTTTATTTAGAAAATTTAATAATTATTATTTATAAAAATCATATTGTAGCGAAAGGGTGCGGGTGATAAAGAAAATACTTGAAATGTATATTTTTGTAAACTTTATTTCACTACTTTTTGAATAACAATTTCAATTTTTAGATTATACTTTTGAATTGTATTAACTTTTTCATTTTCATGTTAAATTGTTACTGACCTGGTGAGCTGTTGTAGTCCTGCTTTATATATCTTAAATGCACACGTTCTAAGATAGATAGAATCGCATCGAATATTCTTTACATTCCAGAACATACTAATAAAGTTAATCTGTTTCTATACGTGAGTATATAAAAAGAGACAATATGCGCGTTTACGTAAATGTATCGTTCTGTCTTCTTGTTTGGTTTATTTTAGAATTGTATAGTGTTAAATACAATGTGTACTGTATCGCAGGTTTTTTCAATGTATGTTGATATTGATGGGTTAGATATGTGTATCTGCTATATGAGTGTGAGTTACTACAATATCAATAAATTTAGTAAACAATGAAAATTTAATAATTATATTGAGCGTTCATTTGTGGAAGTTCATGATTAAGTTTAGAAAGTTCATGATTAGTTTTGGTTGTGCTAAATAATTATTTTTTCAAAAATTTAACGTAAACTTCCACAAATTAACGCTCAATATTATTAAATTTGTTAAGGCAAACTAGTATCAAAACTTTTCCACACTTATGGTTTGTCCAGTTATGATTTTAATATGATTTTACTAAATAATTATTTGTCCTAAAATTTATGAAAATTTAATTATATTTAACGCAAATGTTACAACTAACTCAATAACAAACTGAGTCGGCTTTTTTTTACAATCAGTTTAGAACCATAAAAGACGAGACACATAAAAACTGACTTAAAACTTAATTACTTGCATATGCATCCGATATATAATATTTTATTTGGGGTACTAAGGTAACCAATATCCATCGGATGCATAACGTTAAGTATTAAAACTATTTTTATTTTATATTTGAATATTTTAAATACAATTTTGAATATTTATATATTGAATATTATTTATATACGGTATAAATATTGATAAAAAAATGATACGGAAGAAATTTATTTTGGAACGGGTCATATTATGGTGATTTTAATTTTCATCTTGGATGAACTTAAAACCGAGAAATATAGTCTATTTCGGTTAGTAACCAATTTATAGTCGTTTTAAAATGAATTGTCAAAGATAAGATTGCATTTGTTCAAAGATAAGACTGAAAATCTGCAATCTTAACTTTGAAAATTCGTTTTTTAAAACGTTCTAAATATTTCACGAATTCGTTTTAGAAATATGTACTAAAGGGAGGGGATGGCAATCCGCTAGAGTCTATAAACATACTAACACCGATTACATCTTTGCTCCACGTTTTCACATGGACATGGACGGACAACCAAATGTAAGTAGTCATAATAAGTATTGTAGTCATACTAAAAGAAAGCAAACAACCTCTATCTAGAATTGTAGGTCGTCGATTCCTCATATGTATGTGTAAACACATACTCGCACACAAATAGTCAAGTTTAATATTTGAGACTAACAAATTAACTTTTAGAATCTCTGGAGACACATAATTCTTGATTTTATCATTGTTACATTTTTGGTTTAGTAATACTACCAAACAACCATATGGGTGTATACATTATCCTTGTGTATATATGGACTCCGATTTTCGTAGAGTATCAACATAGTATACACAACTTACTTAGACGAACACGTGTCTTCAAATTTCCCAAAATGAATGTATTTTAGTTTCGTTAAAATATATTTTAAATGATACCCAACATTCTCTTTATAATAACACAATTCATGTAATTATAATTTATTTTGTAGCAATTTATTTACTTTCTAAATAAATCTTATTTCAGTTGTGACAAATCATTATCTTGACCTTTAAGTATTTTATGTAATTATAAATAACACTAGTCTACACGGTTTTCGGAAGCCAGTAAAAGTATTTTTATTTGTGAAACAGAATTTCAAATAAAAAAATTTCTGTCACGCCACAATAACACTATTTATACAAAAAATAATATTTAATTCTAAATACTCGAAACGACGGTACTGTACTTTTGTTTCGAGTATTGTGGTATAAATTTTATTATTTGAATAACTATGTGTCAAACCACAGTAACTGAGAATTATACTTTATCCATGCTGAATCTGAAAATGAAGTCAGTTTTTCTCTATCATAAATCACTTTGTTGTTGCACTTTGATGTTAAAAATCCCTATCGCGAAAATTTGTATATAATTATATATATATATATCAACCAACATATATATAAGTTTATGTGTCTGTGGACTCTCTAGCGGTCACAGTCTTAATCCGATTGTGGTGAAATTTGGAATTTGAGGCGCTTTTGATATTCAAAAGGTTAAGTTCGTTAATGGGACAAGAGGAAAAGGGGGTTTAAAGGAAGGGAAATACAAAATATGACATATCTCCCATATTATTCGAAAAATGGAAAAATTTATAAGAAGTACAGTTGTAGGTACTGAGTTTTACTGTAATTTTGTTTCTTATCATTTTTCTGTTACAAAAATATTTACAATTAAAAATTGAAAGTTAAAATTCTAAATATCTCTGTACACATTAGAGTTTGGAAAAAATGATAAGGTAATGAATTGTAGCAAACTTGATTTTTTATAATTTTACTCCTTATACATTTTTTGATTGTTCTAATATTAAGAGAGATATTTTATATTTTATGTTTTCTTCTTTCTCTATGCCCCTTCCTCTTTGACCTATGCTATTTAGTAATAAAATTGGCTTTGCAAATACTAAAATCATATCAGATATGATATTTTAATTTGATCACACTAAAATTATGACCGCTAGAGAGTATAACTCATAATTATGTGTTTTAAGGAAATTAGCTAAGTTGAAGCAGCTCTTGCATCGTTTTAGTTCAGAAAATAACACTTGGTACTATGGGCCACAGAAGTAGTGTCCTGTTTTTAAAATTATTTTGAAAAATGGACACTACTTCTGTGGCCCATAGTTCAATAAATTGACACTGAAATAACTAACCAAAGTCTATACAGAGATTTGTATGTTCGTGGTTAACACTTAGAGGTTGTACTAAAAAGCACTCTCTCTCATTCTTGTTATGCTTTCGGCTTGCACATACCTACTTACTTACGAGTACATACATACACATATATATGTTTGACACAATTATTTGTATAATATTTGGTGTTAAGTTTCAAGAAACAAAGTGAGAAATTATGGACCAAAATGTAACAATAAACTGACCAATGTAATTTGTTCTATTCTACACCCTATAATATTGGTATGTTTATGATCTTATTTATACGTTTCGAATTTAACTAATATCATTATTATATATACCCCAGTCAAATTAAGATTTAGATCTACAAGAATTCGTAAACAGCTAGAAATTGGTATATACATTAAGTACACCATTACTAATAAAATATCAAAAGTCCCCATCAATCCGACTACTGCTAAACATTTTATTCAAGGTCAAAGGTCAGGAATATCGGTTTTTCGCATATATCTCATAAACGGTATTAAGTTTAATCACAAAAATAGGTCAAACAAAAATTGCAGATCATATATACCATTTTACAGCTGTATACGAATTTTTGTAGATTAACACGGTTTTTTGGCTTATTTTGACTGGGGTAATATACAATTTTATTATTAATATACTTTTTGTTTGATAAAATATGATACCAATATTATTGTATTACATAATACATTCGATTAGTTTTGTTAATGAAATTATTTTATTGACTTTTTAATTTAGTGTGATGGAAGACCGCCCTGACTCGGGTGGGAAGGAGCAATCAATACTAAAGGTGGGGAAATTACATCCGCGGCCGAAATTGTGAATGTGTACGAATCTGGCCAACTGTAGAATTTAATATGTTAACTTGAGAATGAGAAAACAAAAAAAATTTGTTGTTATGAAAACATCTATAGCCAGACAATACAATATTTTTTATGGGGAGGGAAATAAAATTTTAGATTATACAATGCCACGTTTATTTTTTTGTTACGATCGGTATGTGACAGTCGGAAATCATTGACAATGTTAAGAAAGAAGATATAGTGTTTCACCGAGGCTACGACGTAACCTCGCCTCGCCTCGGTCCTCGTTTACGAGTCACGAGGCGAGGCGAGGTTAAAAATTTTAATCCTCGTTACTAACGAGGCGAGGCGAGGTATATTGTCCCAAAAACCCCGCCTTACCCCGGCCGAGGCAAATTTACAAAAAGTAAATTAAAAAAAAAAATATATAGTAAGATGTATTTTTACAAAAAACAAGAAGCAATAGACTAGATGCATTTTAAAGGAAAAAGAAATTTTATACCATAATTACTTTTTATAATAATAATCATAAATTTGTTCATCGCCGGTTTGCAAATTTTATAGAGAAAAGTAAATGTATTATTTTTATTTTGTTAATCGACTGCATATTCTTATTTTAGAGAGAAAAAAAATTGTGCGACCGGAAAAATTGTCCCCCGACGAAGTTCTTTACGTTATTTTTTCAACACTAGACGTGATTTAATATGTAGATTTCTAGTGATTATATTAGTGTATTTTTGACACGCCAAAAAGCGTAGCCCTCTTTTATTAAACTCTCTCTAGTTTGTATGTTTTATTTTATTTTAGCGAATTTCCGGAAAGGAAATAGAGCTATTGGTCTCGTACCAAAGTAAAAATTTTGCAAATATTTTTTCAAACGTCCATCGATCCTACCTAGTAGATATCGAAAATTACAGTCTCTAAGATTTATATGTATATATAAGTTTTTTAATCATATTGTGTACATTAATGCAAAATAAGTCAAAGGTAGTAATAATTTTCTGCTTCGGCCGAGGCCAAGGCGAGGCGAGGCGATGTGATACCAAAACTCCGCCTCGCCTCGTGCCTCGTGAAGCATTAAGAAGATATCTATTCGTGTTTGTCAAACAAACATGTTGATCACATTCAACACGACATAAACGTTTATGTTTTCACATCATGCCTCAGTTGCAGACTCAAAACTTTTAATAATAAATTGTTATTGGTTTTCTTACAAACTTTTCAAGTTTTGAATAAAGAATAATGGGTAGGAATGGTGGTATTTAGATAGACGAATAGATTGTAGAGCCTGTCCTGGACGGGACACACTTCGACCATAAGATCCATTGTGATGCCTAAGGATGTGAGGATGTGAGTGGAGGACAAGGAATTTTATGTGTAGACTAGGAATGGGCAGGATGTGCGGCTGCAGCCAACGTTGATAGGAACTATGCCGATACTCATTTGAGTTTGTGAAGGAAACTGCAGAAAACCTTCACAAGCAGAGCCGGTTACTTCGTTCTTGCCCATACGTCGACAGTTTAGTCAATTAACCACCCCCTGTTTTTTTAATAATTGACAAACTGCCGATGTTGGGATTCGGACCCATAACCCCCAGTTCCAAGTACACACAACGCCTTTACAAGCTACTTGGATGGTATGGTGGTATATAGGTTCCTTAATCAAATTTTTTCTCCATTCTTTTATTTTTTCCAGAGTTTTCTATATATTTAGATAAAATGATACTCTGTTTCCGATTTTTGTTCCATTTCTCGAGGAATAATTTTGTCAGATTTTTGATAGGTATGTGATATGATTTTAAAATGTAAAACTTAAAAATTGATTCTGTTAATTTATTAATGGTGAGACAACTCAACGTACAATATTTAAAAACAAATCTACACACTGAACAAGGTAAACTTTTACAATCAGATCCGTTTTGATTTATGGTTTCCGTAATCTATTGTTTAAAAGAAAATGTCAAAAAACAAAAACAAAACAAATAATCGAAGTGATGAAGCTTGAACCAAGTATAGATAGATAGATAGCTATTATTAATTTTAGTACGTGCACATATGAAAAAAAATTATGAAAATTGTTCTTTCATTTTTTCATACGAACAGATCGTTTTGAATAATAGTGTACATACAAAAATTTATTTTTTATTTACTAGCTAAAAACATAAATCATAAAATTTAAAAATAATTACAAGATATATAACTGGTATATAAATACGAAAGTAAATTATATACAATTACCATTTTCTTTTTTCTTTTTTTTTATTATAAAATGCATACAAATTTAAAGCAGAAAAAAAAATGTTTATATAGTGAAAATTAGCATAAAAGTGTAATATAAAACATATATTTTAAATCTCAATTTGCTGTAAAAGACTCATGCTGCAAATGTAAATAAACCTAATTAATATTCTATTCGCATCAAAAAAATGTCGGTCGGGGTCCATTTCCTAACATATATATATATATATATATATATATATATATATATATATATATATATATATATATATATATATATATATATATATATATACAGTACTGCGCAACCTTCGTACTAGCTCATGGTTCTCACAGTTCATAGCTTTTACTATTACCGTCGCCAATACCGATAGTCTTATTCTACATGAAAGTAATCTTTTTACATTTTTTTCTTCATACTTGATTCTTTTTCGAAAGTATGTATATAAGAAAACTGTGTATTTTTCTACAGTTGTCTTTACTTTTATATGTATATCCATTCTATACTCTGTCTCGCAAAGAAAATGGATATTAAAATTGATTTTTATTTTGGTGATAATTGCAATGATAGGGTAACTCTACAAAACATTACATGAATACAATTATTCCAAAAATATTACAAACAATTGAACCATAAATAATATACCTACAAGTTATTTTTAAAACCTTCTATTTAATAAATTAAAAAGTAGAAAATTTTTCTCCGAGTCATCATTATGTGATTATAAATAAAAACTTGAAGCGCTTAGATTTAAAATGTTCATATGGATGTCACATATTGATGACTCGGGTTAAAAATTCATTTTCTTCTATTTAGTCTATTAATTTTGTCTATCTTTGTTTCTTCATATTTAATTGCAGCTGCCTTAAATTCCCACAATTGTACCACAATTGTATTTGTGTTGTTTTTTTTTTTGGAAGAAATTTATTGAACACCTGCTTCCAAAGTTTCATCGTAATCCAATGAATCGTATAGATTTTTTGTTCTTCAATTTTGTTAATAGCAGTGTTTGGTAAACCCTCATATTACCACGATACTAGGAGAAAAAAAATTCGCACGGACTGATCGGGCAGCTCCCTAAAATATTTCGCGTAATATTGGAAGCATGTGCATCATAAGACACATTTTAATCACGTTTTGAAACTTTCTTGCGAGGTGCATACGTAGTGATTTCGCAAATGTATCTAAATATGAAAGTATATTGAGATTTTGTAGCGAGTCCATTACAAGTTATAGAACAGACATTAGACATTGAGCGCGTTATATGTTTTCATTTATGAGTTATGGTGTATACGGATAGACTGACGGTTATGCGGAGAAGGACTAAATAGATCATTTGATATACTCTACTAAATTTGAGCCTAAACTTATAATATCCTTACATATATTGAACATATATACAAGGTATAAATAGTATGATAGAATCTTATCAAATTATGAGAATCAAAATTTTCAATCAAAAACATGGATATATCACTTCTAATGAATGTTAAAACCGATTATACGAAGAAGAAAATCAAAACTAATTTGTATTTTTACATTGTAAATTCAACATTATTCTTTTCCTTTTTTTTGTTCTGTAGAGGGAGCATATTGTATAAATTTTCAATACACTGTATGTAATTACATACAGTGTATTGAAAGTACATTAGGAAACAAGAGTAGCGCTCATTTTTCAAAATTTCATAGTTGATTTGTGCCAAATTCATTCGGTTTTTGGAAAAATGTTTCTAATAAAAGTTGTTAGTATAATTAATTAACAACTTTTATCCGAAGCATTTAAAAAAAAACCGAATGAATTAAACACAAATCAATGATAAAATTTAACAAAATGGTCGCTACTTTCGTGACCCATAGTATGTAGCCCATAGAATTCAAGACAGAAAATGTGTTTTTTCTTATACTCTATATTCACGTGCTTTGCTTTTAAGTGAGCTTTTTAAATACAAACAATAACATCACACCACTATATATACATAAATATATATGTATATATATATATATATATATGTATATATATATATATATATATATATATATATATATACATTTATAATAAAATTAAATGAAAATAATGAACATAGAAATATTGCCTGATTTACGAAAATTAAACTAAATCAAAACTTGACATTTCGAGAACCTTGAGTTCTTATTCTCAAAACCGAAAGAAAAACAAAAAACAGAATTGACATGCAATAGTGAATTAAAGAAAGCTGGCTTGCCAACAATCGCACAGTAAATGTAAAAAATGACATTAAACCAAATGATTTGAATAGTGTGAGGCACATGCCATAATAATCAAATCAATCATCACACAATCCAGATGATTGATTGATTGAACACAAATCAATTATAAAATTTAACAAAATGGTCGCGAACTTCGTGGCCCATAGTATGTAGCCCATAGAATTCAAGACATAAAATGTGTTTTACTTATATACTATATTCACGTGCTTTGCTTTTAAGTGAGCTTGTTAAATAAAAACAATAACATCACACCACGATATATACATTTATATATATATATATATATATATATATATATATATATATATATATATATATATATATAATTGAATTAGAAGTGACATCTAAAAATGATTTGCTAAAAGCCTAAAGTAAAGAAACAAATTAATAAATAGTTATATTTAAATAAAAGGAAAATAAATACAGACGCATATGATGGTACTGTTGATAGCTTTGCCGATGGCAAGGTGGCATCCGTATCACATTCATTAGGAGATCGACGGTGGCTCAAAAAAAAAACACAGACATTGGTTTGAAAAAAAAGAAGAGTATATAGTAATTTCAGAATGTACAGCTTTATATACCTAATAGAAAAGGTGGAGGGGGTAAGGGTGTGTGTTTTGTACAATGGCGTATTAAGAAGTTGTTTATTTTTAAAAAAGGAACATTTTTTGTCATTAAATTTTTGTTCTATCTCTTACGGTTTCAAAAAATTTTCAGCTCTCTATCTCGGACAACTTTGTGGAAAGGGACTAATTAGGTCGTTTTATGAACACCTATACCAAATTTTTTCTAGGATCAATATTTTCAACCGTTACAAATTCGGAACTAAGCACAATATACCCTGGGATATACTATTGATACCGGGTATAAAAAGGAACAATACTATTAGAATCTATAGCACACATGCTGACAAAAGTGGCGCTCATTTAAAAAAAAAACTTTATAATTGGTTTGTGCCTTAGGTATTCATTCTGTTTTCGAAAAAAAAGCTTCGGATAAAAGTTGTTATTTATAAATATACGAACAATTTTTATTAAAAACATTTTCAAAAGTACCGAATGGATAAGGTACAAATATAAAATTTTGAAAAATAAACGCTATATTTTTGGCTATGTGACTACACACTTGACCACAAAAGTTGAAGTTTATAAAGTTTTATAATTGATTGGTGCCTTATTCATTCTGTTTTCGAAAAAAAAATTCGAATATAAGTTGTTACTCTACTCATAATGTACAACTTTTATACGAAGCATTTTTTTGAAAACAAATCAATAAGGCACAAATGAATTATAAAATATTGAAAACAAATACAATCTACCAAATATAAGTAGTATCTTCACTGCTAAGCAAATAGCAATTCTAAAAGCATTACTATATTTACAAGAACTATCACCAAATAAATACATTATATGTTCCGACTCACAAAGTGTAATAAAAAGTCTCAACTCCAACAGTATAAATGAAATCCAAGAATATATTCAAACTGTAACACAAAATCTACCCGACAAAGGTGTGACATCATTTTTTTATGGATTTCTGGTCATATTGGTATATATGAAAATGAACTAGTTGATAACCTAGCCAATAAGGCTCGCACCGACGGTATCCCAATATATAAGACAGCAATCATCGGCATGATAAATAAAAGTAAAAGCTCACTCCGAATAATGTGGCAAAACAAATGGTATCACAGTACAGATAAATTAAGAACAATAAAACCTACAATTACTGAATGGCAAACATCTTACAGAACAAGAGAAGAGAAGAATCGATTCTGGCAAGGTAGAACAGGTCACACAAATCTTACCCACAATTATCTTCTTAACCATCAAGAACCTCCCAAATGTGCGAAATGTAATATGCAATTGAGTGTTAAACATATTTTAAGTGACTGTGCTATCATTAAAGAAAAATTTAAACATAACGGTGAAACAAACCTAAACCTAAACCACCTACTATAGGGGATAATTAAAACACATTAAAAATACTGTTTAAAACTCTAAAAGACATGAATCTATATAACCTAATTTAATATAACAATCAATCACTGAATATGAGATTTAAGAATATTTATGTGCATATAGCATCAGTAGCTGAGCACAATTAATAAATAAAAAATTTTAAAATTTTAAAAACCGATATCAACTTGTGTTGGTCATGGTAGCGCTCGTCTGTGTTTTCAAGATATGTTTTCAAGATATAATAGTTTGCAACACTACAGAAATTTTTTGTATATACAGAAAGTTGCAACATTACTTTTAAATTACTTAACTACGTTAAAAGTTTTTGTTTGCTTTAAAAAAATGTATTCAGGTTTTAAAAAATTGTTGTCTGTCTGCTTTAGTTTAAATTAAAAATTATTGATAATGAAATATGTTAATTATATCTATAATTTCAAATGGTGGGATTGCGTGGACCTTGTAAGATATTTGACAAGGTCAAATATTTGATTAAAATGATTAATTATGAAGAATATTAACATTAAGGAAGAAGCTATAAATTAATAAATATAATTTATTCATGATATCACATACTCAACAGAAAAATATTGAAAAAAGATTCTAACTGATCAAATATACTCGTAAATACCTTCACTTTAACAACAATATTCCAATTATTGAACAGGACGAACAAAATATTATTACAAACTTTTATACCATCATATTCTTATATTGAATAATAATAAAATCAATGGTGTAAAACTTATTTATTATGCTTAAAATTTACCACAAGGTTAAATCGTAACTCGTGACGTTTCTTATTTGCATATTCAGATTGAAAATTATTGGGAAATCCTTTTGCTAAAGAAAATTGTTAAAGAACATGCAAGTTCGCATGTTTCATGAGAAAGGTCACTTTCGCCTTTTGTTAAGAATTGCAGTATTCTATCAGAAATAAGTGGAATGGTAAAGAAGCAAAAATAATCATAACTTGAAGCAAAAAAGTTGAAAAGTTGAAGCAAAAATACTTATAAATGAGGATCACCGGTGTAGGTCGATATAGGCCGATTTTTCAACGAATATTGAGATGTTTTTTGTTAACAGTCGAAATACGCACGTAGGTGTATATGTGTGTTGGTTTGCGGCACTCGCACGCTGAAACTATTCATTTAAAAAAAATAAAGGGTTTTAACATTAATTATAGGAAATTTCTTCTAGTTTAATTTATTATTTAACTATTTTCATCGTAAAATAAATCAGAAAGGAGATATGGCCCAAAAACTGTTTTTGGGCGTTAATTTTCCAATATGTCGGTGCGAGCGACAAAGATACGAGGTGGCAAAGTTAAAATTTGCAAAAAGCACGTTGAAATATTTAAAAATACCAATTCAAAACTTTCCAGATAACCCCCTTTTTGAGCACCAAATAAGTGATAGATAGAATGATTGTAGAGGCTGGCCTGAATGGGCTACACTTCGACCATTAGGTCCATTGTGATGCCCAAGGATGTGAGGATGTGAGTGGAGTGGAAGGAATTTTTGTGTATAGACTAGGAATTGGTAGGATATACGGATGCAGCCGTCTCTGATACGAACTATGCCGATATTCATCTGAAGTTCGTGAAGGAAACTCTAGAAAACCTTCTCAAGCATAACCGGTTACTTTAGTCTTGTCCATACGCTGACAGATTAATCAATTAGTCGGCTATCAATTAGTCGGCCCTTTTATTTTCTTCATAATTGACAAACTGCCGATGTCGGGATTCAAACCCATAACATCCCAGATCCAAGTAGGCATACTGTGCCGGCATAACGCTTTAGACCGCTCGGCCACTTTAAATTTAAATTAAAGTAAAGATTTAAATTTTTATTTATTTATTTATTTTTAATATTAATGTATTGTCATCGATCTGTCATACATAAATATATAGATAGATATACGGGCTGAATCGAATCAACCGCATAATAGTATACGCCTCTATTTCTTTCTATGATCCTCCCATGCTTTAATAACATACAATATAAATCGAGACTATTCGTGATTGGTTCAAAGATATGATAAACACTAATACCCGTATTCATAGTTCTCAGCTTATTTCAAGGAAGAAGGACGCCTTGATGAAGGCTTCTTAGAATCTCAGAGGCGTCCTCGTTTCATAGTCACAACTTGGCTCTCCCTTCCAGAAGGAAGCCGTATTTAGGGATATGTGATTGCTTATGGTGGTAAAACTGCTTATCAAAGCGCCACTTGGCTATATTTAAAACTAACTCAAACCGCTTGTCGGCTGATGAGAGTGTATAACCTCAAGGTTCAAACATAATAAATAGAGTTACGACGGTTACGACGAGTGCAATTATGGATGAAGTGAAAAATGTGCATTACTCGGAAAGCGAAAAGCTGTTATTAGCTCAGCTGATATCAGAAGAAAGTGCAATCGGTTGAAAAGTAAACGCTGAAAAGTGCAAACGGTTAAAAAAAAATTAAACTCCGTTCACTGCGATATGTTTTGAATTTACGTGCTCCACTTTTTATTTTTTTTGAGGTTAAACCTGTAGAGTGGCTGTGATCTCTGCGTCATACGCGTCACAAATGCGTAGACGCCAAGTGCAAGCGCAAGGCGTTGGCTACATGAAACGAAACAACCAATCGCAGTGCCGAAGGTTTCCTCAAGGGAGCTCGAGACCTGCCTTGATAGAAGGAGGCCAATAAGGCTCCTTGTTCTGTCGAGGAAAGTCTATGAAACGCGAAATGAGGAACAAGGAATCCTTGTTCCTCAAGGAAGGACTATGAATACGGGTATAAAGCATTCAAAATAGAGGATCATAGAAAAAAATAGAGGTTTATACTATTCGATTCACCCTGTATACAGTTCAAGCAAATAAAAGCATCGCAATTAAAACAATTTATTGATCTATAATGATTACAATGTAATATATAACAAAATACATTTTATTTTAAATATTAAGATTCAAAGAACTATTACAATATTTAACGTGGCTTAATATTTCCGCATATGAGCCCCTTTTTACAATTGTAAATTTTGATGAAAGTTATCAATATCATTAAAAATAGTTGATATACCAAAACTACATAGCTGTTCACACGATGAAATTCACATGAAAATTATTAAACGCATATTTTTTAACAGCTATAATTCCCATCCTGTTTAATATTTCTTTCTTTGTCAACCGCGTCAGTCACATGGTCATAGAATTCCAATCAGAAGAAAGAAGCTACAACACATACGAAAACACAGCACCCCAATAGAAACCATCTCTGTTTTGATATAATAAAAAATTGACATAAAAAATAAGAATGCGCGCTTGTTCAGTAATAAAATCGATTGAAAACTTTCATCAAAACTATCGAGTACGAAAAGGGGCTTAGATAATAATACAGCGAAATTATGTTCGCATGCAAAAATAATTTTCTTCTTGAGAAAATAATATCAAACAATGGACATTGAATATAGTTGTGTGTGAATTTATGTAGACTAAATAAGACTATCAGTAGCGTTCTTTTTTTAAATTTGGCGATGTGGATCGAATTAATTAGTTTTCAAAAAAATGTCTTGAAGAAAAAATGTTGTTCGTCATAAAAAGACTAAGAACTTTTGTTCCTTCCTTCGTAGAACGTCAGTCATTAAAGAAATTCCAGCCAAAAAAATAGATATTAAACTAACTAAGGAATTTCACCATCAAAAATGTCTTTAAATGGCACACTACCGCCCACGCCATTAGCAACACGAAGTACAACTTCCCTGATTGCTTCTTTTATTACTGGTTCAAATTCTTTAAGTACAGTACGCCATTCATTGTTAACTGCTATATTTGCAGCATCACCTAATTCTTTGTTTCCATTAAACAAATTATCAAAGCGAATGTATAGTCGTCCTAATTCCAACGAAACATCAGCATCTTCCATTTTCGCATATTGAGTTCCTTTCTTGTCATACAGGATATATGAAAAACTAATATCATATATACCATCAACTTAAAGGAAAAAAATTAAAATTTGAGTATAGAAGAGATTAAAAATTTTTTTACAATTCATATAGTTACCAGCTGTAACATTTGCAGGTCCTTTTCCTGTAACAGGCAAGACAAGAATACGGCCATCGACTTCATATTCACTTAAAATGATTAAATTGGGTATTGATAATTTAAAACCAATTTTTTGTCCTGGGAAATCATATTTGAAGTCAAATGCTTTAGATTCTTGAAGACCATAAACAAGTGCATTTGTTAAAAGAACTTTCAATTGACCATTTAAATTTATTTTTATTTCAGGTATATGTAAAGGATCCAAAACTGGTAAATTTAATTTTGGATAACCTAAAAATATTTAAAAAAATTAACAAGACTGAAAATACAAATCGAACGAAATTATTTTGGGCTTTTCGAAATACAACTGTTACGTTTGTTGTATTGTTTATACTAGTTATTGAGTTTTTTTTTCTCCAATAGTTTTTCGGATTGTTTTCTAGTCGTAATTTTGAAAGTAGTCTGAGAATATTGTGGTGTTTATGTCAAAAAATTCCATGAAAATATATCAAATGACATTTACTATTCACCTCTTTCTCGAGATCTAATAGACTCCAATCCGATATCCCACATTATCACTTTGATACGAAACATTAAAAACGATGTTGTGAACTATTCTATTAAAATACCTTTGGCTACTATCGGTATAATTTTATTTGCTTCTTTCTCCGCACATTTAGGTAAATTTGGATCAGTTCCTTTGCATGGAGTTAACCAAGGAGCTAAAAATTAAAAATATTTATTAAATTGTTCTACAGAAATATATTTATCAAAAGTTTTTATTTGAAAATTAAATGTAATTTTTTTAAAACATAAAACTTACGTAGGACAGATGCTGCATTCAAAAACATGCAGCATGATGCAGCAACAATCGAAAAAATCGCTAAAGCATTCATTGTTACTGGTTAGTTTCTGCTGATAGATAAATTAGATATAATACAAAACAAGTAAAACAATCTACTTATATACGTAAAATAGTATTAAAAAAATTAACATAATATCTCATGTCCTGTTTATATTTATATAAATTTTTAATTGAATTATGTAAAAAATCATAAATTCATAATTAATAAGCATCCAAAACATGAACCCCAAGAATTATTTTTAAAACCGGTTTTATATTCTTACTTTTTGTATTAAACCTTCAGAAATGGATTTCAATGTATAAAATTGAAACAATATTGAGGAAGAATAATATTAAAAACATTTGTGAAGATTATTATAAAATTGATGACTCGACCTTGACAGTGTGTCAATTCATGTTTTTTAAATGATTAATTTGCTTCTCTGTATATCAAATTAAAAACATTAGCATGAATGCCTCACAACCTTTATAGTGCATAGCCAGACGAAAGGTACTTTCCCAAAAAGACACATACAATTCAGCTGACCCAACATCGAAAAGATTCAAGCTGGAAACCTCTTGAAATCTTTTTGTCATGTTGTGTCGAACAAAAACCGTAAACGAATTTTTTTATCGTCTTGGTCATTCTTTTGTTAAGAATTATTTGCTTAAACAACAACAAAAATATGTGCATGCAAAAAAACGTACAAAGCTGAAATTTCTCCGCTTCTACGCAGAAGAATTTCCTTGAAGAAAAACGAATAAACCAAAGGGATATTTGACATTGAAAACAGTGTTTTCCTATTACTCATTACGTTTATCATCATCATCATCATAAAATTCTCTATCCTATTACAGGATAGTATAAGTATTGTGACATTTAAACACAAATAAATATGTGTGAATAATAAGTTGACATTTAGTTCATATTAAATACTGTCAATGATAGGAACAAGATAAATTTTTTTTTTTAATTTTTAAAACAAGCTTTTATTTAAACTTGATTATAGTAAAACCAATTTTCTACAACTTTACTTCTAATGTGTTTTTCGAGTTTTTTAATATTAAGAGAGATATACCAAATTTTGTGTTTCTCCGGCCCTCTATACCCCCTTTCCTCTTTCCGATTCCGGTCATTCTTACCATACAAAAATGCATTGTCATCGAAATTGAACCAACATGTAAAAATTCGACTCCATAGGATAAGAGGAAGTGCGTCAAATTTAACTTGCAAGATTCCATGACAGACAACGGGATAGGTGAAACTAAATAAAAGCTGTAAAAAGTAGACTCTTTCATCTGTATCATCCGTGATGTAACTGTAGCATACTAAATTGAATAAGCAAAATTGAATGAGCAATAGATCTCCCTAAAAGATGAGGATAAGTTCATATGAATTTGGATGTGTTCAAGCTTTTTTTTTCGAAATACAGGTTGTTAAAGTTAATTTAAAAAAATTTTTTTAAATGCCTCAAAAATTCCTTGGTTTATTTCGATTACACTTGGCACGTTTTTAGTAATAAGTGAGTAGCCCAATTTAATGTAATTAGATTTAATTTAATTATTCCAGTGACGGCGCTGAGGTATCCTAACTAGATATTTTAAAGAAAAATTTGAGTACGCCACTGTTTTTTTTATTTTCAAGTTTCATATTTGTTTTAGATTGAGTAACTAAAATTAAAATTTTTTTATCCTGTACATTTTATATCTATCTTACTAGTTTTCCGAGAAAAAATAAAATTTCCCTGGAAAAGTGAATTTCATGTTATTAATAAAATGAATGAAATTTTTTTGATTGTTCTAGTAATAAGAGATACATTTTATATTTTGTGTTTTCTTCTTTCGCCATGCCGCCTTTCTCCTTGACCTATGCCTATGTTTCTCCAGCGGCCCTATGTGTCCGCTAGAGAGTAATTTATACTAAGTAAATTAGCTAAATTGACGCGTTTCAAAATTTTTTTAAATTTTGAAACACTAAAGCAAATATTCAAAATCATTTTCTTTTGAGATTTCTCCGATGTGAATCTTGAAATGAAATGACCCATGAACTTACATGATACCATCCTAGCTAGTGTTTGTTCAGTAACGTGATGGAAGTATTGCTCAAAAGTAATTAGTTAACGTAATTGAAATTTCACCTCGTTAACTTCAAAATTTAATGCAGTTAGCTAGTATTCATGATTTGTCATCAGGTGAAACAGCAAATTATATGATAATTCTTAAGTGTTTGGACAAAGACAAAGTTTAGATTAGTATAACAGATGCTCTATATAAGTGCTTGAGATTACCTGTTTTAGAGTAATTTAGTAATGAATATTGACACATAAAAATTGCTTTATCACTACTTAAGGTATTAGCCATGATAAGACGATCGCACATATTTTTGTCAACATTTTAAACAAACTTATTCAATTGATTAGGTTGAAAATTTTAAACCAAATGATTGTCAGATAACTATTGTCAAAAGTTAGTTGTATGAAGAAAAAATACATCAAAAATGGAAACAGAATTAATAAAAAATGATGATAACAACGATAGAACAGATTCATTTGATGATATTTTACACATTGTTGGAAATAATGGTCCATTTCAAAAACGATATATTTGGATATATAATTTTACATATGCTCTAATTTTATCCATGATTTATTATAATATATTAATGGCATTAGCCGTGCCAAAACATTGGTGCTATGTACCAGGACGTCAAAACACAAATTTGACAATGGAAAAATGGTTGGAGTTGATGATACCAATGTATGTATTGAAACGTTTTCTTTTTAATTAATAAATATTTTGACTGTATTCAGAAATTCACTATCAATATGAACATACATAGGGATATATATATATATATATATATATATATATATATATATATATATATATATATATATATAGAGAGAGAGAGAGAGAGGTAGATTGTAAAGGCTACACTTCGACCATAAGGACCATTGTGATGCCTTAGGATGTGAGGATGTGAGTGGAGTGGAAGGAATTTGTGAGTAGACTAGGAATTGGCTGGATATGCGGCTGCAGCCGACTATGATAGGAACTATGCCGATATTAATCTGGAGCTCGTGAAGGAAACTGCAGAAAACCTTCTCAAGCATAGCCAGTTACTTCGTTCCTGTCCATACGCCAACAGTTTAGTCAATCAACTGTCCCTTTGTTTTTTTTTTATAATTGACAAACTGCCGATGTTGGGATTCGAACCCATAACCTCCCAGTTTCCAAGTACTGCATACTGCGCAGACATGACGCCTTAGACCGCTCGGCTACTTGGCTGGTTATATATATATATATATTGAAATTATAATTTTTTCTTAAAAACCTTAAATTGCGAAACAATTTCAAAATCTGTCTGTGGTATTTTGATAAGTTCGTGTTAGTTAAGCGTGAACAAAATCTAACAATCTCACAAAGATAAATATCCCTTATGTATATTTTACAGGGAAACTGACAATAACGGACTGGATACATTCAGTAAATGTCAAACGTTCAGCTCAGAAAAGAAAACGTACAGTTCAGAAAATAAAACATACAATTCAGAAAATAAACCTTCAGTAATACGTAAGAATCGTCAACAAAATGAACAATTCTTTAATATTTACGGAAAATTATTTTTGTAGCTTGTCAAAATGGTTGGGAATACGATAAAACCTGGTACGAATCAACAATTGTTTCAGATAATGATTGGGTTTGTGACAAAGAAATTTATGTCACGCATTCTTTTATATTTGCACGTATGGGAGAATTTGGAGGAACTCTTATAGCTGGAGTAGTCGGTGATGTGTTAGTAGGCATTCAGATTTTTCACTTGCTTTTAATTTTACTTATTCAAAATTATCATTGTATTCTTTCAGATTAGGACGACGATTTATAATCATCTTAACAATCGTGACATTGGTTTTAAGTCGAATGTTTATGTTATTTATTTACTCGAATTACTTCTGGTTTATGGTTGTTAGTGTATTGAGTTCAATAACAGTAAATACAGGATTCTTAGCATCGCTGACTATCGGTATGGAAATAACAGATGTTAAACTACGTGAAACAGTATTATCTGCTCAATATATTGGATGGAGTCTAGGTGCTTGTGCTTTAGCATTTTTCACGTGGATTGTTCGTCGATGGGATTATTTATTCTTAATAACAACAATACCTGCGGTTTTCATTTTTATATTTTTTAGGTAATTTGATTTTATAATATGACAAATAATTTCAAAGAAATTTATATATTAATCGCTTAATGGGGGTGCCTCTTTATACACGGAACCATAACTTGCATTATGGAGATATTGTTTTCGTAGTTGAAAATCGATCTGCTATGAATGTTCTCTTATAGCCAAAAGTTTTGAAATAAATAGTTTTAAACTGAATTTTTTGATAAACGGTAAAGTTTTGCGTATGCATAACTCTCTAAATAATTTTTCAAATGTAATGAAAATTGAACTTCGATTGCAACTAGAATTGATTGGTATTTAGACAGTATTTCAATTGTCAATTAGAATTTGATAGTTATTTTAGAAGTTATCGATACGCAAAAGTTGTCGATCGGCAGTGAGTTACAGTTTATGGGCTAGAATGAAAATAATTGCTACGTGCAAATGTCGCTACTCTAAAATTTTGAAATATCGATATAATATATATTGCTGTCAATTCTTCTACATATTTTTGAGAACTTTTGAACTGTTGAGATACGAATTATGTAAAACAATTATATTAATACGAGTATATGAGTTTTTATAAATTTTATAAATGAATGCAGTTGAATTTTATTGAATAATATTCAAATAAATAAAGCAAGTACTGTTCAATTATCGACAGCAGTGGAATGGCTATGCAAATGACATCAAGCCATCAGAGAAAAACGGTAAAAATTTTTGTTTCTAAGGAGCAGATTTTTGTATCAAACCCAAAAATTTGAAAAGTGTATACCTCAACTAATTCAATTTTAATTTGTCATATTATTAACAGAATAATTTTGGATATACAATCCACAAATCCATTTTTTTCGGTTACCTAGCAATTCAAAGTTTTATAGTTTATGATGACGCGCAGTGCGAATACCGAAAATTATATCGAAGTTTCAAAATTTTGCAGTAGCGACGTCTACTTAACCCTAAGTTATATGTTCACTGTTATTCGCTACCCTTTACGCATATAAATCCTAAAATTACTCTCTATGTACGATGAAAATTGGAAGATAATAATATTAAAACTGTCTGTTTTGAACTAAGCATGCGCTAGTCGTCACTATTCCTATTACAAAATTCAATGCGTGTACTTTTTACATCCAAAGTGTAGATAGTGAGTAATAGATTGAGATACAATGGATATAACGTTTCAAGTTTACAATTAAATGTGGAAGCATCTAGATATATATAAGTGATGTAGTGTAAAAGTAAATTACACTGTTTCTGTAAATAAAGAACTGAGTATATGGTCAAAATAGGGTCCAGCTTCGTGGAAATTATTTTGGAATAAAATATCCTACCAACTAGGATCTTAATTTGCTATTCATTAATTTAAAATGTTTAATTTAAAGATATTTAATTGAGTCTCCCCGATGGTTGATGTCACGTGGTAAGATTCATAAAGCTTACGTCCAGTTGAAATGTGTTGCCGATACCAATAACAAAGAATTACCTGACAATTTTCTGGATCGATTGTATGCTATGAATAAAAAGCGTAGTAAACAAAAAAATAGTTTGTTGTCTTTAGTGTCAAGTTGGCGACTATTTAAAAATACAATGATGTTAACAATTTGCTGGTAATTCATCAGAGATGTTTTCGTATTGACTTAATATACTGATTTGAAATATTTTTTAGGAGTACAGTGCTGCTTTGCTTACAAATATTTATTTACAACTTTGTTAATATAAAGGGAAATCCATTCCTCATATTTTGTCTATTAGCAATGGCAGAATTACCAGTGAATATTTTTGGAAAATTATTCAGCATATATTACGGACGACGTTTGATTCAATTATCTGCATTCATGTGTGCAGCAATTTCTTCTTTGATTGTAATTTATTATTGTGAACGTAAGTTAATGCAGCGCCTAACAAAATCTTACACAATTTTATTGTTTATTAAAAATTCTAGATGATACACCGGTTTTGACTCTTGGTTCAGTGTTATTAGTGAAATTTTTCTTATATCTTGCGGTATATATAATAGATTTACAAGCAATGGAAATTTTCCCAACAAATGCCCGGCAGTCTGGTAGTGGTTTTGCTCTTTTTTGTGCGAGCGCTCTTTGCTGTATAAGTCCATATATTTCTTATTTGGTAAGAATCACTCCTACATATATATTATTTTGAATCCAATTACTAGTATTTATCCGTTGTAGGGATCTACATATGATATTCGTTATCCATACATTGTTGTATTTGTATTAGTATTGATTGGGGGCATAAGTGGTACATTTTTGCCGGAAACAGCGAATATACTATTACCAGAAAATACAGAAGATGCTCGTATATTTGGTAAAGAACAATCGTATTGGAATTTTTTAAATCGTAAATTGAAATATGAATCATCAAAAACCAATTATACAATTCAACAAAAATAAGATTTTTAAAGTATTTGATTTGTATTTAATAGTAACACCTCCCTTTGATCCTCCTTCATAACAGATTATATTTCAGTATTTTGGGTAAATTAGATTGATTTTTGCGTGTGTTATTAAGGTCACAACTTGAGGTGTATAAATCGCAGAACATTGTTTTGCATAGCAATTATAAAGCATCTCTTCAGAATTTGAATTGACGGGTCTTTTTATTACATCGCTTGTGCTTGCAGCTTTTCGGCGAAAAGTTGGCGTTTTCGTGAGAATATCAATTATCTCAGACCCCGTCTTTGAAATGAGCACATATATACTACCCAAGATATACTACTTCTCAAAACCTTTCACTGTAGTCTATGATAGGGCCATCTGGTTGGAAAGAGAACCATCCTATCTCAAGAAAGGAATCGCCTGGTATACAGACCGATCCAAAACTGAAGAAGGGACCGCGGCGGGAATCTACGTTGAGAGACCTAATGCCAACATAAGCCTCACCTTGAGGAAATATGCCACCGTCTTCCAAGCAGAAGTCTACGCCAAACTGGTTTGCGTCCGTGAGAATCTATGTAGAGGCTACATAAACCAGAACGTATTATTTTGGATTGTCTGGAGCTGAGGTCACCTCGAGGGTAGTCAAGGATTGTCTGGAGGAACATCTGAAACTGGCAAAACGGAACAATGTTAAATTGATCTGGATGCCAGGTCACATTGACGAAAAAGCAGATATCTTATGACGTTGCCCAACCGAATATTGTTGGGCAACGTCATTGGTGAGTGCTATTCTATAAATATACAAATTTAAAAAGTTTATGAAATTATTAATGCATGTTTTTTTAAGTTAATTACAAAACATTGCAATAATGATAATAACATATCATTAAATCATCATATTTGTTAAAATAATTCATTATTAAAATATTATGTGTATGATAAAACCTCATTATAACTACACACTTCAAATATTTTACGCCAGCGTTTCAGATGGTACCTATATTATAATAGAATAATCTGTCCATCTAACGTTCAAGTAATCAATACCTGATACCTATCGATTATCGGAATCGAAAACAAGTATCAATTTGCTAAAAGTATGGAATATAACATCCTTTAGAGTTAGTTTCTATGAGTTACTGTTTTGTACCTGTTAGATCATATTTCGTTCATAAATTACAAACTGACGACATATATTGTATTAGTATTTACACCATTAAAGTAATAGTTATAATTAAACATTGATAACAAAAAATTAACTCGTCTACCAGGAATCGAACCTCGGCCCTCTGGATATCTAGTTCGTGCTTACCGCTGGATATATATAATATATATATATATATATATATATATATATATATATATATATATATATATGTATATATATATATGTACATATATATGTATATATATAAATATATAAACATATATATATATATATATATATATATATATATACATAAATTTTAACAAAAGTGATTTTCATCTAGTAGGTTGGATCGATGGATATTTGTAGAAATTTTTACGAAAAGTCGGTACGAGGAAATTGGCTAAAAAAGTCTATATAGTTATAAATTGCATACCGAGTTAGAATTTCTGTAATAACTTACTATCTTACTCTCAAGTTTTGAACAAATTCACACAAAACAAAGACTGCTTTTTAACGAGTGATACTTAAAAAGGATTCATTATATTTTACTTCGCTACAATATATTCAGAATCCTATAATGAGTAAACTAGTCGCAATTATGTTATTAGAGCTCGGCTCTAATAATAATTTAACGGATTCAAACTTTTTTGTATCCCTATATTTGAAACTGAATCGTATTCACTCGTAGTAATGTTTAGCATACAGATCACAAACTGTATTATTATAAAATGAATTGTCATATGAGTAAAATATAACAAACAGAGTATGTAACAAACGAATATGCTTTATAGTTAAAACAAATACTACATACACACAAACAAATGATGGTTGATGGTACCGAACTAAACCATATACACGATGTATGTATGTATGGTACTCTATCTACTTACACAAAGCATGGTAAAGAGAATATTATCATTATCATTATTATTATATATTATTTTAATTAGGGATTTGAACATGTATGTAAACATAAATTTGTAATTATAGTAATTGGTGCATATTAGGTGTCTTTTATTTAATCATAGGGCATATTAATTATAATATGCAGGAATACAAATGTATACTGTTTAATTTATTTACACAATGTTCAAAAAAGTGTATATTATTGTCGCGGTATCCTGGCTCTCTTTATCCTCAAAGGAGCGCTGCCCGAACCTGCAATGATTCCGATACTCGACAAAACAAAAAAAAATATATTAGTAAACGATATTACTAAATATTTTGTAATTGGAACAACACGCACGTTTTTGTTTAAAGAGAAGAAAAAAAAAAATTAAATTAAACACAAGTTTTTACGAAACAAAAAAAAAACCTGATTTTATTGCTTTAAAAAAAAAGATTATCCAATTTCTTTTTCAACAATTATTTTAATTCTTTTTCACACAATGTTAAACTTTGAACTACTTGACCAAATTACTTGTACAAATCCCAACTTTAACTTGATCTGGATTGATCAACAATTATGTACTTTGAACTAATTAGACAATACTTGATATTAAACTTTTATACTAATCGCACAATGATCGATTTAAAACTCTTCGGACAATGGTCGATTTTAAACTCTGAACGAATCGCACAATGGCTGATTTAAAAACTGATTTGAATCGACACTGGTCACGGTTTATATACCCACCATGGGTCGTTCTAGAATATTATTGTTTTTTTGAATAAATATTTTGTTTTTGACAATATATTTTTGCATGGAGGCTTCTAGAATATTTTAGTATATCAACACCCATGGACGTAGTCGGAGTGTTCAGATTATTTATAAAATTAATTAAAAATTATACCTCTCCCTGGGTTTGACCCATAGTCATACCCCGCTTGGTTGATATTTAAGCAGAGACTTAAGCACCGGGCCAGTGTCAATTTAAAATCTATACACAAATTGTATGATACATTCATAACTGTAAGCTAGCTTACGTCTGTTTACAAAAATTGTCTTGTTTTTACAAAATTATTTATTTGTGATCTGTTTATGTTATTTTGTAAAACATTCAATTTGTATAAATAACTTTTGATTCTCTTAAATTAAATTATATGCAATAATTTTTTTCAATTTTTGATTTTTTTCTTTCTAAATAGAAAAACTTTAAATCAAAAGTATCTATTAATCTTATTATCATTTTTCGACTTAAAAAAAAAACTTTGTTTAAGAAAAAAAATAAATCGAGCTATATTATTTTCTTTTTGTACTTTCAAAAAAAAAAACTCCTTTTTGCAAGGAGAAAAATATTAATTTGTTAAATATTTTTCTTAATATTTTACTTTCATAATTAAAATGTGTGTTGAATCAAAAAAATTATTCTTAATAATTTTCATTACAACAAAATCTCCCCCTCTAGATTCCAACACACATTTTCTAATTTGCTTATTATATTTGGTCGACCAATTTTTGACTTAAGAACTATTTGAATTATTTCAATTGTACTAGTACATTTAGCTAGCTAGCATAACTTAAAACTGTACGTACACATCAGTTCTTCACTCTTCAATGGCGCCTGGTGTTGATTGCCGGTCGTCTGGGCCGCAAGTTGTACCCTGGCTCTAATGCTCTGGCCTCTGGCTCGTCCACACTTGGTACATCCCGTCGTCTTCCATCACCTCCATGCCTCTGACCCCCCAATCGATCTGGAAGTAGTTGGCCGAACACCTCGTTCCCCACACTCAATCTTCCCAGATTCCCATTGGCGGCGGTCCTTGCACTGGCCGGCTTCAAGAGACCTCCATGTATTTTCGTGGGAGGCACTGTATCCACAACATATATTCCAGCTGGTAAACTCCTCAGCACTCTGTAAGGCCCTTTCCATTTTGGTGCCAATCCACTATGGACACCCTCCACCTTACTGCTGAGCACTTGATTGCGCATCCAGACGGACTCTCCTGGTTGATAACTGAGTCCCGTTTCCACTTGGTCATTTACTTCGGCATTGGCCAATATTGTTTGCCGAGCTATCTCAACATTCTGTTGACGTCCTTGGCTTCTCTCGTTGGCCCAATCTTCAATATCTTGAGGCTCTTCAGCTGTTTGTATTTGCCAATCCCCAGGCTTCTTCATTTCTGCCCCCAATAACAATTGGGCAGGCGAAAAACCAGTTGTTCTGTTTGCTCTGTTGCGTATTGCAAATAAGGACTTGTGTAATTGTTGGTCCCAATTCTTGTGTTCTCGATCCAACAAATGTAATCGCAACAACTTCTTTAATTCTTGGTTCTGACGTTCCGTGGGGTTGGCTCTTGGATGGTATATTGGTGTAGTCCATATCTCTGTGTTCCAATCTTTGTTCACTGCTTTCCATTCTTTTGATCTGAACTGGGGACCATTATCACTAAGTACTGCTCTAGGATATCCATAACGACTAAATACTTCGTCTTTCAGTACTTGGGCTATCTTCGAGGTCGACGTGGCCCCCAATGGAAATGCTTCGATCCATCTAGTGAAAAGATCAGTCACAACCAATATATTCGTTTTTCCACGTGATGTGCGTGGGTATGGACCCATCAAGTCGATGCTGACTACCTCCCATGGTGAAGTAGGTCTTCGACTTCTCATTGCTGAACTTGGCTTCTTATTCAGTGGCTTTACTCTAGCACACGTATCACACCCTTTTACATATCTGCGTATGTCATCTTGCATCCCATACCAGTAGACGCGGTTACGGATTTGACGATACGTTTCTCTCCATCCAGGGTGTGCTGCTTCATCACTGTCGTGATATTTTCTCAGAAAACCAAGTCGGCGTTCTTCGGGAACCACTGGCACTTCTTGTACCATCTGTTGACTATGGTACCAGAGGATCCCGTCAGCTACGGTGTAATTAGCTCGTGTTCTGTCCACTCGTCGACGTAGATTGCTTCTTAGTGGATTATTGTGATCTACGATGTATCTTCTGATGGCAGTCACATCACGATCTTCATCCTGCCATCGTCTAATATCGTCGAGTATGGGTGTTTCCACTTCAATTACGTTGAGGGTTATCGGTGTTTTTGCCCTCTTTTCAATCACCCACTCTGGAATGTCCTCCACTTCTTCGTCTTCAGCCTTGCCCTGTGGTTGTCTGGACAAGGAGTCGGCGGCTTGATTATCTTTTCCGGGGACGTGAATTATCTCAAAATCATAGGCTCCCAATGTCAATGCCCATCTTGTCAATTTGGCTCGACTATCCTTGGTTTTGTTCAGCCATTGGAGCGCTGCATGATCTGTGTATAATTTAAAATGTCTTCCTTCAAGATATCCTCGAAACTTCCTCAATGCCCAGATTATCGAGAGACATTCCTTTTCTGTTGTGGCGTACTTTCTTTCTGTGGGTCCAAGTTTCTTGCTGGCGTAGTTTATTATTCGTCTTGTTTTGCCATCATCTTCCATTTGGAATAATATTGCACCCAGTCCGACGTCACTAGCATCCGTATTTAAACAAAACGTCTTCTTGAAATCTGGATGTGCTAGTTTCGGTGCATTCACAATCGATGATTTCAGATTTTCGAACGCCTTCTGATGCAATGTTAGCCAGCGCCACTTTATGTTCTTCTTGAGCATTTCGCTTAGAGGTGCAGCTATATCTTCGTAGTTCTTCACGAAGCTCCTGTACCAACCACATAATCCCAAAAATTGTCGTAATTGTCTTCGTGTTCTTGGTACAGGGTGATTGCTTATAGCTTCGTTCTTCTCTTCCTCTCTGTCAATGCCATCTTCGCTCAATATATGTCCCAGATATTTGACTTTGTTGCTGCCAATGACACATTTGCTTGGTTTACAAGTTAATCCATGTTGTTCTAGTCTTTCAAGTACAAGATCCAGGTGATGTAAATGTTCCTTGACTGATCGACTGTAGATTAATATGTCATCCAGGTAAACTTGACAGAAATCTTCGATGTATCCAGATAGTACTTCGTTCATTAAACTCTGGAACGTAGCTGGCGCATTCTTCAATCCAAACGGCATGACGCGAAATTGATAGAGACCTCTTGGGGTGGTAAATGCTGTGTATTCTTTCGATTGTGGCTCCATCTCAATTTGCCAATAACCAGTCTGAAGATCCAATGTAGAAAATATTTTTGCTCCATTGACTTTTCTCAACATCTCTTGCAGATCTGGAATCGGAAACGCATTGCTCTTTGTAATATCGTTCAATTTTCTGTAGTCGACGCACAATCGAAAAGTACCATCTTTCTTCTTCGGCAATACGACGGGTGCGGCCCAAGGCGATGTGGATGGTTCTATAATGCCATCGCCTTCCATCTCTTCAATCATCTCTTCTAATACCCGTTGCTTCTCATTGTTGTACGGGTATGGTCGTAATTTAATGGGGGAATTCTTCGTGATCTCAATTTTGTGTGTGATGGTTTTTGTCCTTCCAACTTTGCCGAAAACGC
Source organism: Nineta flava (assembly GCA_963920215.1). Taxonomy (NCBI): domain Eukaryota; kingdom Metazoa; phylum Arthropoda; class Insecta; order Neuroptera; family Chrysopidae; genus Nineta; species Nineta flava. Next base: position 75,475,499 of record OY986041.1, read on the forward strand.
TGGGATGTCGCCGAATGACATCTTTTAACTGCTCTTGGTTCTCAAGGAGTTTTATTTGTAACTCGCCCAATGCGTTGTTAATTGTTGCCACTTCTCTATGGGCTCCATCTGGTTTTCTCCATGCAATGCGGACTCTCTTATCACACCCCAAGTAAATTATACCACTCCGGTAATCGATGCTCACACCATTTTTTGTTAAAAATTCATGACCAAGTATTAAATGATTCCGTAGGCCAGGTACAACCATTACTTCAACATTGAACTTCATTCTTGATATCATCACATCCATGCACATTTTTCCAAGAATTCTGAAAGTATTATTGCTTGTGGCTCCACTCCCTGCACTATCTCTGACAGGGTGCCATTTTCCAATACTTCTTGCCAATTCTTCGCTGATAAAATTGTGTGATGCTTGACTATCGATCAGTGCCAATATTGATCTTCCACGCACATCAACTTCCACAATTGGCCCATTCTGGTGTGAGTTCTTGGTCTCCATTGTTGTTAAATAGACCGGTAATTGTTGGTGTTCACGCCGATGTTGTGTGGTTTTGTGGAGGTTAATATTTTCTTCAGAACCAATCTCCTCCATTATTGATCCTGGCTCTTCGTCCAGTGTTCGAACCGTGGTGCGTAACTCGTCCACCGATCTTGGATTCGAAATTTTTACTAGTGGACGTATGTTGTTGCGTAGTAAATTCAATATTATGGGCACCACGTCATCAATGTTCCTATCGGCGTGCACTCTTCTGAACAGCTGCACCTTCATGTTGACGAACGCTTCTGTCTTCATTCCTGTGGGTTGGGAAATGGTCATCAATTCCAGTTCGGCTTTGGCTTTCCTTCCTATACTGTTGAAGAAACTCTCCAGTTGCCATTTCCACTCATCGAAGGTGTAGCCCAACCCACGATTCATCAATGCCCAATCTCTGGCTGGTCCTGTTAATTTTTTTGTGACCATCTCAATCCAACAATCTACGGGCAGATGTGTTTGTCGTAGTAATGCCGTTGCTCTGTTCAAAAAAACTACTGGATCTTCGGCCGGTCTACCACTGAACTCCGGCATGATGGACAGAAGCGTCGTTGTGTCCAATGCGGCGGAGCGAATGACTGTATTAACTTCTTGTGGATCAATACGCATGTCTCGCAGTTGCTGTGTTTGATTCTGCTCGATCCGTATGATGTCATCCACGACTTTATTGTATTGTTCATTCATTTTCGTTTCCATGCCATCAAGTCGTGTGGTTACGTTGCTTTCTATGCCTTCGATTTGTGTGCGGTTTACAGCGACATCGGTTTTGATGTTCGTGATGTCAGCTTTCACAGTCTCGACGTCAGTGCTTATTTGGCTGATACGTCGTACGCACACTTCTCTTAGGTTCTCCATTCGCTCCGACAAGTCCTCTTTCAGCTCTTGTTGGACTTGTTGCATTATACTTAATGTCTGTTCGCCCACTCTCTCTTCGGACTCTTGAAGTCGACTACTCATTCGTTCGTCCACTCTTTCTTCAGACTCTTGAAGTCGATTTCCAAGTCGCTCATCCATCCTTGTTTCAGATCCTTGAAGTTGGTCGCTCATCTCTTCAAGTTTGTTGGCCGTCTTATCCAATCGATCACCCATTCTCTCATCCAAATTCTTGAAGTTGGACATTATTGTCGCAAACATCATTTCCATTGTCGCAGCAGCTGGCTCTTCCGGGTTGGAAACCACACTTCTACGTCGTTCTGATGTGGGAATGGCTGGTCCTTGAGTCCTTGAAGTTGGTGTTCCTTGTTGCCTAGATTGGTGCTCCTCCCATCTTGCCTGTAAGACCTCTCTTGTGCCAGTGCTGTCCAGCCCTTCGGCCTCCATCATCTCACGCAGACGTGGCATGGGAATGCTGCGGCTTGCCATTGTAATTCCTTTCTTCTTCCGTGCGTCTCCTGGTCCTGTCACGGTCGCCACTTGTCGCGGTATCCTGGCTCTCTTTATCCTCAAAGGAGCGCTGCCCGAACCTGCAATGATTCCGATACTCGACAAAACAAAAAAAAATATATTAGTAAACGATATTACTAAATATTTTGTAATTGGAACAACACGCACGTTTTTGTTTAAAGAGAAGAAAAAAAAAAATTAAATTAAACACAAGTTTTTACGAAACAAAAAAAAAACCTGATTTTATTGCTTTAAAAAAAAAGATTATCCAATTTCTTTTTCAACAATTATTTTAATTCTTTTTCACACAATGTTAAACTTTGAACTACTTGACCAAATTACTTGTACAAATTCCAACTTTAACTTGATCTGGATTGATCAACAATTATGTACTTTGAACTAATTAGACAATACTTGATATTAAACTTTTATACTAATCGCACAATGATCGATTTAAAACTCTTCGGACAATGGTCGATTTTAAACTCTGAACGAATCGCACAATGGCTGATTTAAAAACTGATTTGAATCGACACTGGTCACGGTTTATATACCCACCATGGGTCGTTCTAGAATATTATTGTTTTTTTGAATAAATATTTTGTTTTTGACAATATATTTTTGCATGGAGGCTTCTAGAATATTTTAGTATATCAACACCCATGGACGTAGTCGGAGTGTTCAGATTATTTATAAAATTAATTAAAAATTATACCTCTCCCTGGGTTTGACCCATAGTCATACCCCGCTTGGTTGATATTTAAGCAGAGACTTAAGCACCGGGCCAGTGTCAATTTAAAATCTATACACAAATTGTATGATACATTCATAACTGTAAGCTAGCTTACGTCTGTTTACAAAAATTGTCTTGTTTTTACAAAATTATTTATTTGTGATCTGTTTATGTTATTTTGTAAAACATTCAATTTGTATAAATAACTTTTGATTCTCTTAAATTAAATTATATGCAATAATTTTTTTCAATTTTTGATTTTTTTCTTTCTAAATAGAAAAACTTTAAATCAAAAGTATCTATTAATCTTATTATCATTTTTCGACTTAAAAAAAAAACTTTGTTTAAGAAAAAAAATAAATCGAGCTATATTATTTTCTTTTTGTACTTTCAAAAAAAAAAACTCCTTTTTGCAAGGAGAAAAATATTAATTTGTTAAATATTTTTCTTAATATTTTACTTTCATAATTAAAATGTGTGTTGAATCAAAAAAATTATTCTTAATAATTTTCATTACAACATTATAATTCATGGTAATATCGGAGTGTCAGTAAAAAAGGTTAATTGTAATCTGGTGGTGCATCAAACACTGGTCGAATTAAATTTATCGGCAATTATCGAAAAGATGATACTCTCTATGATTTGTATAAAAATTAATTAATTTGCATACTAATTATATTGGCTAGAGCTCATTAAATGTCAACTTTTAAGTCGATCATTATTATTAATTTTAATATACATATATGCATTTTATAGTAAGTAAGTTCTGTAAATCGCGTGATGTGGTGTCCTAGATATTAAATATATATAATTAAAAATAAAATATATACCCCATTTGAAGATCCTACTACCCCATTATAAATTTCTGTAGCATATTTTCGTTAGAACGGTCCTTTGGAAGAATACCGTATTGTAAATTTATTTAAAACAAGTAATGTAACAACTAACTGAGATGATTGTTTGAATACCCAGTATATACTGAGTTTATGGAAAAATTTTTAAAAAACGTTGTTTATTTTAAAAAGAAGAAGAATTTTTTGTTATTAATTTTTTGTTATATCTCTTACGGTCAAAGATAGTCAGTTTTGCCTATTTTGCCCAAACATTGTCCAATTTTGCGAACTTGACGTTGTTTTTTTGCTCTCGAACACACACAAAAATTTCAGCTCGTTATCTCTTTTCGTTCTTGAGTTATCGTGTCCACAGACAAACAGAGAGATAGACATGTCGAAATGGCCGAATTAGGCCATTTTATAAACTCATATGCCAAACATTCATTATTTTTATGCGTTACAAAAATAATCGTGCATGAAATTTGTTATATGACGTGGTTTTTGTATTTGTAAATTAGTGAATGGACAAAATCGGACAAGAGAAAAGCGGGGCTTAGAGGGATGGGCAAACAAAATATTCGATTTATCTCTTAATATTAAAAAAATGGAATAAGTTGTAATGAGTAAATTTGCAGTCAATAAATTTTACTACAATTCAACACCCGACAATATTTTCTGTAACTCTGATATTTCCAGAAATATTTGAAACTTAAATGCAATACCCATAATAATGATTATTTTAATATTATGTCATCATGTTTTTATAATCTTAAATTAATTTTCTGTTAAGAATGACGTTTATCAGTATGAGATTTTTTAATTCGGTATCAAAATTGAATACATCTAAAAATTGTTTTTGTTTTCATCTGTCCCTGAGCCCTCCCTGCCCTCCGTTTTCCCGTTGGTCTTATAAAGTATATAACATTTTAGTCAATTAGTTAATTAAGATATTTATTTCGAAAAGTGAAATGATGTATTTATTCTGATTCAAATGGGTGAAAATATAATTTTAAAAAATTTGTCTTTTTTTCATTTTATAGATATTTTTAAGACCTTTTATTTGAAAAAAGATTTATTCATGTATCATTATTTGCACCCTTTTTATTTATAAAAATAGGTGACATGGTATTTTACTAATTGTAGGGAACCAAATTTTTGGATGGGCTAAAATCGGGCTCATTATTACATATAAAACGCATACTTTGTTACTGTTTTTAAAAAAAATTTTAGATTTTTTCTTTTAATTTAAAATTTTTGCGTTTTTCAAACAAACCAATTTTAATGTTCATGGGATGATTTGTTTTCTTTTTTTATATAGAATTTTATAATATTCTTTGTCATTTTTTAAATTTTTAGTTCTAAAAACATATCAAGAGAAAACGTTTTTTTGTTATAAACAAATTTAATCTTGACTCTGTTCCGTTACGAGTCGGAAACTAAAAACCAAAGTAAGAATCAAATTCAGGACGTCAAAATGAATCGATTAAAAAAAAAAATTGCGGTTACCAACAACCTGCCTGAAAACCCGTTTTTGAACCCAATTTGACTATTCTATATACCAGGTTTTAGAAAATAAATAGATATTTTTAAACTATAATAAACAAAGATACAAAGAAGCACATTCTAATTTATTGGATAGAGAATTTTACAAAGGATAATACAAAGTATGTCTATGTAGCTAGCGTAAACGAGCAAGCGTATATAATATTGTGTTCATGTGTTGTTATTATTATTATTATTCCAACCATATTGAAATCCACATCTTAGATTACAAAAAGTATTTTAAAGTAGAATAGATTATTATAGTTCAGTTCTTCATACACCATGTGTTTCTAGAACAATTTAAATTATAAACAAAATTCGACACGTAGACTGAGCAAATTTTTTCAGAGAAAGGATTTATAATGAATATATGATGTTACCTTGGCGGCCATGTAATGTTTATTATAATTACATTAAAATTGTAAATTTAAGAGTTACGGTCGTGAGATAAATAGAGATAGATAAATAGTATATTTTCAATTTACCAATATTAACTGAAATATTCCAAGTTTGTCGTTTCTCCTCTCCCTCTATACACCCCTTTTCCATTGGCAGATTTTGGACCGAATTAGCCTTTAAAATGCCAAAAGAACGGCGCAAACAATTTCATTCAAATGTGACTATTAAAGTGAACTGTAGAGAGTGTACAGACTAAAAATGCGACGAATTCGGCGATAGATGTGTGCAGTTTGCACGTATCTGGTTACGACCTGTCTCATTACGGTGCGTGGGGGGCGGATGTATTTGGTTCATTTGCGAGTAGATGTCACGGCACGTATTATTTATGACATTCTACTTTTCGCGCGTTATGTTATTATAATTAGTAATCCTTATAACTTAAAATTTTGCTGTTTTTAACGAAAAGTTTCTTAACAAAATGGCACCAGTAATTAAAAAAAAAAATCGCCTATTTGGGAATATTATGAGATTAGTAATGAAGATAAGCTGGCTGTGTATTTGCTATGTAACAACACCGCCAGCAAACGCAAAACACTATCCAAATCTGACAAAATTCCCTAAAATTTATCTATCGTCTAGGCAGTAGTGTATATAGTGAGGGGCTATTTTCAGAAGCAGGTATTATCTATGAGGGAAAGGGCAATCATTTGCTACCAAAAAATTCTGAATAAAATGTTTTTATTCATCATAAAACCACTGATCGATTTTAAATGTTAAAGTAATAATTTGTGATTGAAATAGATACATTTTTGAGTAATATGTGCGTTTTTTCATGATCGAATAGTTTGCAGTATTCGGCTGAATCCGAATATTTAAAAATGTGTCCGAATAGGCCGAATACCGAATGTTAGCCAAATATTCGTGGTATCACTAGTACACACGCACATTATAGCAAATTTTTGGTATCGACAATGGGTTTCATCATTGCTGAAATAAAATCAGCCCATATTGTTGAAAATGAATACAAATTATTTTCCCCAAGATGATTGTTATAATATCAACATGTAATTATGACTGTTCAAATGAGCACTTGGTACTCTAGTTCAAACACTAGATTGTAAATATTAATTAAAGTATGTTCGAGATAATAGGTATGTGTACATATGGTCGAGATTGGACAATAATACCTTAGGTTTATTAAAGTTTTAAAAAGTTATTGGATAGTTGAGTTTTAGAATATATATATATATGCAATAATAATAAACATTATTATCTATATCAACTATAATTAATATTCAAGTGCAATCGAATTTTGGTTGCCATCTCAGTTAGGACCGAAACCGCAATGTTTGTAAAACACGCTTGGAGGTCATTGTATTTTAGTTTGCTTTAATGAATTATTTAAAATATGTACTTGTGTAAAACACAATCAATCTCAGAGACAAACATTACATAAACTTTTAGTAGTTGAAATATTTGTAACGTCCAAATTACTGGATTAATGGAAATAGAAGATGGATTTATGCTTTAGATGAAGGTCAAGAAAACTGTTGGTCACTTATTTCTCGACGGAAGTGAGTAAAAATCTTTGGGTTAGAGAAAATACAAATGTGAATGTGACTCTTTTTCCACAACAATTTTCTGTGTGTAGCATTCAATATAGTAGATTTCAATATAGAGTTGTGTTTGTGTTTTAAGCGAAATAAATCGGTGAACGTTTCTTTTAAATTATATTCACGCGATTAGAATGATGATTTATTTAATCTTTAAACTTAACCTTGAGACATACAAATTAAAATTTAATTGTAATTTTGTGTTACAATTACAATCTTACAAAGGCTTGTTAAGCATTTCATGTCTTATCTAATCACATGATTGTTTAAATTCCACGGAAATAAAACATAATCGTGTTGTATTCTCAATAAAATTTAGCTTTGTTTTGTATATAGCTGATCCGCCCCGACTTCGCACGGGTTCTTTACAGAAAATATAAAGCAGCCTATGTTACTTCGAGGAGATACTTTCGTTAAAATTGGTTGAGTAGTTTTTGAGTTAAATCGTAACAAACAAAAAAATCAATCGTCTTTCCTGTTATACATAATAGCATTACCCGTCGCGGCTTCGCCCGCAAAAATTTTGTAACGCCCTTATAACCAAGTAACATAATATTTTCTCCCGTCAAGGACTGATAAAATATTGTTTGTATGCACTACTACCTATTGGCAAATTTTTTGAAGTACTCATGTCAAGTACTCATGTGTATACTACCATCTATAGGCAAATTTTTAAAACGTATTTGATTCACTATGTGAATAGAAATCGAAACAAATGAAATCGAAACAAATATGAACAATGGACTGTATTAATATATGACCACTGAAATCACTTTATGCAGACTCCTGTCTGTTGCATGCTTATATAAATAACAGTCAAAATGTCAACATCCCCACTCCTGGGAGACAATGTATAACACACAGCACCTAGAGCAACGGACATCTGTTACTATGCACTAATATTTACTAAAACCTTCCTCGAGAACCACTCTATCCATTGGTGAAAACAACGTGAAATCGCTGCATTAGTTTCTGAGTAAATCGCAAACAGACAGACAGGCGTGGCTGGGGGACTTTATTTTATACTATGTAAGGATTTAATTAATTCAGATAAATTGTGTGAGAAAATGTTTGAATGTTGCATAATACCAGATCGTGCATAACTAAGGACCTTAAAACGTAAAAGGAAGTGAAACTATTTCAAATTTAGGGTTACAAATGATACGGTAAATAAGACGTGGGGTGGGTTTGACTTTGAATGCCACATTACTTTGTGCGACCATAGCTCCACGGACACGCAGCCTCCCACAATGATTAAAACACTAAACATTATTGATAATAATATTATTTGATTATTTGTAGTAAATTTTTACTTTTGTGAGAAGAAAGCTGTAGCAATCAATATTGAAATTTTTTTATTTTTCAAGGCCTCCAGTAGTTCTGTTTATTTTAGGTTTTGCACACGCACAGATGTGATGTATGTTTCTGTACTGGACAGTCATAACAGACATTTGAGCGGAAATTGTGGCCAAACTATTCATACAAAAGTTATTTGTTTTTAAAAATTAAATATTTATTGTCATTAAAGTTTTTGTCAATCTCTTTTGGTTTTAATAATACGTATTCCTGTCCCCATTGGTGAGTTGATGTGAGCTCTAGAATGCACAAACAAAATTTCAGATTATCTTTTCATTTTCGAGCCATCGTGTATACGGACGGATTAACGACTTAACGTTAATTAGACAATTTATTGAACATTTATTCCAACATTTTTTTCTACGATCTCTTTTTTTAGCCGTTACAAAATCAAAACAAAACTTATAATACTGTTATATATTTTATATATATCGAGGGTATATGGAAATCTAAAAGTCATTAAAATAAATTATTCGGTTCGTTCCCTTCTTCATTAATAGAACGAGATTATTTATTGTTTTTTATTAGTACTTTTTAGCACAATATATATAAAACATGAGGTTTTATTGAATATAAACTTATCCGATATCCGATATTTATGAATCTTATATCATATGATGCAGATTTTAAACCAGCGCAAGAAAATTGTTGCTGTAGAAGAAAATTATTGTTAACAATTCCAATGTATTTATAGTTTTGTTTTGTTTCTAATTTTTTTTTAATAACAATATTGTAGGTATGTCTTATTATGGTAAGTGAATTCAGTGAATTCTATGATTAAATAACATTGAAAACATATTACCACCGACTATAATGCTAGTTTATATGTTGTACAACCCTAACAACAATAATAATATCAAATGTAAATAAGCCTCTAATTTTATATACAATGTTAAATAACCTAAAGTTAATTACTAAATCGTTGTATAAACATTATCTATTAAGTACATAGGTACCAAGGCTATACTATGTAACTAGGTACCCACACCTATACCGTAGAGCCATCCAGGTAGGTACATATACTCTCTATTCAATGCCACTTAGTCATATAACATATACCTTGCATTACCTCAACGTAATTTCATTTTACATGTTCATATATGGAGTGAATTTTGAATTTATGTACATTTGAAATTTTTGGGATATTTTTAATACTGTGTTCGACATACCTCGTAGTATTCAATATAACATAAACCTTGTTTTCTATGGCGAAAGTTTTCATTGAAGAGAGGATTTTCATTGAAGGATCTAAAATTTTTGTAAAAAGCTTACATTATTATTTAATGTTGGGTGATAGTCGCCAAAAACTTATTTTTGAGTATTCTATTGGTATAAAACAAAAGACCCATTTTATCCATAAATTATGAAATTCTACTCGAAAATTTGATTCGAGTTATGATTTTCGCAACCTATTTATGTTTTCGAATCCAAAGTTTCTAATCTAGACTAGCTTATGTAAGCAATATGGTATACAAAACAAATTACGCATTATTACGCAAAATTATAAACCGCTTCAAAGTTTAGGCATGTTCTGATGACTATAACGTTTTCGGACAGGTATAGTATATTTTATAATATAGGTTATAGTTTTCAGATCTCTAATATAGCTTATAGTTTTAATAGAAATATATGCATGATCAAAATTTTTGAAATAAATTATTTGTCAATAAAATTAAAATATAAAAAAATTAACGTTTTGAACGGTCAAAATTAAAATATAAAATTTTTAAAACTCTTTATATAAATTTTTTAAAGCAACGGGCAACGTATAATACTTCAGCTAATACTAGATAAGAAAGAAAAATTTAATTTTGATTTGAAGTCAAAAAAAAAAAAAACGCTAGGTCGATAGACCTACACAAACTGATTTTGAGCGGAAGAAAATTAGATTAAATACTAAGACGAAAATTATTTAGCAAATTTTTAATATATCATTAGTCTTAAAAAAATTGTAAACAAATTTGTTGAACACCCAGTGTCGTGATTTGATGAACAAAATGGCACCAACAATTGTTATTAAATAAACATTATACGGTCAAATTAACAAATTGCAGAATAATTAAATTTGACATATAATAGTTACATTATGGTTAATTGCTAAGCATTTAAATCGATAATTAGCGATTGTTGATAAAATAATTATATGTAGTTTATCAACCGTAATATAACATCTCTTGTTTAGAAATAATGTGAGAATTACCAAATCTGTAAATATTAATTGAATCGTTTTGTTAATATTTTAATGGTTTAAGGTTGTGTAATATTAAATAATTGATTTTATTATATTTAAATAACGACTATGAATTTAATTATTGGGATGAGGCAGCTAAAGCATTCTAGAGATGAACCACAGACGTTTTATAAAAGACTTTGCCAAAGATATTCGATACCATTGTTGTAAATACAAAGGAGTACAAATAAGTTTCCGCCGTTTTAAGAAAGATGCTGCACAAGGTTTAGGTTGTAATTGTCAGATGAAAGACGGCAAATGACCAAATAAGTTTGGTCATTTAGTAACAACATAACCTTAAAGTATTATTGACTTCGTATCAGCATCATGTAATTTTTTTCGTCCGAATTTGTTGCAAATAAGCATCATTTGCTGGAACTTTTAATTTACTTCTTCAATTTAAAAAAATCTGCAGCTGAGGCGCATCGAGTAAGATAACTTGTCATGAGTGGTATCAAAAGTTTAAAGACGGTGACTTTGGCGTAGAAGACTGAAAAACACTAATCGCAGTGGAAGGCTGAAAACGTACGAAGACACGGAATTTGAAGCATTATTGAAGATTCATCTCAAACGCAAAAAGAACTTGCACTTACATTAGAAGTGACTCAACATGCAGTTTCACATCGTTTAAAATCCTTAGCGATGATTCAAAAACAAGGTAAGAGGGTTCCATACCAACTGAACCCGAGAGATGTTGATTATGCATGAGTGAAATGCTTGCTAAGCATAAAAAAGGGGTTTTTACGTCGTATCGTCACTGGCGGAAAAAAGTCGATACAGTGTGATAATCCAAAAAAGAGAAAATCATGGGAACTACCTGGCCACGTTTCAACATCAACAGCAAAACAGAATATTCACGGAAACAAACTCATGCTGTTTGTATTTGGTGGGTTCAGTTGGGTATCGTGTGTTACGAGCTGCTTAATCCGAGCGAAACCATTACTGGAGTCCTCTACCGAACACAATTGATGAGATTGAGCCTGGCTTTGAAGGAAAAATGCGCTCATTACTACTCCAGATACGACAAAATTATTCTCCTACATGACAATGCTCGTCCGCATGTTGCGGTTCTGGTCAAAAACTATTTGAAAACACTTGATTGGGAAGTGTTACTCCACCCGTCGTATTCACCAGATATTGCGCCGTCCGGCAATCATTTATGCCGATCGATGGCACATGGTCTGGTGGAACTTTTGTGTGTAGACTAGGAATTGGTAGGATGTGCAGCTGCAGCCGACTCTGATAGGAACTATGTCGATATTCACCTAGAGTTCGTGAAGGAAACTTCAGAAAACCGTCACACGCATAGCCGGTTAGTTCCTTCTTGTCCATACGCCAACACTTTAGTCAGCTAATAGCCCCGGTTTTTTTAATAATTGACAAAATGTCGGGACTCGAACCCATAACCTCCCAGTTCCAAGTAGGCATAACGTCTCAGACATGGCGACTTAGACCGCTCGGCTACTTGGACGGTTTTTAGAGTCTTTAGTCTCCATATAAAAACTGTACGATCAACTATGATTCCATGCATAATTCAATTCATAAGACTCAATTGTATGATTTGACTCAGTATTGTATATTATGGAGCTTTATGATTTAGGAAAGGTCGAAGTGCAATACTTTTTAGACCCCAACACAAATCAATCAATCAATTAATGATTTAGGAACGCAACGTTAGTTTTATTGCAAATCTGTTTAATCTGACACAAGTATATCTGATCATGAAGTACTTAAGTCTATGAATACATCGAACATTTATGGTAAATTTGTTAGAACATGTATCTGTCGAATACAATGTATTGTAATGTATATCAGCTTACGTAAAACAACTTATCGACCGACCATCTTTGTTCTCATACTTTGATTTTGTATAGTAAAGTACATGTAAAAGCTTCATCGTGTAGTAACGAGCTATGAGCTAATGGATATAGTATAACCATTGATAGTAATATGATAATATTAAGATATTATAACATTTTCTGTCTGTATCTACATGTATTTGTAGTTTTAGAACACATTTTAATTTGTAAGCATAGTTTAAATTGTGACTAATCATGTGCAGAATATTTTGTATAGTGATATTTAATGATTAGTACTTATTACAATGCTACTTTTATGACATAATCCAAGGTGTTTTTTCAAACCGACTTTAGAAAAGCAAAGTTCTCAATTGGAATGTCTATTATGCTTGTATTGCATATGAAGGCGACTCGTTCAAATGAGCGACTCACTTGACTGAGCCGAGCGAAGTCGTTCATCAATTAAAAAACTATCGGATAGGCGCTCAGTAGGTCAGAACATATTATAAACTTGTTGTAGTTCACGTTCTGTAGTCGTTCGTTATATTAACTACGTTCTAAACGTAGTTAATATAACGAACATTTGAACTTTTTTGGCCATGTCGTTCCCTTAATGTCGATCGCAGAAAATAATTTTGATAAAGATGATCATAAAAATGTTCTAATTAGTCGATTCCGCATATCCGATCGTCCACTAGTCAACACGATAACTCAAAAACGAACAGAGATAACGAGCTGAAACTTTGTGTATGTTCTAGAGCTTATAAGTAACTCCAAGTTCGTCAGAGCGTTATAGCGGACCATGTATCGCCTCGCCAGGAGAAAAAATCCTTCTTTTAAACAGAACAATAACTTAAAAAATAACTTAAACTTAAAAAATATTCCTTTATGAAAATTAAACAACTATTGCTTGAAACTTTTTTCATAAACTCGGTATATACCGGGTATTTAAGCAATTGACTCAGTTAGTCATTGATTGAACTAGTTTTTATTGACATTGTTTCCAATTAAATCGATACAACGATTATAAATCTATATAATCGTTTAATTATTTTATAAATAATAATTAGCGCGTTTCAACAACTTAAAGATTTTAAATTGAGTTTTTCATTGAAAAATAATCCTTATGTAATTGTCAGGTGCCCCGAAATAAAAATAAATGGTGCGTAAACATTCAAAAATTTAATAACAATAACAAGTTGTTAAAAATATAAATATTTACAGGTAAAATTTAAAAAGAGGTCCAAAATAATGCAGATATATAGAATTATATCTATTTCTAGAGATTTTAAAATATTCATTCTCTATCCTTCTTGAGGTAAAAATGGAAAAAGTCAAATTTTTGTAAATTATAATTGTTATCACATATGGAGGTGTAGTTTTAAGTAACCCGGTGTTTGAATCAAGAACACAAGATGGCATAAATTGTTGCACACCAGAGTAAATACGGCGGGTAACGTTTTTGATGATGGGTTACCAGATAATTGATATCAAATTTTTTTATAGTTTCAGTGACGTTACGCGGTAGATATCATGAAACCGTTTAAATAAGTGCACTGACTAAGGTGTGTCTTGACAATCTGCATTAATTATATCGAGGATTCTCATCAATTATCATTATTAAGGTGAGTCTTAAAATATCTTTTACAGTCAACACTGGTGAGAAGTATTCGATAAACAACTGTTATGTTATCCATATATTGTAAATTTTGAACTGGTATCTGACGTTAGCCAAGCACACTAAATGGACATTCTAGTGAGGGGTATGACATCTATACATTTATATATACATTTTTAATAAATTTTATCAATTATCGACCCCTCTGAATGCATCCGTGGTTATTGAGAACCTAATTATTTGTTCTGGAAGAATCTATAAAAAATATGTTTCCATAAATATTATCTATTAGTTTAAACAAGCATTCTTCAAGAAGGATCCACGGTCCCTATATAAGCATTCGCCAGTTCAAAATCAGTTTAATATTGATATTGGATCAATTAAGATAAGAGTAAAAAATAAACATTCGTTCAAGTAATGCCAGTTATAAATTTACAGTTGTACATTGTTGTATTGTATTATAAAGAGAAATATAGAGAAATATTAATTGTGGAAATTTAAATTTTAAATTAAATTAATGTTTTTTTTCAAATCAAATAAAAATCAGGTTTGAACAAAATCATACAGTTTTAGTTTTTTATTTAATTATTTTCAAACTTCGTGTTATTTTATTTGACATAAATTTTGTAAACTATTACTAATATTTTGTCTTTTTGTGTGTGTCGAGTATCGGAATCTGTTATAGGTTCACAGGGCTCATTTTAAACCTAACGAGAGCCAAGATACCGTGACAGTAATAAATAATTTATAATTGGCGATGAAAGGCGCATTAACATAGTTTTTAAATAAAATATGAAATTATGTGATAACGATGATAATGATGATTACATAACACTATAAATATTAACATCACATTGTACAAATTACAGTTATAAGTGACATAAATTATAATTTCGTGATAGTATGAAACAAACCTACCTCCATCAAAATTTAATCTTTATTAAATATATCAACTACAATATGCATATAATACAGAGAAATGGTTAAACTAAATAATCATGTTAAAGATCGATTATAATATATTTGTGTGTATGCAATTATGCTGAAAGTTACTACGCATGCGTTGCTCTAACAAAGATCTTTCGAATTGCATTTGTATAGAATTTCCCAATGTAAATAAATAATATATGCTGATTTTTAAAGAGATTTTTTTTAAATATATTAAAAAATTCGTAACGTCTGAGGCTGCATCAACTTAGCGAATTTGTTTAAAGAAATACATCACTTACCTTTTGGAAATAGGCCTAAATTATTTTTACCTTATTTATGTTCATGACGATTTGTGGCCGCTGAAGTGGCCACAGGCACATCTCTAAGAAAAAACCGAAATATTGTATGTATGTGTGTGTGTTTATTTGTTCGAATTGTTTGGAGAGAAACTAATTTGTCTTACGTAATCTAAATGGAATTTGACTAACATTGTATTGTTGGCGCTTAAATATACACAAATAAATATATATGAAATCTATACGAGTTCAAAATTCCAAACCATTCTTAAACTATGACCGTTTTCTGACTGCATACATCTCCAGAAGAAATGCAGGGAAAATTTCTCTCTCGAATATGATAAGAGGTTGAAAAAAAATTTAAAGACAAAAAATTTTCGTTTTCTAAAAATAAACAATTTTTGTTCGAAAATTTCTTTCATTGTTAGTATTACATAAGCGTAAAGCGCTTCACGTTGAAACGCATATCGCATACAGCTAATATTATATATATATATATATATATATATATATATATGTATATATATATACATATATATGTAGTATATATATACATATATATATATATATATATATATATATATATATATATATATATATATATATATATATATTTATTATAAATATTCCGGGTATAAAATATACATAATTTTTCGCCGTTTTTTGCAAATTCGAGAAAACCAAAATTCATAGAAGCAATTGAGCTATCTCACTGAAAGTAATGGTAGCTAAGGTAATGCAAGACTAGTGCTATGAAACCAATCTATTGTATATAGAGATTTACAGTAAGAAAATATTTTCTAGGTGTATAGGTAGAAACGATTACAATATAATTACGATAAAAATAAAATTAGAACATAAAAAAAATAAAAACTGGGAAAAAAAAAACTGTAAAAAATAAAATGTATATATGAAAATAATTTTGGTTGTAAAAATATTCTTGCGGATGGAAATAAAATTTTCTGGTTATATGTTACACAAAATATCATACGATGTGAGAAAACAAACAGAAAGAAAAATGATTATCACAACCACACACACACACACTCACATTCACATATACATTAACTCACACACATATAGTTATAGTGTAAAGGAAAAAAAAACACACCAGGAAAATGTTAGAAAAAAAATTTCACTTAAAATTCATTAAATTTGTTAAGATGAGAATTGTTTAAGTTATAAAGAAGTATAAGACGTTACGATGTACGCTGCTAGTATATCCTATATGTAAGAAGTGAGATATTTATGTAGTGGTGAAGCAAGCAATGTTCTAAAAGATGTATTTCGTCTAGTGTGCGGAATGATTTATGATGATTGGTACAAAAATTTAGAGTTAAAATTAAAGAAAAATTAAAAAAAACATGCTTCTATTTCAATATGAGACACGCACCAAATTAGCAACGAGTAACATATCTTTGATTGGAGATAGTTACGATTAGTAAATTGATATTGATGATGACTACTATGTAGTCGAAACGCGTATTTATAAAATAAAAATAATTGTTCTAGGAATTGGGAAAAAATTTGAAAATTAATTTCAAAAAACCTAGAGTTCTCTTTGATAATCTTAATAATCATTATTTAAAAAAGTGTTTCCTTATGTACGCGCGTTGGAAGATATTTTTTCTTGACATGATGAACTTCGTTAAACAATCAATCTAAATGACACATATTTGGATATAACAACATTTATATTATATTAACTAATAATGTCACCAGACTTAATTAAGTATGTAAAATATACTACCATTGTTTGGCAACAAAGTCCATGTGTAACTAACTCCATAACGGTGAACGAAAAATATAACATTAGAAACATTTAAATACGAATTGATAACTTTTCCGAACTTCTGTTGTTAAGAGTCCGTAAAAAATTTAACCTTATCTATTGAAATAGAAAAATATTTTGTAAACTATTATAAATCAACATGTAAAGTAATATGATCGCCGTTCTTTTAACCGTACTATTTTCATTACCTAGGTAATAGTAAATCTGTATATATATATATATATATTATAGTCTGTTTGACGTCATACCCATAAAGTTAACATTTTTTACATTTTTCTTAAATATATTAATTTATTGTTATTTATGCCACCTCTTGTGTCTAAAAGATATTTCATTTTAAATGAATACCTCTTCTGCTAGGTACTAGCTTCCATCATTCTCCACATTCTATGAGAAATTCGATGGTTTTATAACGTACACAATCGTGGTAGGTACAGAATTACATTCTGGATAATATTCATTCTACTTACTTCTACTACATTTTTATTTTTCTTACATCTGTGTACATCGTATAAATTAATATGCTTAAGAAAAAAACATACAAATAAAAAGTATATCAAAATCTTATTAGTTAGAGATAGAGTACTGTGTTAATGTTTGGTTTCACTGATGTTTGAAAGGTATATGTAATTACTTATATATGTAATTACTTGTTCGTATGGTCCAAATTCAGTCACAACATTTATATTGTTGATTAAAAACGCATTCTTCAAAACATTCTTCCGAGTTTGATAAATTCGAAATAGGGACAGCAGAACGCGATCGCGTAATTGCTGTTTTTAAAAATAATTATTTTGAATCATCGTCCGCCAAAAAATTATATATTAATAATGAAGCATTGGTAGGACAACCTGTATTGAAACATCGTTCCGTCTTACTTCAAAATATACCTTGCTTAAAATTAAATTATTTTGTTGATTTTTTCGATGGTTGCCCTTTAACACTGTTTATTAGAAAAGTAAAACATTAGTTAGAGTATGGCTAGACACTGGAGATAGTGAGATGGAGCCTCTGCTGAATTGCATTCCTGAAAATGTTAAGTTAACGTTTTGTAATGATCTAGTAGACAAAATACTCCTTCAATAAGTTGAATAAAAATCGTTTCCATAACCGCTGCCATTTAAAATAAATCCTTTTTTTACTGTGTGTTTAATTTTTTGAAAAATGTTCTATTCCAAAGTTCGGTGCTATGGTTGGTTGTTTTTATATTTTTGAGATAGTGTATACTGTATATAGATATTGGGAGGTTATGAATTACGATCACTATTTAAGATGTTGAATGCCTAAGCAATGAAAATAGCTTTTTTCAAATTGATTTTTGTAAACTAGCGTCTATTTATTTCCATTGTTAGTATGGTTGCCTTTCGGTTATATTATACTAACGGAAGCGACTAGCGTTTACTTACTTTGACATTTAAGTAATATGTCTGAACATTGATAACATTTTTTGACATCAAATGCTTGATATGAAAAATCATACACATCTAGGGATGGGGATCGAACCCACGACCTCTGGCATTCTAGACCAATGCTCTACCAACTGAGCTACCTTAGATGTTATGGTAGTACTATGCATATGATCTTTCACTATCATTTCTGATGCCATTGTATTATTAATTTTGTTTATTTACTATTAACATATTTTCAAATTGATTTTTGTAAACTAGCGTCTATTTATTTCCATTGTTAGTATGGTTGCCTTTCGGTTATATTATACTAACGGAAGCGACTAGCGTTTACTTACTTTGACATTTAAGTAATATGTCTGAACATTGATAACATTTTTTGACATCAAATGCTTGATATGAAAAATCATACACATCTAGGGATGGGGATGGTAGAGCATTGGTCTAGAATGCCAGAGGTCGTGGGTTCGATCCCCATCCCTAAATGTGTATGATTTTTCATATCAAGCATTTGATGTCAAAAAATGTAATGAAAATAGCTATTGCCATTAAAGTCACTGATTTTCCTTATCGAGAATTAGTGATCGGCTTAGTGATCCAATGTATCTCAATGCAATAATGTTAAATATTGATTTATTTGAAAATGATGATTTTTAAATATCAATAATATTATTAAGAATAAAACATTACAATAATATCATATACATTTTTATAGATATATTTTTTCATACACTTTTATAGATATCTTCTTAACACAGCCCCACACGTGTCGCATGACGTTTTGTATGTTCTTTTCTTGTTCTGCAGATAAAAAGGAAACAATTTAAAAAAAGTAGGGGGATACGAGCAAATCATGTAGGAGAGTTGTTTTTTACAAATTTGAAATATTTTCGAAAAAACCTGACCTTGCTAGCTTACCATATTCATAATGGCCACATTTTATTTCACCATTAAGTTACACAAAATTTGTGTTTTGAGTTATATTTGTCATTATTGTTAATAATAATTCTCTCTATATACGTCTGAATTATTTTAATGTTTTTGTCATTCAATATGAATTTTAATTTCTAATAAACAATTTTTTTAAAGATTTTTCATTTATTTCAACAAAACCACATACCAAATATACTAAATAAAACATGAGTAGGTAGATGAGTTGTAACAGCAAAATTGTAAACAAAATTTTAGGCGAGGAAAATATATTCGACATTATAAGAATATTTTGTTTATATTGAGAAATATTTTTGTATTTAAAGTTTTCTATTTCATTCATATTTTTTATACAAAAAATAATACTGAATAGAACCGGTCTTGTTTAATACATGCGGGCGTAGGTATACTTCAATGTATTATGATACAGTGTTTACAGCTTTCTAGGTTAAATTTTTTGTTACAACATGTTAGTGGCGCCACTTTTATTTATGATTCATAAGCAAAATTTTGTATGCTCTCTATATCACTGACGTCTGTATAACTGGAAAAATTATCCCACGTTACGCCGTTAACCAGAATTGAGCGCTCTTCAACTAGCCAAGGTACTAATTTTTAACATACTTATTACATATACCTGCGCGGCATGTATATGTAATAAGTATGTGTGTTAAAATATGTGGGGTTGTCACATGAATTTCCACTACATACATAAGTTTGTTAGTCACGTAAGCGCACTGTTGCAAAATTCAGCACCTCGGATAGTTGGGACGGTTAAACAGCGCTGCAATTGAGTCCATTATTTCACATTTAGACCCAAAAGCATACTCTATCCAGTTGTATAGGAGTTAGTGCTCTATATTCAACATTATGAATCCATGAATGTATATGCAAAGCAAAAATAGCGAGCAGCGAATCCCACAAAGTAGATAACAACGTCACTTATTAGTTATGTATAAATACCTAGTTTAGACGAGTTTTTAGAAAGCTGTATAAATAAAATAAATAAATAAATGATCCTGAGAAAAAAGGGATATCCAAGTCACATACTCACATCCTGTGACAAAAAAAATATTTAAGGAAACTTTTATACATTTTGAAATTCTGTTTACCACTTGTTCTAAAACACAGTGTTTTTTATAAAAAAAAAACTGTAAAACCCATAATAAAAGTTTTCTTCAAGCTAATATTAGTAATTAGCATTTTTGAATGAGAGAAACCAATGTATAAAAGAAACACTGATTCTACTGAAATATATCGTTCATTAAAACAAAAAAGGTTTTCTCAACTTAAAATAGTTTTTAAAGGCTTTGGATCTTTTCATTTGCACAGACATTTTTTATATGCCATAGTTATTAAATTTTTTGTAGTATTGAGATAAGGAAAATGCTATTGTAATTAAATTATCTGCAACATAATTTTTGTTTTTTCTGTGATATTGTTACTATTTTGCACAAGAATATTTCGAATGATATAGATGACGTTTCAAAACGTCAAAACCTGGCTTAACTCTGATCCGACGTATCACCTAAATCATTCTGTAAATATTGTACATTAAAATATTTTGTTAGTTTGCGTCTACCGTGTTTATAAAAGATATGCTTTTTAACAAAAACGCGAGCATTTTTCATTCACTGATTTCTATGCATCCAAAATAAACATAAATTTGTATACACATTAAATAGTACCGTTACTTTTGAATACAAAATCAACTACTGAATGCATGTATTAAACTAAAAATGGCTATGGAATAACACGGGTATTCATATTAGTTAAGGAACATCAATTTTTGGGAACTTAGTTGAAAAGCTAAACTAATAATAATTTATGATCTAAGACAAAAGATGAAAATATAATAAATATTATTATTTCCAATTTTATTCATAACCTTTACGGAAAATGGATTGCAACTGAATTCTCTGAATTTGAAATATATGTTGTAGTTTAAGAGCTCGTGATCCAAAATTAAGTCGTGAGTGAAAATCGGCTATATGAGCTATTTCTGTAAAGGTTCTCTGTTAAATATAAGACTGCTAGATGGTTTCTTTATACAACTCTGGTATACAGTTTTTGGTGGAGTCAAATTGAATGGTGATGTTTTGATAAATCATCAACGCGACAGTTTTCGAATAAAGTGATTTATATATGGGAAACACTAAATTGTTGTTGTTTTGTATGAAGGATTATTAAAAGAAGAAAAATTTCCACAATTAGATAGGGCTTAATTTTTGGTTTAAGTTTAAAAATGATAGTGCAAAATGTATGAATGCAAAATTCGGTCCGGAAAAAAACACCTGTGTTCTAAAAACTTTATGAACGTATTTTTTTTACCTTAACATTTTTTACCTTAAATCCACTTTGTTAACTGGATTTTCGTTTTAAATTTAACTTCACTTGCATACTGTTATTTGAATTTATTTCAATTAAAGCTGAACCAAATATCGAGGTTCTTCCAAGGAGATTTCAAGGCCTCTTCAATTATAGCTTATAGTCAAAATTATGTCCAACGTCAACCAGAACGTTGGTATCCTTTGAGTGAAAGACCACCTTATTAAATCCAATTATAGAGGGGGGGAGGTATGCAGGCAACACCATAAGCAGGAGCTTTCTTTTATTTACGAAAATAAAAAAGTAAACCATATCGAAAATGATAGATTTTGTATTCTATGTAAGGTTTAACTAAACTAGCTAAACCAACAGCCGAACTTATGGTCTAAGAGCTGGCTACATAAAAGTGATCTGAGCGAATCTAGTCGTTATTTTTTGTCATAAGTTTCCAATGATCTCGTCAAAGATCTTGCAATTTGCAGAAGTTGCATTGGAGGCAGGGAGTTTGGGTGGGGGTTTATCGTGTAGAGTTTAAACAAAAAAAAACATGATCCTATATAGTTCTGAGAATTGGTGTAGTATTACATTTTGAAAAAAAAAAATTCAAAGAAAATGTTCCCAGAAGTGTAGGTTAAGGCCTAACCGCTACCAGAAACAATAAAGCAATTAACTATGAGTTGAAAATGAACTAATAAGATATAGTTCTGCAAATTTGTTTACTGCAAGTTTACGAAACAATTTGACTTTTCATAAATTTGTAGAAGTTAAAACTGAGGTGAAATGACCAAAAAAAATGTATTTTCCCAAAAAATTAAACAAAAAAAAAAAAAAAAAACGATCGAAAATAGTTCTGAATATTGGTGTAATATTACATTTTGAAAATAGAAATTAAACGAAAATGTTCCCCGAAGTGTAGGTTGAGAATTAACCGCTCCCAGAAACGGTAAAGCAGTTGACTATGAGCTGAAATTGATCTCATAAGATATAGTTCTGTAAATTTGTTTACTGTAATTTTACGATACAATTAGACTTTTCAGAAATTTGCAGTAAAGTTTAAAATATAAACAAGAGCTCGGGGCGCTCATAAAAACGTGGGGCGAAAATTAAGAACCTAAGTGCTCCAAACTTTTATTTATAGTGACACATTGTTCACTCGGGATGAGGGGGGGGTTATATTTTCTACTTTTTAGTTCATTAAATAAGGGCTTGTTTTTAAATTTTATAGTTATAGTTTTTTCTAATTAGATCGTATTTTTGACAATTGTTAGTATTTTATTAATAAGATTTCCTTTATCTTTAAATAAGTGTAAATGAGTTAACTGTTTATCAATATCTCACTCGTGAAAGTAAAAAATAGTCAGATAAAAACGATATATATGTATATGTAAATATATATATTAATAGTCAACAACAAAAAGGCATATTATACTACATTGGTCGGTACTATGTATCCTTTTGAATATTGTCGAAGTAGTTAGTTGTCTGTGTATAAGAGGATGTATGAAAAGTCAAACTCAATAAAGGAAGTGGGTAGTATATGTTTGTATGCATGTAGGTTTTGGTAAATATCTTCACAATTGTAAAGAGAAGATACGAGAACGATAACTATTCAAAACCAAGCCAACAAATAACCGATTCGTACAAGATGACTCTTCGAAAATAGGAACTATCTGTTAAATAAGAATATTTTACGGAAATTTTTCATTTATTATTACATTGTATCAACAATGGACTCTTTATATCCAAAACTTTGTTAATTTGCATAACTTAAATATGAATAACGTTACGCGTAAATGTGACTCTTAAACTTGACAATAGGAATTTCCGTTACAATCTTATATAAAATATTTAGAATGACAGTACGAAGAAAGTATTTACACTCTGTGGCTGAAGACTCTGATATGTAGGTAATATTATTCAAATAATAAAACTCGTACCTACTAGAATAATTGAAATAAAAACTTTATTTCGGGTATTCTGGTATTATTATTTGAATAAATAAGTAATTTAGTTTCTAGAAAAAAGGGAAAATGTATTTTTTACTAAAGCTGGTTGAATTTTTATAGAACAGGAATTATAGTGTTGTGTAGAGTGTTTAAAAGTAGTAACTGTATGCACCGTTGCTATTTTTTAAACTATAAACTATTTACTAAATTTTCGAAATTATTTAGTTTTAACCGATTACTGAAATACGTAAAATAATATAATTCTGGTTGTGTGACATCTTGTATGACACCTAGTAAAAGTTAGCTGGCGAGATAGATAATAGGTAGATAGTCAGTTAGCTGTCTGAATATTTGAAATTCAAATATTACCCTCGTTTGCTGATGTATTTCACACCCTATCGTCAAATAATAGAAAATGATCTACAATACTTGAAATTGATGAAATAAAATAAAGATGTTGCATGTAGATTTTCTTTCACGATAAATTATTATTTAATCATAACAGAAAATATAATGTAATTAATTTGTTTCTGTCGATTTCAGAATAAACATAATTTGTAAAAGCAACATCGATGGCATTAATTTGTTCACATTACAATTTCGTTATAAGTTGACTTCATTTGCTCTGAAGAATGTCACAATGTTCACTTGCGCGAATTAAATTCACTAAAATGGGCCTATTTCGATCAAGAGTTTTTGACGAATTTCCTCCAAAGGAAATCAGCTATTGTTTTTGTAGCAATGTTGGAATTTGGTAAAAATTTCTTCAAATGTTCATCGATCCTACCTACTAGATGACTATCGTTCAAATTTTTATATATGTGTATATATTATATATATATATATATATATATATATATATATATATATATATATATATATATATATATAAGCCTATATATATGTACTTATAAGTTTATGTGTCTGTGGAATCCGTAGTGATCACAGTTTTTTTCTGATTTTAATGAAATTTGGTATTTGAGACGCTTTTGGTATTCAAAAGATCAAGTTTGTTTATGGGTAAAATCGGAAGAGGGGGAAGGGGGGTTTAAAGGGAGGGGGAAACACAAAATTTGACATATCTCACATAATATTTCAAAAATTCGAAAAATTTATCAGGATTTAAGTTGTAAGTACTTAGTTTTACTGTTATTTTGTTTCTTATCATTGTTCTGTTACACTAATATTAACATAAATATTTACAATTAAAGATTGAAAGTTAAAATTCTAAATATCTCTGTACACACTAGAGTTTGGAAAAAATGATAAGGTAACGAATTATAGCTAACTTGATTTTCTACTAGCAAACTTTACTCGTTATACATTTTTCGATTGTTCCAATATTAAGAGAGATATTTTATATTTTGCATTTTCTTCTCTCTTTATGCCCCCCTTTCCCCTTGGCGTATGCCATTTATTAATAAATTTGGCCTTAAATTACAAAAATGATATCAGATACGACATTTCATTTTGATCAGACTTAAATTATGACTGGAGAGTGATTTATGTATTCTACTCTGGAAATTCGCTAAGTTGACGCAGCTCATGCGTAACGTCTTTTGTTTGATACATATATTATGGCATTTCAATGAACAAACCCACTTGGGTTGAGGAATATTCACTTACCTACTAAAATGTAAAACCTAAATCGCTTATGGCAATACAATATTTATATTTATGTATTTAAATGGCAGAAACGATAACCTGAGTCTTATGTCTAAACATTTATCAGACTGTAATAAGATTGAATTATTAAGATTGTAATAAATATACGAACAAGCATATTTTTATCTCAGACGAATAGCTAGGTATATTATATTTTTTCCTATTTTATGCCAACAAACCCTTAGTAAAAATGCACGTTGTCTTTACTAAAACATTTCGTAGAAATGTTGAAGTGAAAACGTTTTCTAGCCCGTTACACTGGCGGTCGATTAATATTATTGTGTGATAAAATACTATAATATTTCAATCGCTAATGACTTCGAGACGGCTAACGTGCTTACAATGGTTAAGTCCACAACAGACAGGGAATGTCATTACGTATCTGCCGCGCTGTATTTGTTTTGTCTGTGACGTCATAGTATCAAGTATCAATGTAGCGTTTGATGTCAAAGAGTGTTTCCAATGTACCGACATATCACTTAAATGTTAAATTAAGTAAACGCTAGTCACTTCCGTTGGCATAATATAACCGAAAGACAACTATACTTACAATGGGTAGATTGACGCGTTTGCAAAACAATTAAAAAATATTTAAATAGCAAATATCCTTAAATTAATAATACAACGACATTAAGAAAGTGAAACATCATATTCATTCCACCACCATAGCATCTTGTAGCTCAGAGGCAGAAAGTTGTTCTAGAATAACAGAGGTCGTGAGTTCGATTACCATCCTAGATGTGTGTGATTTTTCATATGAAGCAATGGTGGCAAAGAATGTTGTGGTGTCTTTCTTTTTGAGCCTAAGATTAATAAAATGTAATAGATCATCCTTTACAAATAGTGTAAAGAATATGATGTTGATACTCTATGGTAGATGTCACTTTTTGCCCATTAAACTGTTCGTTCTACTATTATTTTGTACATGGTGACGTGTATTCCTATATACCAACCTATCAGTTTTTGTGCAGTAGTACTTTATATCTATGTATTATGTATCCAGCATCCACAACTGCACACATACACACACACACACGGTATTGAACAACGAACAATATGATTTGATTTTCATATTTTCAAACTTTTTTATCATACATATAAATATATTTTATATATAAAATGTCATTAATTATTTTCTAACAATGAAATACTCGTAACAAAAAACCATATATATATATATATATATATATATATATATATATATACTTATTTATATATATATATATATATATATATATATATATATATAGTAGCGTAGCGAAGGGGGCAGGGGGTCATGGCCCCGGGCGGCACATGAAAACGGGGCGGCAAGAGCCACAATTTTTTTAAATATAAAATTAGTAATTATTTTTTCAACATGGCGACGCAGGGTCGAGTGCGGCTCCTATCAAACTAAAAATACGCGAAAGTCTTTTCTATGTTAACGCATCTGTGGGAAGTTCTTCTTGCAGCCACAGGAAAAAAAATTTAAGAGGGTTCAGGACACTTGTTGGAGCGCTAGAGGTGATACTGTAAATTTCATTACAGATCATCACAAAGAAACTTTAACTGCAATAGAAAATCTGACGGAAATGGACGAAAGCTTGAACACACAGGCGGAAGCAGGAAGTTTATTTGTCGCGATAGAATCATTTTCGTTTTTATGTTACTTAGGCCTCTTGCAACCGATGCTGTGTGAAGTCAATGATGCTGAAAACTATTTTCAAACTGAGGGACTAAACATTCATCAGTGTGCTCAAAAAATAAGTGGTTTACAGACCGTATTGGAAGAAAAACGAGAGGAATCTGTAGACGAGGCTTTAAAATACGCTAAAAGTTTATGTGAAGAACTTGGAATTTCTTTTGAACGTCCAAGACGAATTAGTAGGAGGTATATACATGCCGACGGAAGTAGAGATGTTGGATTATCGTATGAAGACGACTTCAAGAGACAGAGTAACTGCTGAAATTCAAGAACGATTCCAACAATTGGAGAATCTGGCGCCAAAATGCGCTTTTTTAAGACCTGGAGTGATATTGGTCGTCGAAGAACTTAACCTAGATCAAGCTCCTCAAGACATAAATAGAGAAGAGTTTAAACTTGAGCGCGTAGACTATAAAAAATATATTATTCAGTCCTGAAGATGGCTTACCAAACATTGTCATAATGTTGAGAATATTCTTAACAGCTGCCATTAGTAATGCCAGTTGCGAGAGAAGCTTCTCTAAACTAAAGTTAATTAAAAATTATCTAAGATCGACTATGTCCACGTTGAGACTATCAAATTTAGCTATATCGACAATCAAACACGACGTACATTTTGACATTCACAATTGCATAAAATATTTTGCTTTGAGAAAAACACGAAAAGTACATATTTAAATAATTGAAGAATTTAAAGGTGTTGGACGTTTTACCAATTTTCTTGACTAATGATGAAAATAGAGGCCGGAGTATTTCCGATCGGCCCCGGGCGGCGTACACACACGCTACGCCACTGTATATACATATCTATCTATTTTATATTTATAGTCTACTTTATTCGATTATTATTCATTCATTTGTTGTTTTTTTTTCAACATTACAACTTATTTCATTTCATGTATTGTTCAAGTTCAATAATACTTTTTTAATACCTCTATATTGATACTGACTTTACATAGCAACAATTACATAGCTCCTTTTCTTTGAAGTGCATGTTGTCCGTGATTGGGTATCGGATATGTGTTAATTGTTTTATATATACATATATCATATACAACCTGTAATCGAATTGCCATGTGTATACCAAATTTGCAACTGTGTTTTAAATGAGATAAAGAACAAAATGCGTTAATTTGTAACGTAAATTTGAAAATTTGTAAAGAGAAAAATTCGTAACGAAGGTGCTGCATCAACGAATTTCCTTAGAATACATAAATAACTCTCCAGCGGTCACAATTTTAGTCTGATCCAAATGAAATGTCGTATCTGATATGATTTTAGTATTTGCAAGGCCAATTATATTAATAAAAGGTATATTTCAAGGGGACAGGGGGGCATAAAGAAAGAAGAGAACACAAAATATAAAATATCTCTCTTAATATTAGAACAATCGAAAAATGCATAAGAAATAACGTTGTAGAAAATCATGTATGCTACAATTCATCACCTTATCATTTTTGCTTAAACTCTAATATGTACTGAGATATTAAGGAATTTAATTTTCAATCTTAAACCGTCAATATTTCTATTAATATTAGAGTAACAGACTAAATAATAGTTTAAAAAAACTAAAAAAACACGCTTTTAAAGCTAGCCGAAGTAAAAGTAGAAAATAATTGTTATCAACAAAATAATTAATTTGATTGTAAAAAAGCGTAGGGAAACGAAAGTCCATCATTGGTACAAAAACAATTGCTGTATTTCCTTTGGAGGAAATTCGCTAAAAAGAGACTAGCATACGTATAAACTATTTCTAAATATTAGAAACAGCAATAATATGTGTCTACATATCTCTTTTTCTCTCTACAACTTATTTATGCACTGTTACAAATTTCGTATCGTAATAACCAGCCTTGACAACCACTTTTGTGTAAAATTTATAACTTTATCAGACGCTTTACGATAATCACTTAATTGCACTCTTAATTTAGAGAGTTTTAACCTCGTCTTTCCTCAGAAGACCACAAAGGTCATTCCTTGCTTACGCGTGTGGTACCCCAAAAAATAAAAGCGCTGGAACAAAACAGCAAAAATCAAAGTTTTATTCCATCAAAGGATGTCTTTTCAGATTTTTTCGAAATCGAATACAACGATTTGATTAAATTATTTCTCCGTAATATTTTGAATGAGTACGAGAGGTACCAAATTCGTTTGTTATTTAAGAAACTGATATACATTTAGGGTGTCTCAAATTTTAATCCGGAAGGTTGAATAGGCAATCGTTAAATATCTCCAAAAATACGAAGAAAAGTTCATATGCACTTGGATGATTCCAAGGTTCGTTTTCGAAATACAGATTGTTAAAGTTAATTAAAAAAACTTTTCTTCAAATTGTTCACAAACTACTTGGATGATTTCAATTACACTTGCACGTTTTTAGTAATAAGAAAGTTGCTTAACTCGATTTAATTAGATTTAATTTAATTATTTCAGGGTCTTTGCTGGGGCATCCTAACTAGATATTTTTTTTTTTTAATTTCATAATATTTTTAGATAATATGAAACATAATAAACATATTAATAATAAACATATTAATAATAATTTAAAGTAATTAACCATACAATTTTTCTCTCTGTGGTTTTCCTAATAAAAGTACTTATTGGACAATATTATCATTTGAAGAAGTCTAATTACAAACCAATTCCAATAACACTTATTAATAGAAATACAAAAAACTTTTTCTTTTTCCCTGTGAAAAAATGAATATCTTACAGTCTGTACAGGTAGATAGGTTCGGTACTCGTATATACTTTTACCAATTCATATAACTAGAAACTATTACAGAAGAAAATCAAACAGAAATATAAATATATTGAAGGTGAACTTTTTGCCCATTGGGTTTTATTCGAAATACAAAATAGAAATAAAAGTAATTTAACTTTCTAAAACCAAAATCAGCTCAACACAAAATACCAAACACAAAATGATAGTCAGTTATTTCCCTCGTGTAAAACGATCTATAGATTGCACATAACATTTCTTTTATACATAAAACCAAACACAACATGCTTTTCTCGATTTGTTTTTCCAGAAAAGTTTTGTTATCAAATTAAGAGGCACCTTATCCACCGATATATACCTATAACATGTATGTATCTATTGTATCTTATCGGTAGACATGAAGCAATCGATTTATGATAACAATATAATTGAAAATTTCAAATAAAAAGTTTTCGGAATTTGTTGAACTTTTTATGAAAACTTATACAAAAATATATAACAAGGAAATCCATTTTTTTCTAGTTATTTAATATTTTCATCATACGCAGTAGGTCATGTTTAAAAACTAACTTGACAGTATCTCTTTATTTACCCCCGTTAAAACCTTCTTTTAATTTGTATAACAATGGAATCTACTTAATAAAACTCATAATACTGACTTACTGATGGGCAATACACAACCTAAACCGGCAAGCCTGAAATTTTGCACAGAAGTTTCTTATATAACATATATAATTACTAAGAAAGGATTTTTCAAAATTCATTCCCTAAGGGGGTTAAATAGGGGATACAAATTTGTATGGAATATTGCCATTTTTAACACACTTTTATTAACTTGGTCTGTATGTTCGTTTCTATGTATCTATGAATCTGTTTGTATGCAACGGAATCTTTAAAGTCAATTTTAACCTACTTCTAATTCTCGTATCGAAATAAAACCTTGCATGCATGTGTAGTTCGGATGCAATGCATTTTTATGGTAATCATGACCGGAATCGGCAAAAGAAAAGGGGGATTTAGAGGATGAGGGTGTAACGGTGTCGTTTCATCATTAAATTATTATTATAATTTTGTTCTTCATTTTTTATATGTTGCATTTCAACTATAACTTCCCTCTATTATCACGGTTGCTGTGAATGTTAACAACCTTGGCAATTTACATATAAAAATAATAACATTTCATAAATCAAATTAAAAAGATCAATTTTAATTAATAAAGATCATTTATATCTTTTATATATATATATTATTTATTTAAATAATAATAATTTAATATAACAAATATTCACTTTACAAGGGAAACACAAAATTTGGTATATTTCTCTTAACATTGAAAAATCGAAAAACACATAAGGAGAAAAGTTGTAGACAATTTTACTATACTTAATATTTACAAAGATATTGACGGTTTAAGATTGAAAATTTAAACAGATAACAGATAAAGCAGCTTTGGATCATATATTTCTTAAATTGGGTATATTAACCAAATTAATGTATACTATAAGCGACCCAAATCAAATATTTGGGTATTTTGCGAAGTAATTTTCGCATAATATTTTGAAGGTCATTTACCATGTTGTTTTCGCCTTCAACTACTAAAAAATTTCCACTTTATGAATTAATAGTAGATTTGGTTAATTGTTTACCCATACGAAGTCAGCTAGTATCCAATAAAACTATTTTATTTATTTATTTATTTTTTTGGAACAAAAAATTTTAATTTATAACATATTTTGTGATACATAACAAACGTTTTGTCAATATGTAGCAACAACAACAAAAAATCATACGTGATCTAACTATCATGCCATGTCATGCTATGTAAATATATAAAACCTGCTATAAATACATACTGTAAGTACACTTGGCCACAAAAGTTGATATCATTTTTTACACTTTTGTAGTTGATTTGTGTCTGATTTATTTTGTTTGCGAAAAAAAATTTCGAATAAATGTAGTTTCTATATTTATAATGAACAACTTTTATCCGAAGCATTTTTACGAAAGCTAAATGAGTAAGGCACAAATCAATTATAAAATTTAAAAAAATGACATCAACTTTTATGGTCCATAGTACCACTACAGTCTATGATTTGATTGGGTGTTTGTTTTTATGTATAATGTTATATACAAATATTGTTTATTTTATTTCTCCCGAAAACATTTTTTATTTGAAAACATGCCGATATTGATATTTAATAAAATTAGGATAAATTTGAACAGCTCAGATGATGAAAAGTAACTTCAAAGTTATTTGCTAGTCATAAACTTCATTGTCATCTAAGGTCTACAAGTCCAGTCAAGTGGCCGAGCGGTCTAAGGCGTTATGTCTACTTGGGGACAGGGAGGGTATGGGTTCGAATCCCGAAATCGGCAGTTTTTCAATTATTAAAAAAAAGAAAAAGGGGGTGATTAATTGACTAAACTGTCGGCGTATGGACAAGAACCAAGTAACCGGCTACGCTTGTGAAGGTTTTCTGCAATTTCCTTCACGAACTCCAGATGAATATCGGCATAGTTCCAATCAGAGTCGGCTGCAGCCGCACATCCTACCAATTCTTAGTCCACACACAAAAATTACTACCTCTCCACTCACATCCCCACATCCTAAGGCATCACAATGGCCCTCATGGTCGAAGTGTAGCCCGTCTAGAGCAGTCGCTACTATCTATCTATCTATCTAAGCTCTACAAATCTAGCAAGTTCTAACTTAATGATTAAGGCGATGACATTTATGGACAAGTTTATATTCCAATCAGAGTTTTCATTCCAATTGGATTAAAATTGTGACCGCTAGAGGGAAATTCCGTAAGTTGACGCAGCTCCTGCGTAACGAATTTTGTTAACTATCAAGATTTATGCATGAAAAAACTGATGCAACAAACGTGTTCAATTGATTACAAATTTACAACAAAGAAAATTAATGCAACTGTAAAAAACTTGAATCTTCCCATTTTTACACAAATAAGCGGCCAATGAATTTTGGATTTTCACAATAAATTGTGCCTATCAGATCATATTCGCCGGAAGGTTAACAATCGTATACTTCTAAAAAAACTTCGTAAAGAACAGTAGAAGACATTTAAATTTAAAATTTTTTTAATTTAATTTAATTTTTTAATTTCATTTATTTTTATTTTCTATAAGTTTACTTCAGACATTTATCGATTTTTCCAATACTGAGAGAGATTTCAATACCAAGTTTCCAAATCTCATCAAAAACACCCGCGAGCTAAAATAATTTATTCACAAAAAAAATAAATCAATATAAATACAAATTTAAATTGGAATAAAATTAACCATATAGTTTCCCCGACTTAGTGTCCTGTTGGACTTTATGAAAAACTAGTGTTAAACCACCCCCTAAACAAACTTGTGAGTTTAAAATTATGAATTACAATATAATTTATGAAATATTACAAATTACAAAAATATTTTATTGCACTAGCTGCACCTGGCATGCGTTGCTACGCCCCGAGAGAGATATTTCTAATTATTTATAAGACACGTACTAATGACGGGACTTGAGGTACAATCAGGTACTTATGAGGTACAAGCGATTGATATCGGTTTCAACTCGAAATTTGAAGGTGGGTTGCTGCGGGAATGCTGGCTGGAAATGAAAATAGGGATAATTTCAAAACCGTTGAGGTACAAATGACGGGACTTGAGGTACAATCAGGTACTAACGAGGTACAAATGATTGATATCGGTTTCAACTCGAAATTTGATGGTGGGGATGTTATGGAAATGGACGTTCATAATGGTAACAAATTTCTGCTTATTATCGCAATTAGTATGATAAAATTTATTTCTATTTATCATTTCTATTGGACATATACCGGTGTAGTTGATTAAAATATGTCGTTTTGTATCCGAGTAAACAGTGAGTAAAAAGAAAACATGGAACAACTTTTTGAAAAAAAATGCAGTGGACACAAATTACAAAAATGCATGAAAAAGAAACAAACAGTAAATTAAATTAAATAATAATTAAATAATATTAAATTAAATATTACTAAAGCTAAAAAACATTAGCCATTGTAGTCAACGTGACAGGCTTTTTTTGAATATATATTGGTCACCTCAACAATATGACTTTTGAAGGTAAACGCTATTTATTTGCTAGATTTTATGAAAATAATCAATTTTCTTTATTATATTAAAAAATACATAGATACTTACATTACTTCAAGTGATCTCAATTCGATTGAGCCTGGAAAGTTCTAGTACTTGACTGGTGTATTGATAAAAAAACTAGTCTTGCAATAAAAAATGATTATATCTACTAGTGATCTTTTTATATAAAAGACTTAATTCGTTAAATAATGACTGAAAAACGATCGGCCATATATAAGAGTTTGTGAGACTTCATGTCTTGGCTAGTGTATACAAAAGTAAATGTCCACTGTTAATGGTTAAATTTATTCACAATACTCCCTAAAGAGTACTTCCTAAAGAGAAACTGAGCCAACACCATCAAGTACAAATAAATTACTTGTAAAAAGCGAAATGTAAAGAATCAATTAACATCTTTATCCGAATATTAATTTCAAAATAAAGTGTGAAAAAAAAATTTCTTTTTCATTTTTAACCGGTTTCAATAAAGGAAGTTATTTTCATTACATCAGTATACATTTAACTAAGTTAACTACCCAGAGACTACGGTAAAATGCATATAATTTCTCACTATCTGATGCACATGTACCAGTAGTAGTGAGAGGGGTGGCGGAAGTCTGGCAAGTAGGCCTTTTTACCTATTTTTATCGACCCTAAAGGAGAAGGAATTTTTATGTAGACTAGGAATTGGTAGGTTGTGCGACTGCAGGCGACTTTGAGAGAAACTCTGCCGATATTCAGAGTTTGTGAAAGGAAGCTACAGAAAATCTTCATAAGCATGATGACAGTTAAGCCAATTAAAACAGCTGGACCACAAAAGTTAATCAGTTTTTAAATTTATAATTGATTTAGGCCTTATTGAATCGGTTTCCGAAAAAGAATGCTTCGAATAAAAGTTGTTCATTAGAAATACAGCAACAAATAATTTTCGAAAACCGAATTAATAAGACACAGATCAAGTATAAAATTTAAAAAAATGAATCATCAACTTTTGTGGCCAAGTTAAACACTAGTCCGGAATGTTAGAAGCCATAAATTCGATGCCTGTTCCAGAGCTTAACCGAAAAGCTAACAAAATAAAGTTTACAAAAATATATGTGAATTAAATCGGTTACACAATATCGTAAACCGGCAAAAAAATATGATTTTGTATTATTATTACAAAATCAATGTGTTCTTATAGCCCACAGTCTTCCGCTTCCGTATAACGCCACGATTGGAGCCAACTTCAAAGGCAAATTATTGATAGATATAGTTAATTTTCTTTATCTATTTTATTTTCTACAAAAAAAAATTATTGGTTACATAGTTCTTTCTGTAAGCCAAAACTATTCATAACAGTATTTTGTTATAATTTATTTCCGACTGAAGATATTTTTTTGAAGTAAGTTGTATTTTCTTCAAAAAAAGTTTTGGTTTTCCATTTTTTTATATTTGTATATATAAATTAGTCTACATATATTATATTCTATAGAACCTGTTGCGGAGTTAAAACTGTATAACGCCAATTGGAGTTCATGTTATTTGTGTGTATGTTGTGTGTGTGAGTGTGTGTGTGTGTGATGTATTATTATTACATGCGAAAAGCTTATAACACGTTACGGGAACCAGTTTCATCTACTCGACAGATAATACATACAAAATGTATAAATCTCGTGCACATGGAGACACGACGAATAAAAAGTCGTCTCTCATTCATTCAGCCAGTATGACTACTTACTACAACTGTTTAGTTGATGATGATGATACTACTTGGTTTTAGTTTTAACACACTACCACACAGCCACTCACTGTCTGTCTAGATGGTACGAGTATGAATGATAATAACTCAGTTAGTATATCCCCAAAAGGAAATACACTGATGCAATTATGTTATATTTTATTCCATCTTTGATATTTCAAAATAAATTTATCTCTTCATTTTTTTATATGATTTCTGTGAGATTGCTTACTGCAGATGAGAAAAGCATTAATTTATGAATATAAGCTCTTAAAATAATTTTTTTTAAGTATCATTAAAAAAGTTCTTTACCGTTTAAAATATTGAGTATTTCTTGGAAATATTCTTTACCTTTTTAGATCCTGAATGGTTTTAGTATTTTTGCCTAGCAACTACAGATTTAATTTTATGACAAATGTATTTAGGAGCAAAAATAAATCTGAATCAGAGTCAAATATGGATCACATGGATCGCATTGTTTGAATAGTATCAACATAACGTCAGTTTTTTTCATCATTTAGTAATGAAAACCACTGAAAACTCTATAAACTGTGAACTTCATGCTTGGAGTTGATTTTTATATATTTTTGTTTTGACAAAACCACTGATGACAAGGTTAATAGTCGCGGAAACGGATGAAACATATTTTTTATGAAGTTTCATTAACAGGCGAATACGCTTAAAATGCATTGTCTATCAAAATGTTGTCATGGCTATTTTTAATTAAATTAATTTTAATAACTTTTTTTTTCGCGTCTTTTTTTTAAACTAATAGTTTATAATATAAAGAATATGCCTAGGTAGTTGTGCCTACTTATTTCCGGTCATGACTACCTGGAAAGCAGGTAAGAACAGGTAAATAAATATAGGTAACTACACTCATCTGTAAAGTGTAAACCAATCGAAATATATATCAGAAGATAGATAATTTAATGATAAACGCGATCGTTTAGTGTTTCCTGCAATAAACCGCGGTCATGAAATAGTAATGCCAGGCTTTGAGACAGCATTCGTTTGCTGTTGAGAATCATTTTGGAGCGATTGACAATAAACTTAATTTCAGTTATTATTATATTACGATTATATATATATATATATATGTATATAATTATAAATATATGATAATCATAATAAGTAATATATATATATATATATATATATATATATATATATATGTATACATTTTTTATTTTACTGATTTCTGTTTTTGGTACTTTCGGTACTTGTTTCTATGACTCTATCTCTACCTCTAAGGCAGAAAATTTATTCCAAATTCCTTTTGACATTTGAATAACACTTACTAATTAAGCTTGGATTTTACGCATTTGCTCATTTGACGTTATGTGGATTATTAAATTATTGTTTTGGATGGATCGATGGATTGCGTGTCAGATCGTGTATTGAAAAATTCGGGTCGTCAGTTCGACCTAGGATCTATTGTGCTATTCTTTAGTTCTTCATTCGGTTCACTTCAAACAGCTTGATGTTGTCGAAGAGGTTACCATTTTGCTGAAGAATCGTGACAATATATTTACTTCAGGTAGCGATTCTCAAAGAGCCGATATATTTTAGGTGCCAGACCTAACAATTGAAGATCAAGTAAGTTTTGTCCTCACCACAATGTCTCCAAAATGGTTAATTGTTGAAAATTCCTACAAGCTTCAAATCCAGCCTCAGGCGGCGCTATCCAATAAATCCTGCTATTGCATTTCTGAGCTATGTTTTGCTGAGATCCAGGAGTTGATTAAATGATAGTTTTTTGTGCTTGGACCAGTTATCTGCTTTGCGCTGATTTTCTCTGGAGTGTTAAACCTAATCTCTAGATGTTCTCCACTCCGCAATTTCAGCAAGCGCTATATATTTACTTCGTATATGAAGGACGTTGCTTGCTTGGCCAATTTGTTAGCCTTTTCATTTTCTAAAATACTATGGTGTCTTTGTACCCAAATGCAGAAAATTATGTTTTGCTCAACCAGAAATTTTAGTTATTACCTGTCTCACCACACGAGTCTAGATGTGACTTGTTGTGATTCAAGGTCCTTCAGGACCACCTGACTATATGAGTGAATCCAAATCTTTTGATTCATGTATCCTATTATAATGTTTTTCTCCTATACGTAGCTTTCTTCTTCAGTCTTATTTCATATACTTTTGATTCTATGTCTCCTTGGTCTTTGATCCCTCCATTTACTGAATTGCTAGTCCATAGCTGCACAACGCCAACCACCTGGGCCTATTCCCCAAATCTTGATTACAGCATGACCTCTGTAGGCTGAAATTGGGTTCATAACATTACCTACAGAAAAATATGTATTTTTTGGATACGTTTCACCGAAAAGAAAAGTTTATGTTTAGAAGCTTAATTTTTTTAATCATCCACGTTGAGGCAAAATGTGTCTGATGTCAGTATGTACAGAATTTGATTACAAACAAAAAACCTTATTTAAATTTTTCAAACATGTACCATTTAAGGAGGGAGTAGACTTCAAAAACTCTTTAAAAGACTTCAAAAAGACTTTAAAACTCATACTAAAATCCCCCTACACAAGGAAAAAAATCGCGTCCTACCCAAAATGCATGGTTCGTGAAGCATTTCAATGACCTCTTAGACTAATCCTTCCACTACTTATCACTATTACGATTATCTGACCTATAATCTGAAGAATATTCTATATAAATACATATATAAAATGCTATTAACTAATATACTGTGAAATTTAATACATTTTTTTGTAAAATTGTAACAAAATTCTCGGAAAAATAATGATTTATAATAAGTTTTACGTTTGATCATTATTTATGATAGTTTTTATGTCTATATAAAACAGGAACAGTTATGATAAATGTTTAATATTTTCAATACATATGCGATAAATAATTATTAATATTCATGTTTTTAAAAGAAAAAAACAATATTGTAACAGATGTGCGAGAAGATCTATAAAAATTAGCTCCGTAAAAAATTCCGCGAAACATCTAGCTTTTATGTTTACCCTATAATAACGCTCTTTATGTTAAACGTGTAAAAAATAAGATGATGTGTAGGTGTATTTATTAGGTACACTTGACCACAAAAGTAAATGTCGTTTTTTTAAATTTTATTGTTGATTTTTGCCTTATTTATCCGGTTTTCGAAAAAAATTTTCGAATATAAAAGTTGTAACTGTATTTCTAATGAACAACTTTCATACGAAGCATGTTTTTCGAAAACCGAATCATTAAGGCTCAAATCATTTATAAAATTTAAAAATGACATCAACTTTTGTGGTCCATATTACAACATATCAAGCCATCACTCATCACAAAAATTCAATGATAAAATCTGTCCTTTACAGCATATGATTTGGTCGTATAGTTTTTTAGGTGATAATGTAGTTTATTTTTCTCATTCCGATGATTCCGCCAGACCTCCTAATATATTTAAAGCGGTTGCAGTTTCCAGTGAAGGTATCATTGACTCTCACAATAAATAAGTCCTAGTGTCAATGTTAGATGTCAGGAAACCAATATATTTCGCTACCAGAAAATAATAGAGCATCAAATATAGTAAATAGAGGATCCCTAAATTAGCAAGACGACACAAGACGAGAGTAGCATGCCACTTGGATTGTATTGATTTTTAAAGTTTTTTAACGTCTCGTCTTGCCTATTTTTACAGTCGACGATTTTCTTGAAAATCCAATACAAAACTTTAAAATATTTTCTCTATTAATATAAATTGCATATTTATCTAATTTATTTAATTTATTCATTTTCTGGTATATTCATCGAAAATGAGGATTATTATTTTCGTCTCGTTTCTCGCTGACTTATTATCGACTTGTTTCGTTTCTTGCGTCTTTAGCGGCATCACTACCTTAAACAATTAACAATTTCAAGCAGCAGTTTTGCAGTTGTAAATACAGCTCCTTTCTTTTGATTCTGGTCCGGTTAGAACTAAGAGACTTAGGGAACTTAAGGAAGTAAAAAAGAGGAGGCAAAGTTTGTATGGAAAATTCTCAACACAATGGCGCAAACTGCGGGACTGCTACCGTACTATATATAACTTAAAAAAACCTTCTATATATGTATCAGCCCACATTCTAATTTACTTGATTACGTAAGTATTACTTGGAAATAATCATATATTATTATGTTTAAATGTAAATTTATAAATTAACAAACATTCAAATGAATGTTATTAACGAAAATGTATTACTACACACATAAAGGAAAATGGTGATGATTATGATGATAAAATAAATAAATTATAATAGATACAAAGATACACAGATTCATCTATCTATCCTTAGTAGGTATGTAACGTCAGTTTATATGTAAATTAAAATTTATTTGTTTGTTATGAATGTTGACATTTCCTTGATTATATATTTTACTAGTTTTATTATAATATACGGAAGGTGTGTTTACACGTTGCTATGGAAGAAATGTACAAAATTATTTACACGATAATAGCATTCCATATGTTACAAATGGTGGGGTATGTGATATAGTACTTTTTGTTTTTTTTTTAATTTCAAATTTTTAAAATAAAAAAAGATGCAGGAAACCTCGCAATTTTTTTCCTTTTTTGGTTTTGCGTCTATAACTCCTAGATAGTGGATTCTATCGCAAAATTATGGTATAACCAACTAAAGGAAATCCAATTCTGCATGGAATGAGTTTCACAAATTAATAATTCGTTCAAGCAACATGGTCGAAAATTCCGTTCAAAAAACGTCGATTTTTCCAACTTAGTTAAAT
This sequence comes from Nineta flava, assembly GCA_963920215.1. NCBI lineage: Eukaryota > Metazoa > Arthropoda > Insecta > Neuroptera > Chrysopidae > Nineta > Nineta flava. Next base: position 75,515,818 of record OY986041.1, read on the forward strand.
ACTGAGATAAGTAATATACAGGTGTTCTGAAATTCATTCAAGAAAACTATACCACGGTGTAGAACTGAAAAAAACAGACAAAAACGTTTTATAAAGTTTTTCGATTTGACGCTTAGTTTTTGAGATATAATTCATTGAACATTAATAATAAATTCAACTAATCACATTTGCATTTTTGGGTGTCGCTACACTACTCCACCAATCACAGAGCGCATAGTGTAAGTAGATGGAGCCACAGTAGTGGAGTAGGGTGGCCATTCTAGAGTAGCGACAATCAGAGTTCTCAACAAAGTGTAGCAACACCCACAAAATGGTTGAGTTTATTAATGTTTAATTAATTATATCTCAAAAACTATGCGTCAAATCGAAAAACTGAATTAAACTTTTTTGTTTGTTTTTTCTAACTCTACACCGTGGTATAGTTTTCTTGAATGAATTTCAGAAGACCCTGTGAGTCTGAAGCCTGGAAATAATTGAAATATTGAAGTGGTAATTTTTCAAATGATCATACGTTTATATTTGTGTCCCATGCTTCCCGGTTATAACCTATCTTTTGAACGGTGCGAGATAGAGAACATTTTTACACAAATAACATATTTATATCATAAAAACAAACAACTTTTGTTTGAAACGTTTCTCATACATCCCATAGTTCTGGTGTAAATACGGGGCGTAAATTTTATATTTACGCAAGAAATATTGGATGAATGAAAAAAGTTTCAAACAACAGTTTGTTTTTTTGAAACAAATATTTTGTGTATTTCATGATTTTCCCCCTCTTGCACCGTTCATAAGATAGATTATACCAAGCGGTCACGAATTCATGGAAAAAAATGTATAGCATATGTTACGCTCTAAATTCTGAACCGTTTGGTGAAACCCGAGTCAAAATCGGTTCCGTCGTTTTAACGTTACTAACTAAGAAATGATTAGATAGTGAAAACTCAAATTCCTGGTTGGTCGGGGTAATTTCATCAGGTCTTGTATTGTATATTATTTAACAATTACTTAACTATTATATAATTATTACTTAACTATTTCAAATTGTTTATCCAAGACATTTGTACTTTTGGCCACACGTTCTTTTTTGAAAATTTTATAATTGATTTGTGCCGTACGCATTCGGTTTTCAGGAAAATGTTTCAAATAATATTTGCTAGTTTATTTACGATGTAAAACTTGTATTCAACGTATTTTTTCGCAAATTAAATACATAAACCACATAAAAATTCTAAAAGTTTAAAAAAGAACCCTTATTTGTAGTCAAGTGTACCCATTTTATTCAGATTTTTCGATTTCCATGAGAACAATAAAACCAACGTGTAAAAAATTTGAGTTATTTGTTTTCACATTTACTTGCAAATATCAACTGCAAGGAACATAATAATATCGAAATTGACTTTGGTTTTGATTGAGTTTAAAGAACTCATTTAGTGGCATCTTTATTCATTCTAATTTTGATCTGGATTCTTTTAATATGAAATTAACTTTATTAAAATTTACAATTTAAACTTTACAATAAAAAAACAGGTCACACGCATTTCTGTATAATGCGTTAAAACTTTTAATTAAATATTTATATGAAACAAGTAAAGTAACAACTGAGTTAATTGTTTGAATACCCAGTATATTTTGAGTTGTAAATAAATGTTTGAATTGTTAACAATTTTTGAATTGTCCCAGAATTTAAAAAAATCTTTTAAAGATCGGCATATTTTTTGCTTTCCGAGGAACTTTAAACACAACTTATGGGAAAACTATTGAGCTTATGGAAACAATTATTAAACAAAAGTTGTTTATTTTAAAGAGAAGAAATTTTTTTGTTTTTAAACTTTTGTTATATCTTTTACAGTTTCAAAGATAGGCAGTTTTTGCCCATTTTGCCCAAGCATGGTCCGATTTCGCCCATTAACGAACTTGACCTTAATTTTTGGCTCTAGAACACAAAAACAAAATTTCAGTTCAATATCTCTTTTCGTTCTTGAGTTATCGCGTTCACAGACGGACGGACATGCGAAAATGGCCGAATTAGACCATTTTGAACACATATGCCAAACATGCATGCCTACGATCAATATTTTCAAGCGTTACAAAGTCGGGACTAAACTTAATATACCTTGTATATTTACTGGGTATAAAAATAAACTCATCCACCAGGTATCGAACCATAGACCTCTGGATTTATAAACTGTTTGAAATATCACGTTATATTGACGTTTTAAAAACTTTATGTTAAATAATATGACCAACGGTTGGTATACTCTATCAATTAAATATAATAAATTTCATTTAAAACTTGTAACGGTTTTAGCGTAATTCTCGAAATTTAATTGTTAAAATTTTGACAACCACATAGTATTATGTATACATGAGGACAAAGTATCTTTGTTCCATTTATAGTCAACAAAGAAAGTTAACAAATTGACTTGAAGTAAATAACTTGTATGTTATGATTTTTTAATTAATTTCTACGAATCATACCCGGTTCCAACTTTCCCAACACATATATTCAAATGAAAAATATATACATTATTGTTCTACTCAATTGTTTTAAATATATTTTAATTGTAAATAAATAAATTTTAAGACATATTAAATATTTAATTATTAAACTAATGTACACAAGGATATTAAATATTAATTATTATACTATATGTAACATTAAAAAAGGATATATGAGATAGATGCATCAATATAATATTCATATTCAAAGTTATATTATATTATTAATGTATATATTTTAAGGTGGAGATGAGATAAAGTAAAGCAAATTGCCTGCAGTTAACTAGGTTACAAGTTTATTTAATGAGCGTAAAAAGCTATGTACATATAAATACATACATAACTTACTATAGAGATGTGCTTTAAACTGGAACCTTTCAACATGTCACGTACCACCTTTATAGAGTAGTCAATATATAGAAAGTATACTTGTTATTAGGCAAGGTACTATGGTGGATACTATCTAACATTTTCTTTATAAAATTAAGGTTGTTAAGATGAGGGGAAATGAAAATAAGAATAATCAACTATAGATTTACAGATAATGCAACACAATTCATATAAACAGTGTATCGTGGATTATAATGTGAAATGATTACAATTGAAAGAGTTAAAACAGTTACATTCGGCTACCAGCCAAGTAGCCGAGCGGTTTAAGGCGTAATGTCTGCGCAGTATGCAGTACTTGGAAACTGGGAGGTTATGGGTTCGAATCCCGACATCGGCAGTTTGTCAATTATAAAAAAAAAAAAGGGGGCGGTTAGTTAACTCAACAGTTGGCGGATGGACAAGAACGAAGTAACCGGCCATGGTTGAGAAGGTCTTCTGCAGTTTCCTTCACGAACTCTTGATGAATATCGGCATGGTTCCTATCAGAGTCGGCTGCAGCCGCATATCCTATCAATTCCTAGTCTACTCACAAATTACTTCCACTCCACTCACATCATTACATCCTTAGGCATTACAATTGACCGTATGGAACTTCCTGTTTTCATACCGCCATTTACAAACAAATCGATATTTTTTTAGGAGTGATATTTTCATTTAGTACACTAAGTTGGTTTTCCTTATTTTCGTTAGGGGGGGGGGGGAGGCATTTATTAATGATATGTCGTTGAATGAATGCCCCATTTATCATATAAAAAAAAGGGAAAATAATTCGGATTATTTTTTGTTAAAGAAAGTGCAAGCTTGTCTTTGGTCTCAATTATAGATCATTCCGTTTGCATTAGTTTATTTTCTGTTTTAGAGCTCAAGATTCTTTCATTGTCTTTTATACACAATTGTCTTGAGGACGTTCTTCTACCAGCTCAAAGTAACTTTGAGTGTCTGAACGGGTCTATATCTACTGTCTATATCTCTCCTATATAATTAGGACGTTTGTGGTGTTGAACTGTTAGATATTGTTTGAGAAAGAACCGAAAAGGAGAAAGTTATGCAGTTATAATAAAATTCATTGCAAATTCCGCGTAGATGATAAGCTGTAGTCGAAACTGCTTATGATAAAATACATATTTAAGTACTTGAGTTGTTAGTTGTAGCCTGCTTAACAGTTTTGACTAGTTAAAATACTCCTTTCCTTTAACATACTAATTTTAAAAAAACACATAGTGTTAAGGGTAACGAACGGCAACATTCAAAGCAAACAACGAAAACAAACAAAGGATCACCTGTGATTGCCAAAGTTATTTAGTGATAATAACAAGTCTAATTGGATCATTTTACTTTGTCGTACATGGTTATAGATAGAATCAATGTTGTCATGTGTAATCAGATTTACACTAAATTTGTTGCTTGTTATCTTTTTTTAAATATAAAAATGTGTTTTCTGAGGAACTAGAAACAAGACCTACTTGAGACACAGTCATTTCGAGGATTTTCATAAAAATCCTGATGATTTCTTGTAATATTGATAGATCTGGTTATGAAGATACTTTTTACTCAACGCGATCACAATACTGATTTCTTTTCTCTACTGATTATCTTAAATACTAAAATCAGAATAAACTTTGTGCCTTTCTTTATTATTTAAAGAATATATGTAAACCCCTTTTTATCACCTTTTATTAACCTTAATATACGAAACACGGTGACTTAAATATTGCATTTTACACGACTTATAAATTCAGAATTTGTTAAATATTAAAGGTGGTTTTTTAACTAGGTTGAGTTATATATGATTACGCTCTGCAAGGTCATTTGAATCGATTGTGTATAAACCAAGCTTAAAATTTGGGTTAAAACACATATTTTATTCCAGTTTCTTGAAGAATTTAGACTAACTTATGCAGTCAAAGATAAAGTCACGCATTTTTTCTAGTAAATTTTCGACACAAGTATCCAAACAGACATATAGTGTATTTACTTCAGAATACTATTCATGAACACAAAATTTACCGTTATCACTTTTTGTTTTTGAGTAACCGTGTTGTTGGATGGACGGACAGACGGACATGCGAACTAATCGGCTAATTAGGTCATTTTATGAACACCTATGCCAAATACACTACTTACAAATTATTGATTATTATTTAGCAGATAATTCTCATCTACTTGGAATTTCTTTAACGCAGTAAATAGAGGTCGTATGAATGTTTCATCCCCGATTTTTTATTGTTTAATCAAATGTTTTCTAAGAAATAGTAACAAAGTTTTGCCTAATATCTTTTGCCTAATGTCTTTTTTCTAGTATTTTCAGTTTAAAAGCTTTAAAGTTGCAATCTCGACTGATAAAATATGTCTTTAAAATTTGAATTTTATTATTCATAGTTACAACGCATTGGGTTGCTTTATACCTTGGATTGCTTTTCGTTTATGGGAATATACATCTTCCTATATTTTCAGGCTGTAATTATACCACGTGTTAATACGCGAACTAAATAATAAACCGTTCATATAACTAATTATCAAATATTTTCATTATGTGACACATTTAAAATAAACACCATACATTATTTATGAACTCAACAAATTCATGGATAACATTTTGAGTTTTACCCATTGGATAACATATATTTATGAATTGAATAATAATAATAATTATAAAGATATTTAAATTATCAAGTAAGTAACTAAATTTCATTGTAAAAACCATATATATACCATGATGCAAGTACAAACATTGAACGGAATATATGAGTTCAATGCAACGAAATCATAATATACGAGTATTGTGTATTATTAAGGAGATCCCATCCCGACGAATGACGTCTCGGTTGTTATGGTCTAGCAAAGCATCGACAGTAAGCGGTTTGAAAATCGAAGTCAAAATTTTCACCATATCACCTTTCTAATACCGTGTCTTCTAATACCGTTTTTGAAAATATTAATGTCAATATGATCTGAAAGAAATTTAATATTATTCAAGGAGTGGGCAACTCAAAGTTTGGAATATCTCTATTATTAACACTAGTTAAATTGACAAATTTATCAGAAGTAAACTTAGTAAACGTAGCAAATAAATTTTACCACCTTTTATCCACTGGCTATTTTATGGCTGGAACTGTAATATTTACAAAACGTTACATATAAACATAAATGTGAGAGGGTCCAAGTTTTCTAACCCAAAAGGTATTGATATCCTACCAAAAACAAAAATATTCTCCTTCAAAAGTAGTGAAATCTATGTAAGAACCAAGTTTTTAACAAAAATGTGAAAAGATTGATATATATTTGATGGGTAATTTTTACAGGTGTGGAGCTTTCATATTTAACTTGGCAAGTGGTCAAATTTTTTATTACTTAATAAACAAAGTAATAATCTGACCACTTGCCAGGTAAAACATGAATATCCTGCACCTGAGAAACTTACCCAATATATATTACTAGCTGACCCGCCACGGCTTCGCACGGGTTCTTTACTGAAAATAGAAAACAGCCTATGTTACTCCGAGGAGATGTAGCTTTCGGTAAACTTGGTTAAGTAGTTTTTGAGTTAAATCGTAACAAACAAAAAATCAATCATCTTTCCTCGTTATACATAATAACATTACCCGTCACGGCTTCGCTCGCAAAAATTTTTAACGCCCTTATAACCAAGTAACATAATATTTTCTCCCGTCAAGAACTGATAAATTATTTGTTGTATGCACTGCCACCTATTGGCCAAATTTTTGAAGTACTCATGTTGTGTATACTGCCATCTGTCTGTTGCATGCATATATAAATAACAGTCAAAATGTCTACATCTCCACTTCTAGGAGACAATGTATAACACACAGCACCTAGAGCAACGAACATCTGTTACTACAAATTATAAACCTACACATCAATAAATTATACAACTTTACCTTTTTTATAATATTTAATGACCAATGATATATAATATATATACTAAATATAAATATACTAAATAATAATAATATACTAAAACCTTCCTCGAGAACCACTCTATCCATTGGTGAAAACAACATGAAAATCGGTGCAGTAGTTTTTGAGTAAATCGCGAACAGACAGACGCGGCTGTGGGCCATTATTTTATACTATGTAAGAATATACCAATCATTTTCCCATTTTTGTTAAAAAACTTGGTTGTTACGTAGTTTTTGTTCGCGAAAACTTGGCACCTCTTCACCTCTGTGGCACCTCTTCTCCACAAAAAACACACGAGTATACTAATTCAATTACGGTCACACGCGCAGTGATAGTTCGAACAGTCCGATAAAAATAACAATACATGCACTGATTTATCACATCTGAATATGCAAAAAGTGACTGTATAAAGGTACTTAAAGCCTCTAGTTGCTAAGGTGAGGAAATTTTAAAAAGCAAAGCGGCAAAGATTTTAATGGACCCTGAGTCCGTGCTTAATTAAGTTTACCTATAGAATTAAAAATAATTAATGGAACATCCTGTAGTCACAATGAAGTATGTAGTATACCTACCTCTATATGTTAAATGTCTACATCTTCAATGAAAACTAATGTTGACATTATGACGTCTAGAGTTTCGTTTATAACGTTCATTTCAGTATTAATATTATTCATTTACTTACTATACTACTCTGCGTTTCCTGAGCTTTCCTTCTTTATTTCACCACTACCACACCTACGTTCGTATAACAACTATACACATATAATCGAAGAAGAGAGATGATATTCTCCTGGTTCCCCACATTCCTTCATCTCTGAGGTTGAATATTAGTTGCTTACTTTTCACATTTACTATTTAGGGGATTGATGTTACTACTATACATATACTTACTAGAAGAAGTACAAGCAGTTTCCTGGTTCATAATACAATGTTTTAGCACTCGCGGTCGCGTTATTTTATTCAGCTTATGTTTGCTTGCACGGTATTCTCTTCAACTCACATCTATTGTTGATGTTCCATTGGGTTTTAAACATTTTGTTCATTGTCATTTTAATTATGTTTTAATATTGTAATATGTGTGTATGTGTGTGTGTGTGGAATGGGAGTGTATATGTGTGTGTATACAAACGTTAGAGTACTTCGTAAGTTACTACATCATAGCTGCAAAATAAAGTTACATAAAATGTTACCAACAAATTGTGTTTTAGCTCGAATACTTGGGGAATTTTATTACAAATTCTTTTCAGTAATCAAACATATTTTTCATTAATTTACATAATGTTTCTCTTTGTATTCAAAGTAACTCAGAATGTGGATGAAATTAGGCTAGGCGGATGAATTTCACTAATGAATTCTTGACGATTGGTCCTTTAAAAATTTAGCCAAGTGCCAATCATAGATAGTTTTTAGGCGTTAATCTTTGGTGTTGTACCAAAGAAACTCTATAAATTTCTTCAAACATTCATTGATTTTTCTTGTTAGATACCAAATATGACCATATAAAATAGTATTTAAAACGACTTTCAATAATGGTATTATGCCAAAGGTGGTTTTGAAGTTTGAAGAAATGTTTATTTTTGGAATTGTTGGTTTTTAATTTTCTATTTTTCTTAGGTTTTTACCTTTTTTAACTGCTAACTATCAAAACGTGTTGCACTCCGAACAAAAATAATTGATGTTTTTCTAACGGCCTACTAAGCACCTACTTTATAATAATTTTATACCTCGGATTCTCCTTACCCTAATCACACTTTATTTGAATGAAAGTATTTATTAAAGTTTGCTTAATAATAATAAAAATATGACTCAGATTTGAATAATTTATATGTAAATGTTTTTATGTGAAATATAGTTCACGGCATAAACTGTAGAAATTGGCGCCTTCTAGTAATTGCTTACGGTACCAGTCCAAGTGGCCGAGTGGTCTAAAGCGTTATGTCTGCGCTGTATGCCTACTGGGAAACTGGGAGGATATTAAATTGACTAAACTGTCGGCGTATGGACAAGAATGAAGTAATCGGCTATGCTTGAGTAGGTTGTCTGCAATTTCCTTCACGAACTCCAGATGAATATCGGCATAGTTCTTATCATAGTCGGCTGAATAATTCCTTCCACTCCACTCACATCCTCATATCCTTAGGCATCACAATGGACCTTATGGTCGAAGTGTAGCTCGTCCAGGGCAGCCTCTATTATCTATCTATCTATATAACTGCTTACGGTAAGCTGTAACATTTCTCGTAGCCGCAATCACAAATTAAACTAGGCTTGGGCACATTCTTTTGTAAGGTAATTCCCGTTACACCTGTGTTAGTGCTCTCTTACTCGAACTAACTATTCAAGGTATACGATACATAGATTCGGTATAAAACAGTGTCAGCCGCTTTCTATGAGATTTCTTATACGTCTAGTCAAACGTTTTATGATTGAATTTGTTTATGCGCTCGATATATGTATACAGGATATCAAAATCGAACAACATAATACACAAATTACGTATGTAGTATTTCGATAATGATAACCTGTAAATTGTCTAAATACATAAAAATAAAATACTTTATATATAACCCAAAAAAAAAACCTCAATAAAAAAAGGTATTTTTAGTGCAATTTTATTGTTATGTTAACGCACTATTGAGAATAGGTGAGAAAAAATAACATATGTATAACGAACGTATGCTGTATGTACTAATCATTTTGTACCCATACACTAAACTTGTACATACACGTTCAAGTTCTCTGGACATATTCAATTTCCCAAAGGTGAAAAAAATAAATAAACATATAACAGAGCAGCAGATAAAATTTATTTAACAAAAATTTATTGTAAATAACTTTGTTTTATTAGTAAATGAAGATCAATCTATTTCATTTTGTCCTCTTTTATTTACCAATAGGATTATTTAATTATATTTTTTCGTTCTCTTCAAATTAATGGTTCGTTTTTTTGCGTTGGTTTTATTCAAATTTAATTCTTGATTCTTAATTAAGATTTTTAATTTCGTACGTCAATGGGTTTATCAATTTTCTGAATTTTCTTGTATGTGTTCGGAAATCAGAGTGGTCATCGACATTTGACATTTCCTGACTATTCCTTTGATTAGTACAGTAAAAATTTGAAAAGTAAGTATGATAATAACGAAAAAATTTTGGATAATTTATAGCTATTCTAGATAAAAAAAAGATAGCCTGATCTAAAAATTTCGAAAACTATTCTTCAAATTGTCAAACCAATTGTATACCAGGCCTTGTGCACTTGGGTATATAATAACCGATTCTTATATACACTGTGTAACGGAGAAACCATGTTTTTATTTAAAGTAGGCGTTTACTTAATGAGTCGCGAAAATGGTGTTTGACGATTCATTACCTCTATCTTAATCATTATAAACAAAACTGACTGATGTTTTAATACTCGCACTGAATTTAAAACTACCACACACATTTAATATTAATATATTTTATACTAATGTAAATATCTAAATAATTTTGAGTCGGCGCCAAACAAACCGAATGTAATATTTACTTTTACCCATTTCGATGGAGATTTTTTGGCGTCAAAATTATTTAGGTATTTACATTACTGTAGGACTTAGACTAAAAAGTTACTTTTTTATTTTTTCCTTTCTTTTTCGAAGGTTTAATTTTTTGTTACAAAGTTATTAGTTTTTGCTTTTCAGTTACTTTCTTCTTTCGTCGGTTCTATTTTTTGTGAAAAAGTTTTTTTTTTCATTTTTTTGTGTCATTGGAACTACATATGTGTGTCATCTAAATTAATTAAGTTTCAACAGAATCAGTTCACAGATAAAAATTCACTAGTGAACAATCAACCATTCCCTATTTTTCTACCCTTAGGGGTGAAATTTTTTTTCAAATGTATATGGTATCAATTCCGAAGTATATCCTATCCAATAAAAAAAGTATTATCGAAATCGGACTACTCTGTAAAAAGTTATGCGTGATCATACATAAAAAAAAAATATATATATATACAAGTTGAATTGAGTACCTCCATCTTTCGCCGGTAAATAATAATAGAATAAGCTTCTAAATTGTTAAAGCTTGAAAATGTACTAATATGCGTTATGACGTTCCTATTTTCCAGGAATAAGAATTATATGTTTCGCGATCCAGTCGGTTTTTTTTTCATTATGAATACAAGTTTTGTCTTTCAGAGACCACACAGCCAGTTAAATAATTTATTTAAAAGTCGTTAATATTAACTAACCCATGTATATTTTCAAAAGGTATAACATCTACGAACAATAACAATTTTATAATTAGTGCAGTATTAACCCAAAAGTGAAGTAAAACATGTTTTTATCTTTAAGGGATGATTATGAGGAAAAATACGCTTTTAAGCTTCATCTTAATCTGTAAACGATTATTTAAGCATCGTTACCACGTAAAAATAAATAAAAGGCATATGCAATAAGATGATGATCGACGGTTATCCATAGATCGTTGTATCCATTTAATTGAAAATTTTTCTTTTTTGATCATTATATCATTGCAATTTTAATTGAATTACATGTTTGAGAAACTAGTACTATCCAATTACTCGAGAAAAGATTCTTCCAAGAATTAATAATAATGTCGATATTGTATCTCAATGAAACGTTATATTATTTAGGATTCATCTGTAGTCTATGTGGCAAATGAAATAAACACGAAGCATATAAATTATTTTTGGTTTAAAAACTGTTTTGAAACAAAATTGTTTAGTTTTTACAGTAAGGTTACAATAAGCAAGATACTATAAACTTCGAATAGGAGAAGTAGAAGAAGTAAGCAAATATTTTCACCTAAAATACATTTCAAAACTATATTTCAAATTTTGCCCCTATTCCTAGAATATTTGTTTGTATTTTTTTTATATATTTTTTTTTTTATAAATACGTATTTCGACTACAATGTAGTCATCATCAGTGTGAATTAGATAACCGTAACTATCTTTGGGGTATGGATTCAGAGATATGTTGCTTGTTGCTAATTTGGTGCGTGTCTCACCCCGCACCAAAGACACGCACCAAATTAGCAACAAGCAACATATCTCTGAATCCATACCCCAGAGAGATTCGATTATCTAATTCATACTGATGATGACTACATTGTAGTCGAAATACGTATTTATAAAAAATAAATAAAAACAAATGTTCTAGGAATAGGGGCAAAATTTGAAATATAATTTCAAAAAAACTAAGAGTTATCTTTGATTATTTTAATAATCTTTATTAACATTTCAAAACGTTCAAACACAACTTTGTACACATCATTTCGACACCATCAATTGTAGTCATCGCGTTTAAACGTACTAACAAGATTTTCTTATAAGGCTATATTGAGTCCTATCCTATTGTTAATGCAACAGCCACCCAATTCATACTTTTATAATTTTCATATATTTTTAATGAAAAAAAAAAAAAAACTCAAGCAATCTAAAATATGAATAATTAATATTAATTATCAATAAATAAATCAAAAAAATAAACACACATTTTTTAATATACACACATTTTTATTTAATCTACAAAAATACACAAATACACAATCGATTTTCATTGCTGCCACACACTTATGTAAAATATTTCGTATAATAAAATATACACAACATCAATAAATTTAAAATCCAATTAAATTTGAATTATTCGAAACACATTAGTCATTCAACAAACATTATAAAATGAAATCCCATATGTAGATAGATATTGGTATTTATGTAAACGTATGTATATGTCCGTAATACAATCACAAAGATCTGTCTAAACCAAACTATCCGATCGTTTGGTATAAAAGGGTAAGTAAAGTGTATTCTGTGTATTATTTTCTATCTACCATATATGTTTGGTTCGTATTTCGATATTAGAGAGCAACATATAACATAAAATATGTGTATTGAGAATACGTTCATATCATAATTGGTTCCAAACTAGTAATCGATAATTTTCCAAAATTATCATGCACATTTCGTAGAAATAATTTATGTCGTAGCCATTTAATGAAGCTTAAGAAAGCAACTATTGATTCATCAGCATTAAAAGTATAATTTTTTTGGGAAAAATATGCAGACCCAAAACAACAAACTAAAAAAAATTCGTCACATAGGAGCTACATAGAATAAGCGAACTGTCTTAGAGCGAGACATTATAATAAAAATCTACCCACTTTAACACATTTCTATAAATATTCGAGTTACAGAAAAACACAGGTCGATCGATAAATTACGTTTAAAGGTATATTTAATTTAGTCCCGACTTTGAAATGGTTATAAAGTTATTGATCGCTATACAAAATTTGTGTTATTGGTTATCTCCCGAGGGAAATAGCCATTTTAAAACCGTTAAAGATAAACGGTTTAGAGAAAAGTTTCGTCATAATTTCAACTCAAACATTTAAAATTACTCTTGATTACAGAACCGTATACGCTAGCATTTTTCTACACTACATTCGTATTCGTATATATTTGTGCGTGTATAAATAATAAAATAAACAGGTCATGCATGGATAATGAACTCAGTATATTCCTGTTATTCAAGCAATTAACTCAGTTTGTTGTTTTAATTGTATTTTCATTTGTAAATTCATAGATTTGTTATTGCCCTCTTGCTATTGGTAATTCTTCCCTCGGACTATGCTATCTGGGGGAAATAATTCGAAACAGAGTAGTAAGGTTCAATTGTGATAGTTACATATGGGTTATTAGGGTTACGTAAATAAAAAATAAAAAATTATTATTTTGTTAATGAAACTTTTTTTTAATGCATAATAAAAGTAATTGATTAGTAAAGCCGTCAATTTCGAATTTGACGTCATGAAGAACTTTACCAATAGCCACTCTTGAGTGAATTTGCCCATAAACTACGTTATGGGCATTATCTTATTACGTTATCTCATCACGTTATCTCATTTTATAGACGATATTTTTTTTTACAAATTTATTTAGGTAAACATTTTTATTTTTAGTAAATTATCACTTTATTTTATGTTGGTAAAATTTTTTTTGCAAAACTGCATTAGTGGATGGAAATTTTAGGAGATGTATTGAAATACGGCCTCCCACTATGTTTATCTATTGATTCTTTCTAATACACGATCTGTAATATATGTTATAACGGGATAAGTAGTAGATCTCACACACTGTTTAATTTAATAGCAATAGACAACCAACAAAACAAACGTAAATATTTATCATTTTACATGAGAATCACACTCACAGTATGGAAGGGACAACGATTATACATATTCTACCATATTATATATAAATACAAACAGGTTTCTGACATTTGATTGGTTGACTGTTTTCTCACACTTTCAAATGTTTAGAGGTAACAAGAACTAATGTATTTGTATATTATAGGTGAGAATTTACATTTGAATGTATACATTTTATATCTCTGATGGATAAACATTTCGATATCCATAAATGGGGGCGATAATATACATTGAATTATTATGTCTAGAAATTTCTATATCATATCTCATGAGAATTGTAAATTGTATTTATAGGAATGTATTTATTTACATCACATGTGAGGATCAGTTTCGGTCAAGGTTTTAAATTATTTATATTTATTCCATTTTGGATTTTATTGTGAAAAATCGTTTTAAATTAAGTAGCTCATGCAGGTGGAGGTGGATTCCGAGAAGTCAGCATAATCTTAAAAAGGGGCACTGATTTGACATTTCTGAATAGATTATTAATATAAAGGTTTGATTTTTTAGATGTAAAAAGCCTTAATACCAAACTTAAAATGTCACCTTTCCCATACAAACTTTCGGTCCTTATTTCACCCCTTAGGGGATGAATTTCCAAAGTCACTGATACCACTAACTTTTATTTATAAACAGAAACCTAAACACTAACTTTCACGTTTTTATCTTAAAAAATTGTGCACTTCCATATAAACTTTAAACCCTATTTAACCCTTTTAGGGCATGGATTTTCTAAAATCTTTTTTTTGACTCACGTACGTTAGACCCACCTGTTTGGGTTGTGCGTTGTCTTTCTGTCAGTCAGTATAATTTTATTAAGTTGAATACTAAGGGAAATTTACTAAAGAAAAGAATATACTGACTATTTCTCAATTTTTGATAAAAGGGCCAACGACTATTTGGGTTTTTGACAACCTGGTACTTAAAAAAAATGAAAATGCGATCAATTCTCGATATCGATTGCCGACAGAAAATATGTAATATACAGCGTTGTAGTTTGCATACTTAAGGTAGGTCCAGCACTGTCTTATATATTCAGAACAAGAAACCGGTTTGGTTTTATTATAAAACAAATACATATACAGACATACACATACACAACACATAGATATATTCAATATTCACATATACAAATTAATGTAATTTTTAAATAAAAAATAATTTTAAACTTTTATATTTCGAAAACAAAACGGTAAAATGCGATTTTAAAAAAAAATGTATTTAATCTATTCTTTTTTTGTAAATTCTGTCGAGTATTTTTTTTAATCCAACATATAATCGTTGGGCAGACATGAAGTTTTACATGCTTCTAATAAGAGAGACTGAGAGAGATTACATTAAGAGAGTTATTTTTAACTGTCAAAAAAAGAGAGCAAAATCTGTCGTAAAGTGGTTTCATGTTGGAACATCCTTAAATATAAATTGATTTGATACAAAAAAAAAAACTCAATATTTACTAATAACGAAATGAAGAAGATATGTTAACTAAAAATGTAAGTGTAAATATTTGTTAATTCTTTTTTATTAAAGTACCTTGTCATTAAAAATATGTAGCATTATTATGTTAGGAAAAAATACGATACTTTATTTAATGATCATTTGTCCAACTTATAAGCTTACCTTATCCTCACTACCTACGAGTATATAACATAATACCCTTAAGGAATTAGGTAAAACTTGTCCAGTCATGTTGTATAATAATGAATAAAATAAGGGAAATTTGATAAAAATATTATGAGCAAATACAAAAATAGAAGATGTAAATGTTTACACAGTGGAATTGTCTTTCATTTTGCTGTGACAACGTTGATCCATTTTAATTTTATTATAAATATATAAGTCATACAAAATAAGTTCACCCTTTAAAAATCTTATATTAATAAATTATTTCTCTTCGATTTGGGTTTTGATTGTCGACTTTTTTGTACACTTGGCCACAAAAGTTTATTGAATTTTATAATTGATTTGTGCCTTGTTCATTCGGTTTTCGAAAAAAAGTTTCTTATAAAAGTTGTGACTATATTTATAATGAACAACTTTTATCCAAATCATTTTTTCGAAAACCGCATCAGTAAGACACAAATCAATTAAAAATTTCAAAAAATGTCATCAACTTCTGTGGTCCATAGTACACTGGCAGGCATTTTGAAAAGATACTTTATTAGAATTCGTTTGATAAAATTTGATTTTTAGAAAGTGTCCTTTCGACAATTTGTTTAACCCGACTTCAAAAAGGAGGATGGTTTTCAATTCGTCTGTATTTTTTTTTTTAATGTTTGTCACCTCAGAACTCCGTCATTTATGAACCGATTTTGAATTTTTTTTTTTGTTTTAAAGGGTTTGATTCAAGGTAGGTCCCATTTTTGTCCAAGGTTGATGAGAGGATCCCCGGGAAATCGAGGAAAATCCTCATTTTATATGTGATAACCGATTTCTGCGAAATTTTATTTTTTTTAAAGGGTATCCTCATTCATAATGGGAAAATAAGAAAATTTTTTAAAAACCGACTTCAAAAAAATTTTTTACAAAAAAAAAACCGACCCCAAAAAAAAAAATTTTTACAAAAAAAAAACCCAATTCCTTGTAAAAAAAACTGAAAATCTGTTATGAAAAAATGCCCTAAAAATTAAGAAAAAAACGGATAAAAAAAAATGTGTTATAAAGAAATGTACTTAAAGTTAGTAGGTCGTTTAGTTGGTCTACCCATATTTAGACAAATAAAGTAAGTTATAGAACTTATCACTAAAAAGCGAGAAATAAACCTTATTTTGACAAAATGGAAACCCGACTTCAAAAATCAAATATTCTATAACAAAAAATGCACTAAAAAGTAAAAAATAATTGCATATTCTTGTGCCAATTTTAGTTCACCTAAGCAAAAATTTTTAAATATATATGTACAATTATTGTTATTTTTGGAGGCGGTGTCCAAAAGTTATGTGAATTTCGCCATGCTAACACCGACTCCAAAAATAACAATAATTGTACATATATATTTAAAAATTTTTGCTTAGGTGAACTAAAATTGGCACAAGAATATGCAATTATTTTTTACTTTTTAGTGCATTTTTTGTTATAAAATATTCGATTTTTGAAGTCGGGTTTCCATTTTGTCAAAATAAGGTTTATTTTAAATATATTATTTATTAATTGTTTCACTCTCAGAAACACCAGCTTTCAAACGAACAACTATTCATAGCCTCTCATCTATCTGTTTGGGATCTGTGGAACAAATTGAGTCAAACACATAACATTTTTCTATGGGTCTTAAAATGAGAATAAGAATTTTCAATTTAAGCTTCCGATATTTAGAATTAACATACAATTAAAACTTTCCCTATGTCCAAATTATCTCATTATTTGTAATGCACGCGATCAGCTGATAAGCTGTTCCAGTCTGGAGACCTGCCATCAGTAAGTTCACTTTTTATGATTAAACAGACCGATCATGTGGTAAACAGACCGACTCTCCTCTATATTTCCGTACGAGTATATTTATGCTGTATACGTATCACCTTGAATGACTATCGGTTATTATCTATGTTTTCGTAATGTATATTGACTATAAGATTCAATAAATTATTTATCACTTGGAAATTAAATATTTAAAAAAATGGTAACGTTTTTCTTTTAAGATTATTATTACTGATATGGTAAACAAATTTATTGAAAATAGACCGGTATAGTAATAGCTAAATAGAGGATTATAGGCCCTTAAAATTTGGAAAATAGGTAAAAAATACAAAGGCACTTCAAAGTTTCCATACATACTTAATAAACAATCTATGAAAGATAATATCAATTCTGTTTTATGCCTGTAGGTTAAGATTGAATTCAAAACCAATGGAACCGTTTGACATGAAATCGCCACAGCATGAAGCAACTCTGGCACCAACATGGTGATGTGTTGTAATATTTCAGACGGTTCTGAAAACAACGGCAACTGTTTGGAAGTATTCAATCACAAATGATCGGTAATATTTCGTATATATTCTTTTGTTCTGGTTATTAATGACATATGGTCACTGAGTCATTCATTTATTTGATTTCAAAATGCGTTAAACACTTGTTATCCTTACAAATCCACTGAAGGACAGCGAACGAAAGTTTAAATTTATAAAAAGTTTAAATAGTTTTTTTCTTTGAATTTTGAAAATACTTAATAAGTCAATGTTAATAATTCCAATGTTCGATAAATTTTTTGTATTACTTCCGAACATTCTGTAAAATGTAATTAAATTTGTTCAACCAATTTAAGAAATGTTCTAGTAGGTACTAGATATATGTTTGCATATTTACTTTTATGTATTAGATAATACAACACTACAGAAATATATCATCCACAATATAACTAACTTTAATAATATAACGTGTATAAATAATGCATTATATTGTATATCATATCACCTAATATAATATATAACGAAAATTCATGTTGAATAATAATATACGAAGTGTGAAATAGGTACCTAATTATATGCATGGCCACGCTCTTTTAACTTTATCTGTTAATGGATATTTTGTTGTAGATAAACAAAACCAGAAATAATTTAAAGCTTTTATATAATTTACAACATCGGATATATATATATATATATATATATATATATATATATATATATATATATATATAATATGTATACATAGAATATATTTATAATGAATTTTACAAAATTATATATTTCATATCTATATATATATATATATATATATATGTATATTAAGAAAATTGAGTAAAATCTATTTTACTTATAAAAACATTTATTTAATTGTCAAAAATCTATTGGGCAAATCTTCCGATTTACATTGGAAAAGATATTGCATGTATCCTTTAATATTAGTATTCTACCCTATTCTAATACCTTGGAACACTTTCTGGTGTAATAAATATTAGAGTAGCTATGACTTCACTTATCGGAGTTTCTCTGTGAGTTATATTTATTATTATTTAAAATATAGATAATTATTATACTGATTTTTTGATGAAATAGAATAGTTTTTCTGTCAATTCTGATTGGCTGATTTGGTGATTCCGATTCCGATTCCAACTCCGATTAGCGATTCCCTTTCCAATTCTTAAATGATAAGTCAGCTAGTCAGCCATTATCGATAAAAATACTCACAATATAAACAATAATTTAAAAAAAAACAACAAACAGTATTAAAAGCGAACAATATGGCTTCCTGGTTTATAGTCTAGCTCCCTATCCCATTGCGCTATTTGATCGATGAAATTTATGATGTAATTTATAAACGCTGTTGTAACAAAATCAAATTCGTAACTCTCGTTACTTAAAAAAATTTAAGACTACAATTAAATTAGATTTATAAAGGCAGGCTCACATAGAATTATCACTGTTTTAACCACAATACATTCTTTATGTGCCACGTTTTAACCAGTAAAAAATTATATATTATTTACTAAAAATACTATTATAAAAATAACCAAAATTATCTAAATCTGCATTTCCAAAATACCTAAATATAACAATGGACCTTTTGGAAACAATATTTTTGCATTTAACTGAAATGTATATTTAATTTCTCAAAATAAATGTATCTCAGCTATACAGGCTGGTCTTTAATTTAATGAACTTAAGGTTATCATCAATTTTCCTTAAATTATCACAATTGAAATAGATAGAAAATTTTTTTAAACGGTTTGTTTTAGTCAAAATAAACGAATATCTATTTTATTTAGAAACATCTATAGCAGAGGAAAAATATAACCAATGACTTTATTATTTAAGCAAAATGAATATACATTCATTCAATTAAAATTAAGTAATGTGGCGTATAAAACGATAGCAAACATGTAGTTTATTTTTTATATTCATAGCTTTCCATAGATTGTCTTTATCATCTAGTTCGAATTATAATAATAATAATATGCGGGAAATAATCACAAAATTCAATGTAGTTAAATAAAGCGTTATTGTCTGTGTTAACTTGTTTAGTATTTTTGTAAAGTAAAAAATGAAATAATTTCATGTAATATTTGTTTATCTTTATCTTCTGTTTTTTAAATAGAAACTAAAAGCAGTGTACCTATAGAAACGAAATATATTTCAACAATCATATATTATTTATATTGGTTGTACATATAATATAAAGTGTCTGAAAAGTATCCGACCTACCTTCATATCTCCGCGCGGGCGTTATTTTTCGTCAACGGGCGAGTGGCATCCTTCAAAGTCGTTCCCATTTGATTGAGCGGTGTTTCCCCTATTCGCAGCAGTCCTGGAAGTCAGTTTTTGGAATAGCCTTGAGTGCCCTCGTCGGATTATCTTCAACCGTCTTTTTGTCCATCGAACCGGTGTTTTTTGAGCGTTTTTTTTCAAATTCGGGAACAACCAAAAGTCCCAGGGGGATATGTCGGGACTGTACGGAGGTTGGCGAAGCAGTACGATATTGTGTTTAGCTAAGAGGTTAAAATTTTCCAAAAAATTTCATTATGTAAACTACAATAGATCAAATAAAATATAGTTGAGGTACAGTGTTACTTTTTGCTGCACTAACACTGTACCTCAACGATATTTTATTTGATCTATTGTAGTTTACATAATGGATTTTTTTTTAAGTTCAGCACTAAAACAATATTTATAAGATAACTAATACCGCTTGTTTTTGTTATTTTTGTAGATAGATATTTGTTAGATTCTCAATTACTTATTATCAGTTCTTAAAAGAATCGTAAGAAAATTACTGTTGATATTTAATAAAACGTGTGTGACAACATTAATCGGGGTAAGTTTTATATGATAAATATAAGTGCCGTATACTTCATTCAACTTTTAATTAAATTTTGATAAGAAAAAATTAACTCGTTAACCAGGAATAGAACCTCGGCCCTCTGTATATCTAGCCAGGGGTGCTTATCGATGTGATGCTTAAAATATACACAAGTAATAATATGTAATCATATATATACTTTAAATTAAGATAGAAAATTCCAAAAATGAGTTTACACGTACTTCCAACAGACAGGAATATGACCTTTACAAAAAATTAATTGTTTTATTAAATAACCGAATGTTAGCGACCGACCTACGTTGTGAAAAAAGCTTTATTGTATAATAAAATGCACATTTACGCAAGATACCTTCTTCGTATCGGAAATTTTCTTCTTAAATGACAAAGAAAAACAAACGTTTTTACTTTTAAATCACTAATATAAGTAAATCACTTTGTTAATCGGCTTTAATACACGCCAACATAATACAGAATAAAATACAAAAATAAAAAACACAATGTAATAATAATTTATGTAAAATAGAATCAAAAGTCGGTACTCTATGGCTTTTGTGATTCTTATTTGAAAATGTGTGAAAATGAATTTTATTATATTTTAAAAAGTTTTTTGATTTGATAAATTTTCATAAATATTTGCATTGTTTTAAAATCAATCTTTCAATATTCAAGAATTTAATGAAGTTACGTCAAAAAGTTTGTATATAATTTTAACTTTATATATAATTATATAATTTTAATTTTTACTTTCTGTATATATTTGTGACCTTGCAAAATGGGTTTTACAGGTGAATATATTGACAGCTATAATCATATCATTTTATTTGCATTCTCTGATTATATCGCTAAACAACAAATAAATATATTTTTCAAATAAAAACTTGTATAATAACATTTTTATAAAATACAATCTTATCGGGAAATAAAATTCTTAAACTCATAAGTATTGGTTCTTTAATTAACTTGCTAATATCGACGCGAAAGAAGATAAACACATATACCTACTTAAACAATGACGATTAATAATTTTGATTCAATGTATTATTACATTTATATTTAATACACACTGTATACAGTTTTAGTACTAATGTCAATATGTTAGGTTGCATTGATAATATGTAACCGCTGGGAATTCTAGGCTACTGGTTAGAGATTGGAATATACATATGTTTACACACCTGTGTGAAACCGATACATCCCCAAATAACTACCTATCATATATACCTACATGTAGATTGTAGGACAATTAAAGTATTTGTAAATTAGTGTTAATAAGTTGCTTAAAACTAGATTATACAGTCAAATTAATAGATATATCGACGCAATCGAAAATAACCATATGGATGACATATATTATATAGAATAACTGTTGTAATGTACACGGACATAACTCATATGATTCGTTTTGGGAGCTTACGTGCTTATTTCGATTTCGGGGAATATTTTCAACTTGCATCGTGAGTTAATCTGGATAATGTCATTGTCTGACGCTTTAATCCGCATTGAATCATTTGCAATTTTTCGAAGGGATAATAAGAAATCAGTTTAAATTTAAATACAAAATTTGAAACGGAATGACTACATACATACATACAAACGACTCAACGACTCAATAAAAGCTTGTAAACAGGAGACTAGCAGAATTATTTTACTTTGACCAGAAATTTCAATAAAATATGCTTATATTGTTGATGGATAATTTAATTAATTTCCCAAACGTATTCATGAAAATAAGCATTCGATAGATTGTAGCGGCTGCTCTGGACGTGATATCTAAGGATGTCAGGATGTAAGTGGAGTGGAAGAAATTTTTGTGTGTAGACTAAGAATTCATAGGATGTGCGGCTGCAGTCGACTCTAATAGGAATAATTACGATATTCATCCCGAATACGTGAAGGAAAATGCAGAAAACCTTCACAACCATAGTCGGTTACTTCGTTCTTGTCCATACGCTGATAGTTTAGTTAATTAACCGCTCCTTTTTTTTTCTTAATAATTGACAAACTGCCGATGTCAGGATTCGAACACATAACTTCCCAGTTCCAAATAGACATAACGTCTTAGACATAACGCCTTAGACCGCTCGACCAATAGACGGTAAGCCGCACTATGTATATGTTTATTTATAGAAACATTCCATCAATATTGCATTCAATCAATTTTAATCGGCGATTGATTGCAATCAACTATTAATTTTACAGTACAAAATTTATATATAAATCAACCTTTATTAGAAATAATATTATTTCAAATGCAATGTGACACTTGATCTCCTTAAACTAATCAACAAATTGGACTGTTGAGGATTACAGTCTAACGTATCATTTAATATATCAACATGAATGTATTTACAGTGTACACAGGGAATATGAAAAATTATGAAAGTGTAATTACAAAGCCTACAGATATCTTTTTTAATTTAATTCAGCCTAAACAAAAATAATATAAAAACAAATTGGTCTCTTACATCTTTTCTACATAATAAATATTTTCGAAGGGTCTATCTGATCAAAAACATAAATGTAAGAAAGGGCCGAGTTTTCGGGGAAATCCTGAATGTAATAGTTGCTCTTAAAAAAGTGATGATATGCGAGAAAGGACCGAGCTATTTACAAAGTAAATAGCTCTACACTTCATATAAAATAGTTGCTCCATAAAAAGTGATGATATTCCATTAAAGAACCGAGCTTTTTACAAAGTAAATAGCTCTAGACTTCATATAATATTTGCTACTTAAAAAGTGATGATATCCCATTAAAGATCCGAGCTATTTACATAGTAAATAGCTCGGTAAACTATTTACCAAAAAAATTAATGAAGGGTAAATTGATTAAATGTAAGAAAACATTTGGTTGAAATGTATTTCGTAAGTTTTCCCTTTGTATGTTATTAAAATTGTATATAACGCGGTAAGTTTATAATATTTTAAAACTTGCCACGTATAAAATTTTTGAAGTGAAATAACTTTTTAACCGTTTATTTCTTAACGAAAATCAAAAAACTTGTTTTCTTATAATTCCCTAAATATTCCATATTCGAAAAATCAGCACTGTAGCTCTTTTCGTTCAGAAGATATTTCGGGGTCAGATCACCTCTGATTTTTGGATAAGTAATAGCACTGTAAGTGAGAAGGCCAAATACCCCTTAAACTTGGCCCTGCGCACTTCCATGCTCTAGATTTACACTCCCACGTATTAATAAAACATTGATATCAAGATAGTGAGAGATCATATGCATTCCACTACCATAACATCTCAGATCGCTCACAGGCAGAGCGTTTGTCTAGAATGCCAGAGATCGCGGGTTCTATTCCCATCCTAGATGTGAATGAGTTTTGATATCAATGTAGTTAATGATATTTATAAGTAAACCCTAAGAGAGGTGCAAATTTTTTTTTTTTTTTTTTAGCATCCTAATTTTAACTATTATCAGTTCTAATAAGAACTATGAATAGAGTGATCACAAGATAAAAATCGTGAATTGTGTCTACCCAATGGAAGACACAAGAATGAAGAATTATATACTAAAATTATTTAAGTACATTTATCACTAAAATGTCAAATAAATCTATATTTTAATTCTAAGATATTAAGTTTATTTAGTCTGTTTAAGGTCTTACTATTGTCAAGAAGATTAAGCACATACACATTTGGATGCGTTTCTAAACGATACATATAGTTTTCACTAAATCGCACTATTTCTTCACGCACTGTAGACACATTTAAACTACGATGTAGGTCATCGTTTCGAACGTACCATGGTGAATCACTTATCGCACGCAGCACTTTAGACTGAAAACGCTGTAAAATCTCAATGTTACTCACACTTGCAGTACCCCACAATTGAATGCCATATGTCCATATAGGTTTCAAAATGCTTTTATACACTAATAACTTATTTTCGAGGGATAATTTAGAGTTACGATTAAGCAACCAGAAATATTTATTGAATTGAATATTTAATTGTTTTCTTTTGGCCCATATATGCTTTCGCCAAGTTAAACGTTTATCCAGATGCATACCCAGATATTTGACATCTTCGTTTTGTGGAAGTATCGCGTTATTTAAGGTTACTGGTGGACAGATTCCCCTGCGTAATGTGAAGGTAACTTGGACCGATTTATTTGTATTAGCACGAATCCGCCACTTATGCAGCCATTGCTGAATTTGGTTTAAACTTAATTGAAGTTTTTCCGATGCTACATTTGGATCCGAATCTGATACTAGGATTGCAGTATCATCTGCAAAAGTAGCAGTAATGTTTTCATCGTTCACTGGCAGATCTAGTGTATAAATAAGATACAAAATTGGAGCTAAAACGCTTCCCTGGGGAACTCCGGCAAAAATAGGATGTATATCAGACAGTTCATTTTGAAATCTTACTTGATAATATCTGTCAGTTAAATATGATTTTAAAATGAGATAATACGAATCTGGAATGTTCTTTTTCAATTTATATAATAATCCAGGATACCATACTTTGTCGAAAGCTTGACTGATGTCAAGAAACGCTGCCGTACAATATTTTTTCTCTTGAAAAGTATTGTTAATGCCACTGACAACTCGGTGAACTTGTTCGATCGTTGAATGTTTGGATCTAAAACCAAATTGATGATCAGGAACAAGATTGGATTCTTCCAAAATTGGTAAAAACCTCCTTAGAAATAATTTTTCGAAAATTTTAGATAGTAACGGTAGGAGACTTATTGGTCTGTAGGATGTAACATCATTTATAGGCTTTCCTGGTTTAAGTATCATGATAATCTGCGATACTTTCCAGATTTGAGGAAAATATTTTAGGCGCAGTATGGAATTAAAGATAGTACACATCATGATAATACCTTTTTTTGGCAACTCTCGAAGAATTCGGGCAGTTACAAGATCATAGCCGGGAGCCTTTTTATTATTGATATTCCAAATGACCGATTTGATTTCTTTAGGTGAAAAGGAAACAATAGGGAGGGATAACTGTAAGGGAGCATCCAGAAAAAGGGCTTCTTCTTCATTTAAGTTTTCTCCAGGATTTGGCTGAAAGATTTCGGATAAACTGTCAGAAAACAAATCAGCTTTTTCTTTAGAACTTTTAGCCCAGCTGCCATTAACACGACGAAGAGGTGGTATAGGCTTTTGAGGTTGTTTACAGCGCCTAGTAGCTTTCCAGAGTGAATAGTCTGCAGCATCTGTTGGTGATAAATTTTTGAGGTAGTCTTGGATAGCTTCTTGTTTTAGTTTCTCCAACAGTCGTTTTGAGTTTTGAGCAGCCCTGTTGAATGCGTTTTTATCTCTAGCGTACCTTGTTTGCTGCCAATTTCTTCTCAATCTCCGCTTTTCTAGAATTAAATTCCGTACAGCATCGGATTGAGTAGT
The DNA here is from genome assembly GCA_963920215.1 of Nineta flava. Classification (NCBI taxonomy): domain Eukaryota; kingdom Metazoa; phylum Arthropoda; class Insecta; order Neuroptera; family Chrysopidae; genus Nineta; species Nineta flava. The sequence continues at coordinate 75,541,960 of OY986041.1, forward strand.
GTTAACTCTGCTCTTGTTACAAATTGTAGGCGTTGATTTAAATGCAGCTGATTGTAAAGTTTGTGTAAAATCTACTACCGCTATTTCAAGTTCCTCTTCTGTTTTTATAGGCTTTTGTAGAACTATATTTGTGTCCATGTAGTCTCTAAAATAATCCCAGTCTGTATATTTATTGAAAAGACATGGAGGTATATCTTTTTCAATAAGTTGCGTATTTATGGTGAGTAGCACAGGGGAGTGATCTGAAGATAATTCATCGCAGGAAGTGATTTTTAAGTATCTACGTGACATATTTTTAGTTATGAATATATCTAATAGATCTGGAATTTTATTAGGATCCGATGGCCAATATGTAGGTTCTCCAGTTGAAATATGGTCTAGACCTTTAGATTCTATAGCTTTATACAAGTTCCTACCCTTGGGGTTTATGAGTCGTGAGCCCCAGTGGGTATGCTTGGCATTATAGTCTCCGCCAGAAATGAATCTATGGCCAAGAGTGTCAAAAAAATCTTGAAAATTTACCTGATTTATTGCATGTCTTGGGGGACAGTAAACGGCAGAAAACGTCAATGGACCAATCCAATCTTCTACCACTACACTTGTAGCTTGAAGATATTCGGTACAGTTGTTAACTGTTACATGATGTTTCAAGCTATTTTTTATTATAATAGCGGTTCCACCTTGAGATCGACCACTTGGATGTTTCGTGTCGTAGACAGTAAAGTTTCGTATAGCCAGATAGCTTCTGTCCGTAAATCGGGTTTCAGATATAAGCGCAACATCTATGTTACGGTGTTCGAGGAAAGTTTCAAATTCTAAACGGCGGTTTATTAAACCATTTGCATTCCATAAGACAACATTTATTGAATGGACCATTATTTCATTTTAGAAACAAGGGCAGTCAAGAGATTGACCATTATGGTATTTTGTTTCATAACATCACGAAACATATCTTTTAATTCAATAAATGATTGTTTCATGAATATAATAAAATCGTCATTACTTTTTTCGTTATCAGTGGCGGCATCAACACTAATAGTGGGTTTTTGGTTACGAACTGCTTGTGCAAAACTAAAGTTTTGTTTGATGTAGTTGGGAGTTGGAGCACGAGAGTTAGAGTCTTCTGCTTGTTTTTTTCTGAGTGTGGGAAATCTTTTATGAAGGAGTTTTTTATACACTTCACAACCCCTATAATTTGCTGGGTGATTTTCACCACAGTTCACACAAACCGCTGGCACATCACGATTTTTATTACACGCACTGGTGCGATGGTTTTCGGTACACTTAACGCAACGATATGTGCGTCCACAATTATTCTGGGTATGTCCGAATCTTTGGCACTTTTTGCATTGAGGCACTTCTCGTTTTTTATTTGGTGGCTCAAACTTGACGATTTTGTTACCAAGTTTTGTCACTTCGTAAATTTGTTTGTTGTTTTCATTTGGCTTTAAATCAATGAAAAACATTGGTAGAGGTGCTTTAGTTTTGGCATGTTTAATATTTGCCACGTTTTCCACAACATAACCAAGATCCACAAGGTCGGTTGTTATATCCTCCTGAGTTGTGGTATGGTGAACGTTTCTTAGAACGACGCGGAAGGGCCTCTCTTGCTTCAGCCTATGAGTGTAATAACTCACGCTCCTAAGGTTGAAGTATTTTATTATATCCCTGTAAGTTGGAATATCGACAGGAGTAATCTTAATCTGGTTGTTCAGAACCTTGCACATATACTTATTTTTAAAGCCAGTTGATGTCAAGTCCTTTTCAAATTCTGTGAAGTTGAGTACATTACACACGAAAATTGATTGTACTTGATCTTTTTTCTCGCTAACGGCTGTTGAAGTTTTATTTTCTGGCGGTTGAGGAAGATTTTGCAGAACTTCAAAGCGGTTCGTAATTACTACTGGACCTTGAGGAGTTCCTTTCTGCCGTACTCTCCTCTCTTCTGCATCTGGACTTCTTTTCTTTTTTCTTGATTCAACAATGGTAAAGTCATTACCTTGCCATTCTGGATGATTATTTTTTCTGGAATTTATTTCGGAGATATTATTTTCTTGTACCTTAGAACTAGAAGGATTTTCTTTTGTTGGCGTTATTGAAGCCATTTCTAGACTGTCTGGCACAGATGATTGAGAAGATACACTTAGTCTTCGGATAGCATTTTGTTTCTCAATCTCAAACTTTTCAGTTTGGCTCATATAATTGCTTATATTGTCTTTGAGTTTTATGACAGGTGCATTAGCACTAGCGCTTTCAGCATCTATAACTTCATCAAGCACGGATTTTCCCTCGATCGGTAGATATATTGGACGATATCTTAAAATATGTTTTGAACCGTCACTGGAATCTTGCATTACATTAGATTACACAATATTGAATTACACTTAGTATAATATAATGAACACATTGCAATTTTTATTTTATAAAAAAATAAATTTTTGATGACTCTGCACGTCAATGTCAATGACACAATTTTTATTGTTGTAAACTTGCAAATAATATTTGAATTGAATTTTTCGCAACAAAGACACTATTCACTGTTTTTTTAACAAAAATTTGCACATCTACGTTTGACTGCATTCGAACGACGACTGTGAATAAGTGGAGGTGCAAATGAGATACTTTAATTGTACGTGTTTCAGTGTGAAAAGTCCTTGAAAAAAGTTTAGTTCCCGGGCAGAGGAGGAATTTTATAAGAAATTCAGGCAGATAAAGTCACGGATACGAGATATATATAAAATAGAATATTCTAATCAAATATATCAGTAGTGTTCACATTTTAATTGTGTTTGAGGAAATCTATAATATGATTTTTTAATTGTCTGTATTGTTGAAACCTTCGATATTTTATAAACGCTCTTCCTATGTACAGTTGTTATATACGTAATTCAAATCACTTTAAATTATTAGGTTTGTAAGTACATAAACATAAAATCTGTATATACAGTGATATGATTTGCTTACGATCGAGACATAATAATATTGTACAAAATATATTCTCTGGTCATTTGGAATATTAATGTTTGTGTTATCGGAAACAGATTATTTACATGGTACTAAATATTTCACAATTATACTATCAATACATTTTGGTTTGGAAAAACAATTCAATTTTAATTGTTTTCGTTATAATTTGTTTATTTCTATATATTTGTAAAAAATGCATAATCCATACTATTATATAAATGTGAAAGTAACTCTGTTTGTTTGCAACCTCTTCACGAATACACTGCTAAACGGATCGTAATGAAATTTGGCAAAGAGATAGATTATATCCTGGGGAAGGACATAGGCTATCTTTTGTCTCAAAAAATAATCTTGAAGGGGGTGAACATAAAAAAAATTCAGACAGTCGATCATAGAATCTCCTCACTGTTTTTGAAGTCGGTTAACATTTTTGTTGATTTTATCATTTCCACAGAAACTATACTTCTAAAAAATTATTCTATTAAAAATTTGTTTCATTTTTGAAATGTCAACTTTGATTGTCATTTCCATAGTAACTATAAACTACAATAGCAGACGATAAAACGTTAAATATCGATATTAATCCGTCTCATTAATCCGTCAATATAAAAAATTATAGGGTGTCGGATTATAGGATGCGTCGAACTATTAAAGTGCCGGATTAGTGTGACTATTATATATATATATATATATAAATAAATAAATATAAGTATATATATATATATATATATATATATATATATATATATATATATAAATAAATAAATAAATATATATATATATACATATATATATATAAATATATATATATATATATATATATATGTGTATATACATATATATATGTACACCTTGAAAAAAATTTGACAAAAGTGAAGAAAATTTCTCTTCTCCATTACACAGTACACATTAACAGTACAAAAATCAGGTTCATTTTAACATCCGACCAACACATTTCAAAATTTTGCCTTCTCAATTCATACAGTTTGGAATTTTAGCACTATGGGCCTGATATCTAGAAAACCGTTAATCGTGTCATATTTTAACCAACGCCATCGTTTTCGCTAGGTCCAAATTAGCTCTAAACCAAGTTTTTATCGAAATCGGGAACATAAAATTTTCCTCTAATTTTGGCGATTTATTAGGGGGTACCCCTTGAAAAAGTGTGAAAAAACTGAAGAAAATTTTTCTTCTCCATTTTAATAATAATCATTTTCTAGGCTAATTTTGACCCAAACAGTACGAAAATCAGGTAAATTTAAACATCCAACCAACACATTTCAAAATTTTGCCTTCTCAATTCATACAGTTTGGAATTTTAGCACTATGGGCCTGATATCTAGAAATCCGTTAATCGTGTCATATTTTAACCAACGCCATCGTTTTCGCTAGGTCCAGATGAGCTCTAAACCAAGTTTTTATCGAAATCGGGAACATAAAATTTTCCTCTAATTGTGGCGATTTATTAGGGGGTACCCCTTGAAAAAGTGTGAAAAAACTGAAGAAAATTTTTCTTCTCCATTTTAATAATAATCATTTTTTAGGCTAATTTTGACCCAAACAGTACGAAAATCAGGTACATTTTAACATCCAACCAACACATTTCAAAATTTTGCCTTCTCAATTCATACAGTTTGGAATTTTAGCACTATGGGCCTGATATCTAGAAAACCGTTAATCGTGTCATATTTTAACCAACGCCATCGTTTTCGCTAGGTCCAAATTAGCTCTAAACCAAGTTTTTATCGAAATCGGGAACATAAAATTTTCCTCTAATTTAGGCGATTTATTAAGGGGTACCCCTTGAAAAAGTGTGAAAAAACTGAAGAAAATTTTTCTTCTCCATTTTAATAATAATCATTTTCTAGGCTAATTTTGACCCAAACAGTACGAAAATCAGATACATTTTAACATCCAACCAACACATTTCAAAATTTTGCCTTCTCAATTCATACAGTTTGGAATTTTAGCACTATGGGCCTGATATCTAGAAAACCGTTAATCGTGTCATATTTTAACCAACGCCATCGTTTTCGCTAGGTCCAAATTAGCTCTAAACCAAGTTTTTATCGAAATCGGGAACATAAAATTTTCCTCTAATTTTGGCGATTTATTAGGGGGTACCCCTTGAAAAAGTGTGAAAAAACTGAAGAAAATTTTTCTTCTCCATTTTAATAATAATCATTTTCTAGGCTAATTTTGACCCAAACAGTACGAAAATCAGGTAAATTTAAACATCTAACCAACACATTTCAAAATTTTGCCTTCTCAATTCATACAGTTTGGAATTTTGGCACTATGGGTCTGAAATCTAGAAAACCGTTAATCGTGTCATATTTTAACCAACGCCATCGTTTTCGCTAGGTCCAAATTAGCTCTAAACCAAGTTTTTATCGAAATCGGGAACATAAAATTTTCCTCTAATTTTGGCGATTTATTAGGGGTACCCCTTGAAAAAGTGTGAAAAAACTGAAGAAAATTTTTCTTCTCCATTTAAATAATAATCATTTTCTAGGCTAATTTTGACCCAAACAGTACGAAAATCAGATACATTTTAACATCCAATCAACACATTTCAAAATTTTGCCTTCTCAATTCATACAGTTTGGAATTTTAGCACTATGGGCCTGATATCTAGAAAACCGTTAATCGTGTCATATTTTAACCAACGCCATCGTTTTCGCTAGGTCCAAATTAGCTCTAAACCAAGTTTTTATCGAAATCGGGAACATAAAATTTTCCTCTAATTTTGGCGATTTATTAGGGGTACCCCTTGAAAAAGTGTGAAAAAACTGAAGAAAATTTTTCTTCTCCATTTTAATAATAATCATTTTCTAGGCTAATTTTGACCCAAACAGTACGAAAATCAGGTAAATTTAAACATCTAACCAACACATTTCAAAATTTTGCCTTCTCAATTCATACAGTTTGGAATTTTGGCACTATGGGTCTGAAATCTAGAGAACCGTTAATCGTGTCATATTTTAACCAACGCCATCGTTTTCGCTAGGTCCAAATTAGCTCTAAACCAAGTTTTTATCGAAATCGGGAACATAAAATTTTCCTCTAATTTTGGCGATTTATTAAGGGGTACCCCTTGAAAAAATGTGAAAAAACTGAAGAAAATTTTTCTTCTCCATTTTAATAATAATCATTTTCTAGGCTAATTTTGACCCAAACAGTACGAAAATCAGGTAAATTTAAACATCCAACCAACACATTTCAAAATTTTGCCTTCTCAATTCATACAGTTTGGAATTTTGGCACTATGGGTCTGAAATCTAGAAAACCGTTAATCGTGTCATATTTTAACCAACGCCATCGTTTTCGCTAGGTCCAAATTAGCTCTAAACCAAGTTTTTATCGAAATCGGGAACATAAAATTTTCCTCTAATTTTGGCGATTTATTAGGGGGTACCCCTTGAAAAAGTGTGAAAAAACTGAAGAAAATTTTTCTTCTCCATTTTAATAATAATCATTTTCTAGGCTAATTTTGACCCAAACAGTACGAAAATCAGGTAAATTTAAACATCCAACCAACACATTTCAAAATTTTGCCTTCTCAATTCATACAGTTTGGAATTTTAGCACTATGGGCCTGATATCTAGAAATCCGTTAATCGTGTCATATTTTAACCAACGCCATCGTTTTCGCTAGGTCCAGATGAGCTCTAAACCAAGTTTTTATCGAAATCGGGAACATAAAATTTTCCTCTAATTGTGGCGATTTATTAGGGGTTACCCCTTGAAAAAGTGTGAAAAAACTGAAGAAAATTTTTCTTCTCCATTTTAATAATAATCATTTTTTAGGCTAATTTTGACCCAAACAGTACGAAAATCAGGTACATTTTAACATCCAACCAACACATTTCAAAATTTTGCCTTCTCAATTCATACAGTTTGGAATTTTAGCACTATGGGCCTGATATCTAGAAAACCGTTAATCGTGTCATATTTTAACCAACGCCATCGTTTTCGCTAGGTCCAAATTAGCTCTAAACCAAGTTTTTATCGAAATCGGGAACATAAAATTTTCCTCTAATTTAGGCGATTTATTAAGGGGTACCCCTTGAAAAAGTGTGAAAAAACTGAAGAAAATTTTTCTTCTCCATTTTAATAATAATCATTTTCTAGGCTAATTTTGACCCAAACAGTACGAAAATCAGATACATTTTAACATCCAACCAACACATTTCAAAATTTTGCCTTCTCAATTCATACAGTTTGGAATTTTAGCACTATGGGCCTGATATCTAGAAAACCGTTAATCGTGTCATATTTTAACCAACGCCATCGTTTTCGCTAGGTCCAAATTAGCTCTAAACCAAGTTTTTATCGAAATCGGGAACATAAAATTTTCCTCTAATTTTGGCGATTTATTAGGGGGTACCCCTTGAAAAAGTGTGAAAAAACTGAAGAAAATTTTTCTTCTCCATTTTAATAATAATCATTTTCTAGGCTAATTTTGACCCAAACAGTACGAAAATCAGGTAAATTTAAACATCCAACCAACACATTTCAAAATTTTGCCTTCTCAATTCATACAGTTTGGAATTTTAGCACTATGGGCCTGATATCTAGAAATCCGTTAATCGTGTCATATTTTAACCAACGCCATCGTTTTCGCTAGGTCCAGATGAGCTCTAAACCAAGTTTTTATCGAAATCGGGAACATAAAATTTTCCTCTAATTGTGGCGATTTATTAGGAGGTACCCCTTGAAAAAGTGTGAAAAAACTGAAGAAAATTTTTCTTCTCCATTTTAATAATAATCATTTTCTAGGCTAATTTTGACCCAAACAGTACGAAAATCAGGTAAATTTAAACATCTAACCAACACATTTCAAAATTTTGCCTTCTCAATTCATACAGTTTGGAATTTTGGCACTATGGGTCTGAAATCTAGAGAACCGTTAATCGTGTCATATTTTAACCAACGCCATCGTTTTCGCTAGGTCCAAATTAGCTCTAAACCAAGTTTTTATCGAAATCGGGAACATAAAATTTTCCTCTAATTTTGGCGATTTATTAGGGGGTACCCCTTGAAAAAGTGTGAAAAAACTGAAGAAAATTTTTCTTCTCCATTTTAATAATAATCATTTTCTAGGCTAATTTTGACCCAAACAGTACGAAAATCAGGTAAATTTAAACATCTAACCAACACATTTCAAAATTTTGCCTTCTCAATTCATACAGTTTGGAATTTTGGCACTATGGGTCTGAAATCTAGAAAACCGTTAATCGTGTCATATTTTAACCAACGCCATCGTTTTCGCTAGGTCCAAATTAGCTCTAAACCAAGTTTTTATCGAAATCGGGAACATAAAATTTTCCTCTAATTTTGGCGATTTATTAGGGGTACCCCTTGAAAAAGTGTGAAAAAATTGAAGAAAATTTTTCTTCTCCATTTTAATAATAATCATTTTCTAGGCTAATTTTGACCCAAACAGTACGAAAATCAGGTAAATTTAAACATCCAACCAACACATTTCAAAATTTTGCCTTCTCAATTCATACAGTTTGGAATTTTAGCACTATGGGTCTGAAATCTAGAAAACCGTTAATCGTGTCATATTTTAACCAACGCCATCGTTTTCGCTAGGTCCAAATTAGCTCTAAACCAAGTTTTTATCGAAATCGGGAACATAAAATTTTCCTCTAATTTTGGCGATTTATTAGGGGGTACCCCTTGAAAAAGTGTGAAAAAACTGAAGAAAATTTTTCTTCTCCATTTTAATAATAATCATTTTCTAGGC